>JACJUM010001610.1:1349070-1421842 GCA_020976665.1 Heortia vitessoides | reverse complement strand
GTAGTCCTATCTAGTGCGCTCAATGTCTAAGATTCGATTCCCACCCAGAAAAATATTATTAATATATAACTTATTCCGTGTCTGGGTGTTATATAAATATATATTTATCAATCTAAGTGTTATATGATTCCACATGAGAAAGACTTCTTGCAATGGTCGTCTGCATTGGTACCTTACTCGTCTATTTCTACCGCCAAATAGAAGTGTTCGCATTGTTGTGTACCGGTTTGAAAAGTGAGAGAGGCTGTGAAATTACTAGGTAATGTGATATCAGTTCAGTTCAGAGTTTGGCGACACGCTAGTGATATCCTTGTGAGAGGATATAATAGCGAGAATAGGCTGCGGTCACGTTTATCATCTAGCGGACCGTATGTTTGTTTGCTGACTTCATAAATATATACATAAAAAAAATCTTGTAATACATCTGTTGCCATCCGTTTGACATCCGTAACACAAGTTGCTTTAAGATATCTTCGCGGCAGGTCACTGGATAAGATATTGTGTAAATTTATTTATTTATATAAAATAATTGACAAATATTTAGCAGATATACACATTTGTATTATATTCTTGTATTTATTTAGTTAGTTTGCTTTAGTAAAAAAACTCTTATTAGACATAACTTAAGCATTTTGAATAGTTTCTAAAATAATAGTTTACAAAACATATATACATACTAAGACGATGAATTTAAAAAGTTTGTTTGATCGCGCTTGTGCCAGGATAGAACAATAGAATTGCCAAAATATATTTTTTAACTTAATTTTCCACAATGATCCACACAACATCTCATTCATTAATCTGACCCCAAGATAAGTCGCTTAAAGCACTTGTGTTACGGAAACGAGACAACGATAGGACTCTCAAATCATTATCATATCAACCGTTAGTATTCCTCTTTTGGACATAGGCCTCCCCAAGAAATGGACATAGGCCTCCCCAAGAAATGGACATAGGTTACCCCATATTTCCTGCTCTAGGTTATCGTAGTGGCAATCGCAGTGCTTAGCTTTGTGGCATTAATGCTGCTGCCCATCCTCGCTAAATGCAACACGGCAGGAATGGGCAGCAGCATTCCCGTCGCGATGCTACTCTCGGCGATCTCCACCATGCTTGCCCAGCGCGGCAATTATGGGCAAATTCCCCCTTTCGTTTTCACGGTTGTTATGATGATAAACATTATTAAACACGTGCAAAATGTATAGATATATTTTTTTGGTGGTCCAATTAGTGAAAAAAATGGCTCGTGCATTTAAGAAAAAAATACTTAAATATAATTTGACCGAAAACTGTCAGCCGACTGTAATATTAGTTATTAAAATCAATGTTTATTTTACAAAGAACCGAAACGCCGCAATTTTTCTGCTCTATGACAAAACAGTATTTAATGAAGTGTTCTCTAATTATAGTAAAAACATTATAGTTTTTATTACAAAGCAATAAAGATCATATTTGTATTCTACTAACATGTTTAAGTTTGCCAATTTTTTGTGCACAAATTTGCGAATGCGGTCCGCAAATCAGTTTTCTAAGATTTGTCATCCTTTTACATTGTAACAGAGTTTATTTTCGCTGAACACACCGTCTATTAACTGCATTATACTTTGTGTGTTTAACCTTCATGCGGTTTGCGACAAAGACAATTTTTTTTTAATTTTTTTTGCCAACTTGGTGGTCAATTCCAGGGTAGTGACTTGCAAGATCCTATTGTTTGTCGACCTATTTGTTATGTTTAGGGTGGTTTTGGTTTGTTTTTTTTAGTCTATAGATCATAGTTACAATTATTGGTTATGATGTAGATATTATAATTGTTTATATTATTGTTTGTCTGTCTTTTTCCTATTGTAAACGAGCCCGATGACGCAGATGTTAGTGATCCTATCTTGAGCGCCCAGGGTCATGGGTTTGATACCTATCCGGGACACATATTTATAGGATACGAGTACAACATCGCTAGCCAAAGATTATTTTTCAAATTAATAGGTTAAGTTAAACTGCAACAGCTGTACATATTACTTTGAAATAATATCTATATGAAAAATTGGTAAGTAAACAATGATCTATTTTTATAATTGTAGTTATTGAAACAGACGAAAAAATTTTTATAGTACCTATGTTTTTAAAATTAATTTTTAACTTGAGAGCGACCAGCTAAGCTAAAATACCTCGGGCTGTTATGAAAATATGAATAGCCAGCGTCGCACGCACTTACCGGCCTTGGAAAAAAATTATGAGCACAAAAAAAGATTTTTAAAAAGATCGCGTGATCGATACATCCTTGGAAGAAATTCAATAAAAGCCTTCTTTGATATAGTACTTATTATTACTGATGCATCGGTGCCAAGGCTGGGTTTGCATTGTACGCTGCCTTTTTTCATTTTAAGGTCACTTTTTGTGGAACTCTCGTAATGTTTTTATAAAAAAAACTCTTAATTCTGGAAAGAAAATTGGGTGGTATTTCATATAATAAATTTATTTAATAATACTTTTCACGATTCAGGCTGCGTCACAGTTGTAATAGGTACTTGGAACTATGCTTCACAATATATGAACCTGTTTTCGACTTACGCAAATTTTTCCCCGTAATCAGGAGAGAATAAAAGCTTTCCATTTGCTTGAACCACTAGAAGGTAACTCTCCCTGTACCCTCTCCCTGTTGCAGGTGGCGACCACGACCAAGATACCGCAAATGACGATATAAGGCTGACTCTCACCTATTTCTACCGCCAAATAGCAGTGTTCGCATTGCTGTGTTCTAGTTTTAAGGGGGAGAGAGGCAGTGAAATTACTTAGTTATGTGACGTAATATCTTCAAGTATCAGTGTTGACAATGCGGTAGTGATATCCTTGTGATATGTAGGTTGCTGTGACGCTTACTATCACGAGGACTGTACGTTTGTTTGTAGACCTAGTCAATTAAAGGCAATAGTGTCCCCGTTGCAAAAGCTGCGCTCTGCAATTACCAACTCGCTTGCCCAGCGTGGTAATTATGGGCAGAATTCCCCCTTACCTGTTGAGCAGTGGACTTCCAATGGCTGGTATTATGATGATGATGATAATATTAAATTGCATGGTTTTTTTTTAACTATAAATCGATGCTTATATCGTGACCACAACTATTAACGATATCAAACCATTGTTTATTTTCAAATCAATAATATTTAAGCAACTGTTCCAACCTGCAAGTCACAACAACTTTTAAATCCTTCCAGCGGTTTCTGTACATTCCCCTTGGATTCGACTATGAGAGCACAACGTAAACATAACACGTGCGAACGTGTTACTAAGCCAAGGTGTGAATTATGCCCTGAGGCTGCAACGAATCAACACTTTCATTTTCATCGAAATTCTCCAAACTTTAGTTTATTTTGAGATATTAAAATAATAGGTGATCGATTTAACCTTAAGGTAAGTCTGGATTATATAATGATGTATAATAATCTTATATTAACTTTCATTATCTACTGTGCGCCAGTAAATCTATACACATAAATGTAATTATCTGAAATTAATACCTATTCATTAAATACATATTTGACGTGTGGTACCGGCAGAATAGAATAGACCTCCCACTGCGCCAATTGTCTTAAGAGGCGATTAAGGTACCATAACCGACAGATGGCGGTATATCCATCCGAAATAGTGTAGCTCAAATGTAACGAAGCGAGATGACCAGCAGCATCTCTAACGCAAAAGCTTGCCCAGCGCAGCAGTTGTTAGCAAAATGCCATCTTTTTATGGCAAACAGTAAACATCATGGCGGACATGATAATGATGATGATGAAATTAATATATTTAAATATGTATTTAGTTCAGTAAATCGTTGTCCAAGTATATATAAGGAATTTAAAATTTAATATTTACAGCACAAGAAGAGTTTGAAAACATGCGGCGCGAAGGCCGCCCTAACAAAAAGCTAAAAAATATCAATCAGACTCTCATCAGTTAAATAAAAACCGTGAATTATTCATTTCCTTCCCTGACAATGACCTTGATTATTGTAAACACTGTGAAAAGAAAAAGTGTAATTACTTAAACAGTTCAAAAATAGCAAGTTAATCGCTCTCATTGATTCTCCATGCAGAAGTGGCGTTTACAACCAATTTTGACTGCATGCAATGTATGAACGATTCCTTTAAACCCTTTCAAAGGTTGTGCGGAGTTACTTGGGTTAATGGTCTTTTTTAATACAAAGTTTTGAGGCTGCAATGTTCGAGAGGTAGCGGGGTTTGGTATGGACGTAGCTATACCTGCTTCAATCATTGAATTTACGTACGAACACGCAAATGACAGTTTTACAAGTTTGAAGCAATCGACAACGATGAAATTGTTACTTAATTACTTTGGGAGGTTTTATGCATAGCAGGTCAAAGGTTTCAATGTTTCAAATTGAATTACTCTAACTTCTTATATCAGGAGAACGGTCTTTTTGAGCCGACGCCGATATGGATTCCAATAATACTCGTACTTTAGGTGTGATTGCAAGCCTTATCACCATCAGTTTCCGTGCAGGTTCTTTTCTGGTGGCTTGCGTAATGATCCTGCTGTAAACTTAGTTTTAAGACACTGGTGCCGGTAGACTAGTATTAAAGTAGGACATTCAATGACTCTTTATTTATGCAGGAGTATGTCAGCAGCATTTCTGTCGCGAAAGCCCTCATCGTTTGCCAACACGATTGCGCGGCAATTATTAACCCAATTCCCTCTTTCTTGGGGAGGCCTATGTCCAACAGTAGACTTCCAATAGATGTAACAATGAATTATTTGGCCTTATTTCCAAAATAAAATAATGATTACCAATCTGGGTAAGTAACAAGTGTCCAGCTGTGAAGTGTTTCAAAATGGCCGATTAAAAAGTGAAAAAAACATGGCTTGTTAATTTACCTCAGTTATCGCTTCCTCTTCTCATTTGATTTCGTCTACAAACTTGCCATGTATTGCTACAGTTGGACCAACACGCGCAATGTCTCGGGTTCGCTTCTATTTGCGTAAAACGGGACCTTTAACAATATCACGACAGACGGGCATTCTTTACATATTGTTGTTATATTGTATTAATGTAGGTTACGCGGTTAATTATACTAACCTAAATACCAGTTTGTCGGCGATACATTGGAGTTGCAAACTAATGGTGGGAATATTCCAACCTTAAGGCTTATAGGAACAAAGACCAGGTATTATGTAGTCAGACTGCCGTAGGTGAGGTACTGGCAGAGTATAAAAAATACCTCCCTCTGTACCAGGTGACGTAAGAGGCGGCTAAAGCGTTCAGGCTGGTAATTAAGCCCAAATTTCAACTTTCTCAGGGTGGCCATGTAATCATAATCTTCAATACAGATATGCTGTTGCGTTTGTTCGAACTGTGCCATTAGATATCCTGTAATGTGTCGGTACAGGTATCTCAGATGACACCGGATGAAGAGAATATATTCATATATTACTAGCTGTGCCCGCGACTTCATCCGCGTGGAATAGTTTTTTTTTTGGATACCATACCTCTTTACCTTAATTTATATAAACTTTGAATGCCAAGTTTATTTATATCGAATCAATGGCATAAAAAATAAATTCCAAGTTTCTAGCTCTAAAAATAGCGATACTTCCATACAACTTTGCATCCCTCTTTTCGACCCCTTAAAACCTTTATTTTGAATTAAAAAATAACCTATATCCTTTATCAGGGGCTAAAGATTGTCTGTGACAAATTTTAACAAAATATATTAAGAGGTTTAAGCGGGAAGATAAATAGACAGAGTAACTTTCGCATTTATAATATTAGTAGGGATAGAGATATAACATTAAGGAATGAAATACCAAAGGTATCACAGGTACGTTGCAATAAACATTATATAGAAGGTACCCTAACTTCGACCAGCAAATATTCTGTTGATCCTGTTACGTAGCCAGATTGATTTATTTAGACAGACAAAAGTTCAAAAGATGTAAAAATAAAACTACAAAAACCGTCAAGCACAGAATTATAATTATAAATTATAAGATGACACATACCTCAGTGCCTTAAGTCGAAGGTCTTCCACCAAAGTGTTACCAGCGATGATATATAACAGCGAAACGTGGTCTCTTAATATTGGCCTCATGAGCCATCTGAAAATATCCTAACGAGCTATGGAGAGGGCAATGCTCGGAGTATCTCCACTCTATCAAATCAGGAATGAGGAGATACGTAATAGAATGAAAGTTGCCGGTTCGTAAGTTGAAGTGGCAGTGGGCAGGGCACTTGGTACGCAGAACCGATGGCCGATGGAGCCATAAGGTTCCATCGGCCATAGACAGATGGACAGACGGTCTGACTAAAACCGCGCAGGATTGCGCTGGACGCAGGCCGCATATAAGCGGTCTTATTCGAGATCACTTGGGGAGGCCTGTGTTCAGCCGTGAACGTCCTTCGGCTGACATGATAAAAATGATGATATTATCATTTGATTGAAACTTTCCTTGTGCCATAAAGAAAATACTATCTGTGTTAGCCTTTAGTTAGTTAGTTTTCTTCGTCCGCATGGAATAATGACTTTGGACAGCGTATTCTCCTCAAAACGTATATTTCTCGCCCATTTTTGCCACCATTTTGATTGATAATTCGCCTCTTTTAGTCGCAGCGTAATGCTGTATCTAAGTTACTCCTAATTATATCAACTATTCCGTCCAGCCATTTTAGAGACTAAATCTACAGACAGACAAGAATTTAAAAAAACGTTTTTTTATTTGTGTACATACATACATATATATGGATTTAGTAAAAGCAGTTTATTTAATAATACAAATAGACACAATTTTTTTTAGATATATTGAAATATAGCAAATGCATTATATTCAAAGTATGCAGATTGTACCACAGAAATTAAACCTTCTAATGTCAACTATATTTTGTTTTAAAACCATACCACAGACAACAATACTCCAGTTGAAAACAGAAATTTTAAATTATCCCGATTAAGTTCAACCAGATACCGTTCAGATGCAATTGCTTTAACTGCGGTTGACTAGTGCATTCCACTGGAATTGCTCGACTATTACCAGGCGATTACCATTGTGAGCATGTCAGTTGTCATTGGATTGTAACGGAGCTAGGAATTTTCTATTTTTATGGCCGATTTTATGGTAGTATTGAGACAGTGGGTCAATCTTTTGTATATTTATTACAATAGTAGCTATCTTACATTAAAGCTAATCTTTAAAATATTGGTTCAAATTCACTATCAAAGCCGTTCTTGCAATCGATTAAAACCTTGATCTCGGCTTAATTCGTTTCATAGTCTACGAAAACGTATGATCCAAAGTTTCCCCAATAGTTCAATATTACCCTAATTCACTGTAATTTTTCCGTAAGGTACTTATTTTCGCTAAAGAACTCTTGCAAGAAGCCTTTGTTGCATTTTGACACCTAAACTAGTGTCCTTTATTTAGGTAAGTACGAGTACATCAAATTTCTATTTTTTCATATGTTATATTCATGTCAATTATTATAGTACATAAGTTTATTACAATATTAATACATATTATTTATTATTAAAAAAAAATATGCATTCTATAAAAGAGACATGTCCGACCCAAAGGTCCCAATGCTCGCAGCATTTCCACGCTGCACAGCAAGCGAGATCCTCCGCATCAGAAAATCCCCGGAGCGGTAGTATATGAAGGTAGCGGTAGGAGTATTCATGTCCCGTTTCACACTATAATTTTGTCTATTCTTTACAAATGTTTTAGTATGACTTCTGTTATTAGATTGCATCTAAAAAACCAATAAACCACCCAGGGAGTCGGCGAAGTTATAGGCGTGAAAATCGACAGCGTCCCTCGCCGCTCTATAATTTCGCTAAACTGTTTGACTGTCTGTCACTGGTCCGATAGGTAGTTTATGTGTAATTTACCATTCAGCTTCCGCGGTACTGTCATTTCCTATTTCGATCGACTTGTGTGGTGGATAAAAAATGAAAGAATTATAAACTCTAGAGGGTCAGGATCATAAATATTTTGTATAAACTGATATTATAAAGAAGGAACGTATTTCTGTGTGTTTGGCACGAATAAACTCAAAAACTACTGGACGGATTTCGATCATTCTTTCACTAGTAGAATGTTACATTATTCTTGAGTAATATAATCTATATATTATACAAAAAAAAAATAGAGATCCCTACAAAAATTTCTTTAAATTATTAATACAACTACAAAAACTACAAAAAAAAATTAAGAAATGGCTATCATCGCGGGTACAAGATTTTCAGACTATCATCATATCAGCCATTAAAAGTCCACTGTTGAACATACGCCTTCTTAAGAAAGGGGATGTATTGCCGATAATTGCCGTGCTGGGCAAGCGTGTTGGCAATCGCTGAGCGCAGCTTTCGCGACGGGGAAGCGGCTGCCCATCCCCGCCCTGCACATTTGGGCCGTTTTTTTTGCATGGATATGCTGCTATATGTCGGTTCTGGTACCTTCGTCGCCTCTTACGACACCTTGTATGAGGAGGCACTATTCTACTCTGCCGGTAGCTTCAAGACTATGATCAGTTTAAATTTTCAGCCAATATGTATATAACAATTGTATTAATAAATAAGCAAATATAAGCTACAGGGACTACAAATTATAATATTGACCTTACGCATGTTTGCCAACATAGTAAATTTATTCAAATTATTTCAAATAACGCGAAATAGTCGATAATTTATTATTCTTTATTCAGTCCACCGATCCGCACCGTTCATCTTGAGTTGATTAAGATATTAAAACTAATAATATAATACAACAAATAGGCCACTTCTAAGAAGGTATAATGTTTCACCATTTGTTTGATGTAAGACTGTATGATTATAAATATTCATGAGGAGTGTTCGCCAGCGGATCCTTGTTTGTTTGAGTTATCGAATTATGATAATTCACTTAGAACATGATCAATGCTTGTGGGCCACACACTGAGTTTATTAACGACTGGCTCTTGCCTCTGGATTGAGTTAAGCCGTATTGTTGAGCAGCTTGTATATATATATTTGTTATATGCAAGATTAATGAAACAGCTAGAAGCAGCCCGCACACACACACGGATTCACACGCATTAGTAGAACTTTCTTACTAACTTTGCAACCCCTTTATAAAATACATTTTACAGATAGTTCATGATTTTTATAAAGAATACTTAGAGTAAATTAAGAGGGGGGGGGGGGGGGGAAGTGAATGCCCGTGATGATGATGACGCCGCAAAATCTCCTTTCTTTAGAGAAGCCTGTGACCAGCATTGGACGTCTAATAGTTGGTATGATGAAATATAAAAGTTTCTTACAAATACAATATAGTAAAATAATTCTCCTTTCGTGGAGAGGCCTGTGTCCAGTTGTGGGCTTCCAGTGGCTGGTAAGATGAAGGGGGTTAAATTTTAAAAATCTTTATTAGAGCTCCTTTTTGTTGTATAAGAAATTCTTGTGCAAAATTGTAAGTGTCTAACCCTTATAGTTTAAGTTCTGCATTAATATGACAGTCAGCTTTAGCTTTACAAGTATATGTAGATATATAATATAGAAATAAATTCATACATCATTTCTTACATTACTCTGACTCAAGATAAGTAGCTTAAAGTACTTGTGTTACGTTATATATATATTCTTCCCGTATCGCCAATTCTATATGTGATAATATTATGTCAAAAAACCTAGTAATTTCACTGCCTCTCAGCCTCTTCAAGCCAGACTCTGCTATTTGGCGGTAGAAATAGTTGAGGTACCAATGCAGATAACTTTTAAATGAGTTCTGCCTCATGTAAATATACTTAATAATAATAATAATCACAGAACATCACAAAAACATGGAATAGTAGGTACAAGAGGCGGCCCTATCGCTAAATGCAATCTCATACAGGAAACCTATGGATGGAGATATAATTAAAGCTGGTGGATTGAGGTGTATTTAGTACAACAAACAAACATACATGCTTAATGATTGTTACATATGTATTTAAGTATTATATTTGTGATTCCTCTGTTGTCTGATGTTTGTAAAACAAGTGGTTTAACTAGACGTTGTGACTAGGAGTCATTATGAGGTTTCAGATCTCCGAATCTCAGATGATAGTTTAAGCCTGGTCTCACACTCTCGAGTCAACTATCCAATCGGAAGTTAACCCGGAACGGATTTACCCGTTACTATAACGGACTCAACCCTTGTATCCTGTTACTGAAGGCTTTTTTGTACCCTTTTTTTGTTGTGAATACATTATTCACAGTCGAGTTGTTGTGGTGTACTGTTACGTAAGGTCTCTATATTTCACTATTGCGGTCTACGGTTTTTTTGGGACTCTGTAACTGTTTCCCACACAAACAACAAAGCGTATATAAATTATTAAAATTTTAGCTGTGTGGTACCGGCAGAATAGTACCTCCTCCTGTACCTGGTGTAGCAAGAGGCAAGAAAGTGACGCACAGAAACCAAAATAGACACATTCTATTGGGTATCCATCCAAAAGAGTATAGATCAAATGCATGTAGCGGGGATGGGCAACAGCATTTTCGTCTCGAAGCCAATCTCTACTATTTGCATTCATGCCTGCATACTGCGGCAATATTGGGCAATATTTGGCGTGGTTTATCCAACAGTGGACGTCTAAGGTCGCCTATTTCGTCCTTTACCAATTATTTAATTCTCTACCGTTCTATATATTTGTGCAGTCATTCTACTTTTATTATAACTTATTATTTTCTTCCTTAGAACTGCAAATATTATTATTATATTTCGGGAAACAGGGTGGGGGTGGGCAATAGCATACCCATCGCAAAAGCTGCAGGGTGGCAATTATGGGCACAAAACCTCCTTTCTTGGAGAGACCTATGTCCAGCAGTGCATTTTCTAATGGCTGGTACGATGATCATGATGATTCAAATATAGAGAATTTTCAGCTTTTATTTAATTATATATAAATTGACAAGTGTTTTAAGCGACTTACCACGGAGTCTGGTTAATATATGATATGTTGGGGGAATTTATTAATATTATTATATAAGTAAGTCTATAAGATATATCTATTAAAAAAAAGCCAAAGGCAAACGCTTAAAGTTTTCATACTAAGTCGCGGGTCTCGAAGACCCGGTGTTGTTTTTTTCGCGACACCCGATCCCCGTTCGGGGTTAATGACGCGTGAAGTAGGGTTAAAAAACGATGTACTTGACCCTGCTGTGAAAACGTGAGGTCTTAATATTTGGACAGTAGACGGTCGATAGACAAATTTGAATTGATCGCATCGGCTTTTGTTTCTCTGTTTTGGAAGCCGACGCCGGGTTGCGGGATTTATAAATACTTAAATAAAGAAATTCCCACAACATCTCATATATTGACCTGGTTCCGTAGTAAGTCGCTTAAAGCACTTGCGTTGTGGAAATCAGACTACAGAGGATTCACAAATGTACTACTTAAATACATATATTTAGCACCCAGATACAGAACAAACACAAATATGTATCATCATTTAAATATGTGTCCTGGGTGGGGATCTAACCCACAACCTTTTGCGTACAAGACAGGATTACCTACTACCAACCGCGCCATCGGAGCTGTCAAAAAAATTGTTTTAATGTCTTTGTTAAATTAGAGGTTTCGTGCGTACAAAAATCCCGAATTATTTTGAAGATAATACGTACCTTTTCACCTCGAGGTACCGGCAGAGTAGAGTAGTACCTTCCTTGTACCAGGTGTTGTAAGAGACAACTGACCAGGACGACCAGGGTCACCATCCATCTACAACAGCGTGGCTCAAAGGCGTAGGGCTGAGATGGGCAGCAGCATCCCCGTTGCGAAAGTTGCACTCTGAGATTGAATACACGCTTGTCCTGCGCAGCAGTTGTGGGGAAAATTCCCCCTTACTTGGGGAGGCCTTTGTCAAGCAGTGGACGTCCAATGGATGGCATGATAATTACCTTTTTCTTTTAATTTGTCGCTTCACTTATCCACTTATTTTCATCAAAGCAAGTGTTCCTTATGATGACTAAGTCGGCAAACAAACATACATTCCACTTAATAGTTAGAGTCACCGCTGCCTATAGACGCTCGTAATATCACAAGAATATCACTAGCGTTACCAGCTTTGTGTCTTCTAGAAATTATGTCACAATATCCTGTAATTTCACTGTCTCTCTCAAACCGGAACACTAAAACGCGACGAAAATAAGCGAGAGGGAGATGCCAATGCAGACGACCATTGTGTGAGGTCTATCTCTAGTACAATCCTTACTCAATTCGCTGTTAGGGCAGGGAAAATTCTGTCAGATCAGCAATTTTTGGTAATATTTAGCTGCGGTCGTTTCTTTATAGTAATAAAACAAATGATGTATGAGTACATCCGTAAGAGATTAAAAGATTGTGTCCATGAATTGCGCTGCCCAAACCGCCGATGTGTGAGGTGTTACTGGCATTAACGGGTCTTGCAAAACCTAAATTAGGCCTCTGGTTTGGTACCCGGGCTGAAAACTGACTGGACCACCGGCACTGAAGATGCGCCAGCGCAGGGATCGGGAAGGACTTCGAAATTTGGATGCGGTATTTCGTGCATACTAATATTGTGTGTGGTCGAGTGTTTGTAGCGCATGCGTTGGTGTACCGATGTATGGATATATATATATTTTTTATTTGACATATGAATACCTTGAATTCGAATGAAGAACTAAATAAGTATTGCAGATAGATAATAATGCTGACTCTTGTACCTACTATTTCATGTTTTTAAGATGTTCTTGTGTTGTTTTTCTTGATGCAAAATAAAGAGTATATTATTATTATGATAATTTTTTTTATTAGACCATGTCGACACACATACAGTTCGTGTGATTGCGTCGCGGTAGCATGTAATATCACAAGAATGTCACTAACGCGATGCCTATAACTTGAGGATATTATGTAATATTATCCAGTAAATTTACTGCATCTTTCACCCTTGTGACCGGAACACAGCAATGCGAACACTGCTATTTGGCGGTAGCAATAGGTGAGAATGAGGTACCAATGCAGGCGACCTTTTGTATGAGGTTTACTAAATATACGTAGGTTTAAGCTTCGATATATAAAAATGAAGTATCAATTGGTCAAGTAACTTATTACTGTTTCATTATAAATTTGTTACCTCTCTATACCTACGTCTTGCCTAATCTTTTAATTTGGAGTTTCTTTACTTTTCCGATGACTAGTATTAATTATAAATATTTTACTTTTACATATACTGATAACCCCCACCTATATGCTTATCCAAAGTCTATAGGTGTAGAAAATTGAATAACTTTTATTATATTTTAATTGAATTTATATATAGGTATATTTAGCTAAAAAGCCTTTACTTTGTAAAAAAATATATTGTATAATATTGCCTCATCCAACTCTATAGAGGTTCCGTGTTCTATGGGCCACCTATATGAGGTCTTGGATTTCACTTGGTGTACGCAGTGGAAAGTGTATCATTCGGGGTACGATTCCCGGCGGTGTCGGGTACAGACTGGTTCCCATTGAAGATGCCTCTATGGTATTTTGTAAGAAAATTAAAATACGAGATCATTTTATTGCAGTTACAGATTTTTAATTGATTAATTCTTACAAACTACGACGGGCCGAATGGTGCAACTAGCTCTACCATATACATACTATCTTGCCGAAGCTAGAACTACTAGCGCCGAAGGTCCTGGGTTCATACCCACCCAGGACAAATATTTATTAGATGAATACTCAGGTTTGTTCTATGTGTGGGTATTTAAGTTTTATATTGTGTATCCTCTGTTATCTGATGTATAAAACACCAGTGCTTTGAGCACTTTTCTCGTGTAATAATGTATATGATCTTGCGTGAATTTATCATTATTATTAAACTGTTTGTAATTAAGCGGCCGAGAAGTAAACAATATAAAAATGATATTTAAACTACACAAAGCTTAATAACCTACATAATTTTGTAAAATTTCCACAGTCACCCTTTTTTTATTAGACCAGGTCGACAGACAGGCATACAGTCCGCTTGATAGTAAGCGTCAACCTTATGACTTGAGGTTATTATGCCACATTACCTAGAAAATTCACTGCCTCGCTCACCCTTCAGACCGGAACACAGCATTGTGAACACTGCTATTTGGCGGTGGAAGTTTGTATCAGTTCTACCTCATGTAAAACTTTGAACTAAATTACTCGAATTTATAGATTGACTAACAATTGGATTGGTTTCACCTGTGGTCCAATTTTCTTAAGAATTCAGGAATAACATTATTAATTGAAATGAAAAGTTATCATCAACAGTAGAAAGTCCTCTACTGGATATAGGCCTCACCAAGAAAGAGGATGTTGACCATAATTGTCGCGCTGGGCTAGCGTGGTGGCAACCGCAGAGCACAGTTTTCGCGGCGGGGATGGGCTGCAGCATCCCCGCCCTGTGCATTTGGGCAAAATTTTCTATTTCTTGGAGACGTCTGTGTCCAACTGTGAACTTTCAATGGCTAATATGATGATGATGATGATAATGATGATGTTATCTTTATTTATAGTTGTAATATATTTTTCATGTAAAACATATATAGTTAAAACAGGACAACGTCTGACAAGACTGATGGTCTTATATTAAATCTGTTATCGTGCCGCAAGCCTATCTTAAGACAACATTTTAATAACGGGTCTTAAAACTAATTTCACTGCACAAATGGACGATATGAGATGAAAGTATTCATTAAAGAACCTTAGAACTTAAACAACCTTAGAACTTAAAGAACCTTAGAACTTACTTAAAGAACCTTAGATTTTAAAGAACCTTAGAACTTAAAGAACCTTAGAACTTAAAGAACATTAGAACTTAAAGAACCTTAGTAATCCCAAGGACTTATTACATTATGCATATAAAAAATGTCAAATTCGTGAATCGGCTGAAAAGAAGGAAACAAGTTTTTTTGTGTATGTCGTGGAATCTAATCCCGCGATCCTTGCGTCCGACGGTGTTTGTGACCACTGCGGCATACAGGACATCTATTAGAACTGCAGATGCAATCATTTTTTATATTCGTATCGGCGCTAACTGTCTTTATTAATATAATAAATGCAAAAGTGTACATGTCTGTTTGTAACGCAATCACGGCTTAGCTAGTGAGCCGATTTTGATAAAATAATATTTATGATATAGAATATTTTAACGATGTTCCCGCAGGGTGCTGTATATAGCAAAGTCCAGTAATTATGGTTATTTGTACAAATAGTGTCCCTATTTTAGAAACATGATTCATGGACATATATTGCTTCATTTCAAAGGATACTCCAATATACTCCAATAGTAATATGTTCGAAAAATATTATGTATATATATACTCTTATTTCAAGAATTGTGTACCATGGTTTCAATATTAGATTAATACAGTACTAATACAAATACGGAATAATAGGGTTTAAAATTATATTTAGCCAATAAATTTATTGATACAATTGATTAATTTAAGCCATTCCCTAGATATTCAAAACAACCATTAAGGATATTGTACTTAATTACTTCGGCAACACACTGCTGCAGTCCAAGGTTATCAACAAAACAATACATCAATTGAACCTTAACAAAAATACAAAAGTCCCGCAAAACAGAGGGTCGCGTCAAAAGTCAAGCGAATACTATCAAACAATTCCGAATATCGGCACACGCACAGGGGAGGAAATAATTAATGATGATTGGTCTTAAATTACCCTCTCAAAGGCCCCCGCTGTCCCTTTCCCGCACGCGGATCCCGGCTCACCCAGCCCTCTCCCGCGGAACGGGAAAATATAAAAGAGGAACAGGTAGGTGCCCAGAACAGACCCCTGTGGGACGCCGGACCGTGCGCACCTGTGCTATTGTTGCGTTAAACCGATCGCGCGAAAATGGCAGCAGAAACTTACGGACACCGCTTGCTGTATACCGAGAAGGATATGTTTTCCTCCGACGTCATGATGGAGTACGCTACTGAAGACTGTTACCTGTCGTGGCCGAGATCACCTGACTCCGGCCGCTCCAGCTTGGAGCCCACTCCATCCATTGACGGCAGCATCAACCAGGACTCGCCGACTCACATCGCTTATAGAGGATTGTCCCGAGATATATTGGAAGACAGTGCTGAAGATGCTGATATATTGGAAGGTTCTGGAAAGAGAAGAGGACGGGCTACAAGTGCTGCAGTGTTGAGGAGACGGCGTTTGGCAGCGAACGCTCGCGAGCGGAGGCGGATGCAGAACTTGAACAAGGCTTTCGACCGGCTTCGAGGTCATTTGCCGTCATTGGGAGCTGATCGCCAGTTGTCCAAGTACGAGACCCTTCAGATGGCTCAAACATACATTGCTGCTTTGTACGAACTGTTGCAGTGAATTGGTACGTTCCGTCATACGTGTAGTTTATCGCAAATGCCAAATTTGGAGTCTAGACCCCTATTTTGACGCTGGTCCTTGTATATTTCTGTTAGTCAGCAATAGGGGGTGTTAGGAGGTAGATTTAGAAGAGTACAGGGATATTTATTGTAGTACCAGAGTATACTCAGTGTTACCATGTAGGTTTGTTAATTTTAAGTAAGTAACGTGGTGTTAAGAGGCGGTGTCGAGTTGCGGAGTTTTTTTACGCTTATAAAATTTTAAACTCTTTTAGTATTAAGTAATTACGGCCAGTGTAATCCGTCCTGCCGATTTAGTCAGTTAGTCAAATGTATTTTGTTTTTTTCATCTTGCCAACAAAAGTATTATGTCTGAACTCACCTTTAGATTTAAGCTTTGTATTATTGAGCCAGTATTATTGTAAATTGTTATTAATGTAATAGGTACTATCGAATAGTAGACTGTTTTGTGGTTTTGCCTGTAAATATACGAAATATGTTCACGATTATGAAATGTGTTTTTTTCCATACCTAAACTAGAATCAGTTACATATGAGATCATTTAAGAGCAATTATGAAAGTTATATTTGTCAAGATGTAATATATAATTAAAAATTAAATTTAGTAAATTTGAAATAAATATTAGTGCAGTATATTTTTGCTTCAATCGTTAATCATTATATCACGAAAACCTTAAAAGACTTAAAAGCCAAGCACGAATACTGAAGTTAACTCTTTTTCCAATTACAATAACTTCTATTTTCTTATAATATATTTTATTGTGATCTATAAATAAAATTCTTTATCTCCTAAAAAATATTATTTTTAATACTAAATCTATCGAATTTGATTGAAAACGTCACAGTAGCATATTCCGCTCATCCTGCTTGCAATTCAAAGTTATCACTTGAGCAACTTCGTGTTCTTAAGATATAAAATTACATTACCTAATACTAGGTAGACCTCTTATAAAGGACACTTGATTTGGTACCTCACTCCCACCTATTTCTACCGCTAAAAAGCAGTGGTCGCATTGCTGTGTTTCTATCTGACAGTTTTCTATTGGTTTGAAATGTGATATTGTTTCTTCAGTTCACATGGTTGGCAACACGCTAGTGTTATTTCTGTGATAACACGAGTGTCTATAGGCTGCTTGCTGACTTCATATCATAAAAAGAATCTTAATTTCACTCACCCTCTATATACGAGATATACGAGCTAAACCTGACCAGGATATTCTTTGTTGATTTCATTTTAAATAGTTTAAATCTCAAATGTTTTTGCATCTGATTTATCTAAACTAAAAAAGGATTTAAGTAAAATTACTCAAATGATAATCGAAATTCTATCACTTAAATTACAAAAGGTTTAATACAAAAGTATTTCACCAATTTTTTAAATTCTATCACTATTATAATGTTCTAATTGTAAATTCTGGAATGAGAAGTTTCGTAACAGAACCAAAGTCTATAGCCCGATTAGTAAGTTGAAGTGGCAGTGGGTAGGGCACTTGGTAGGCAGTACCGATGGCCGATGGAATCGTAAGGTTCTGGAATGGAGTCCACGTACCGGCAAGCGCAGCGTAGGGCGTCCACCCGCAAGATGATCAGACGATCTGACTAAAGCCGCAGGATCACACTGGACACAAGCCGCATACAACCGTGCCTATTGAAGATTACTTGGGGAGGCCTATTTCCAGCAGTAGTCGCCTTATGGCTGATGATGACGAGAATGAGTTTAATTAATAAAATAGATATACATACTTTAAATAAAAAAAAAACTATCAAAATTTAGGGATAAAATATAGCTTATATCATCTGATGATAATGTAACTTTTTATAAATAAATAAATTTCTTAATTCAATCGAGTAGTTTTCGAGTGTTTTCGTTACAAACGTACGATAATATGAATCGTGCCTCGTTACATTACATTTAAAGTATTTATTGTTTTATTTTATGAAATATAATATAGTCCATATTACTCGGTGAAGATGTAGCTTTCTAATGGTGGAATAATTATTTAAATTGGTGGAATAGATTTTGAATTCAATCGTACCAAACAAATTAATTAAATTTATAAGATTATTAGAGATAATATAAAAAATATGTTTTATTTCTATATTCTAATGGTAATGGGAAATACACAGGTGAAACAATAGAGCGTTGTTTATGCTTATCTACATATATTCATAAAACAAAGTTGATTTCTGCTATCTGTCCCTATGTATGCTCAAATCTTTAAAACTACGCAACAGATTTTGATGCGTTTCTTTTAATAGATAGAATTATTCAAGAGGAAGGTTTATATGTATAAAACATACATAATATAGTAGAGAAACACCAAGTATTTAAGAATTTTTATAATGTGATGACGTAAATAAACACATTTTTATCGATTCCGTTGCAAATACTAGCTGAACCCGACAAGATAGATCGGTCGATGAAGAAAATAATGTACTGTAGCATTGTACACCTTAAATAGGTCTACAAAAGAATCGGCGATGGCGTATGTCTATCTTTAAGGAATAATCACAATAATTTTAAATGTCGTTATAATAAAAAAATATATTTTAATTTTATATTCAGCATCTTTATATGTACAAAACCCTTAATTTTTTTTTAATATTATATTTTTCTTTATTACAAGAACTACAGACTATTAAATTAACTTTTGACTTGACTGAGAATCCAACTTGACTTCTTTCTGCATTTATTTATCACTATTCTCCTATAAATCGTTATATATACATATGAGACAATTAATTGTAATTTAATCTCAGAAGTGAAATAAAACTCCAATTTGTTTCTCTGTAAATAAAGAAACGACAATTAAGTTTATAATTATCACCTCTCGATTTATACAACTTAATGTTAATTAATTAAACTAGAAGTAAATCATAATTACATTTTATGAACAGAACATATTTGTCTTTGTCAATGACCGCTCGATGGACGCGTCACGCTAACGGTGCGCGCGCATATACAAATTAAAGAAATATAATTCTTTAATCTTTCTTCTCCAGGGTGAGAATTATTCCTATAATTCTCATTGTAATTGCACCTTTTCAGCATTATCCTCTTCTTAATTTATTTCGTCTTCCATTCGAATAAGTTTTGTTCTGCCTTCTTCTTTTTTTTTTGTTCTACCTGTAATTATTTTGTATATTGTATTCGATATTTTGCCTGTTATTTCAAATGGACCGATTCTTAAATTATCAATCTTTTTTACTATTTAATTTATTTCCGTTTCGTTATATACTAGTTTTCCTATGTTAAATTCACTCTGTCTTCTGCCTTTATCAAATAATTTCTTATTATATGTATGTGTACTGATTGCCTTTTCTGGTGCTTGTTTTCTATCTTTAATCCAAGTTTCTGTATCTTTTGGTTGTCTTAGTTCTTGTAGCAAGATACTGGTGTCATTTCCTTCTAATAAATATGCTGGGACAAAGCCTTTCACTGAGAGTTCGGTTTCATTATACTTATAATAGTTTATGTTCAGCCAAAATAAAGACGAAATTGTGTTTTCTGAAATAACATAAATCTTTTATTCATATCACACTTTTACACAAGTTTTACTACTATTTATATTTTAAACAGAATAGTTTACCTGAAATACTTTACTTCTTATTTAAATATTATTATAACTACTTCTTTTTACAATATTTTCCACGTTTTTCTTAAGATCACATAATCTAACCTTTACCTTCTCAAATTAATCGTCGGTGTCACTCACGTCACACTGACAGATAATTATCTGTCAGTGTAACTATTATAATAGTTCCATAGATAATAATAATTTCATACACACTAGAAAAGGAATGCCACTGGCGTAGGTAGTGATATCCTTTACATACTTATCTTTACATTCTCTCGAATTGATGTACAGGACTTCTTTTATTTTTTTTTTCAATTGTTTTGCACCTTATTTTATTAACTAGCGTTTGGTTCAATCTTGCATTAAGTCCATATGCGACATCGCGCCCGTCCATGTAATTATATCTGTTACGCTTTTACAGCACAATCTGTAAACTGATTTAAATGAAATTTGTCGAATTGAACCTTAGAGAAAGAAACAATTCCTTTGGGACGTAAAATCAAAAAAAAACATTGCTCGAGTATTTTTTGTTGAATGTCTTTTAAATTTGTTTGTCTAAATTCTATGCAATCCTGGTACTAAGTAATCAGCAGAAAACCCGCCCGGCGGTGTTTTGGGCCAATTTAGTGTACATTTCTTGTTTTCAAACAATGCAATTTTTATCTTCAGTATCAGTGCTATCAACTGAAGACGTAAACTGCTGTCAGGGGGTCCCATCGAACGTGGCAGGACAATCAGTCAGTTCTATGCAAATTCAGCAGATGTGAACAAATCACCACACAACTTGCACACCTGCAAACATGAAACACATGGGATATTAGACTTTAATACTTTGTTATAAGGTTTTGTGAGTGTATTACCAAGTGCCAGATTGAGTCAGTCGAGTCGACAGTCCCTTGGTTGAGCCAGAAACACCCTATGTCCGGTCAGCCCCACATTCGCTGAGAAATAGGCCAATGATTTCTATTTATTTATTTTTAGAACAATTGTTTTGTAAATTTCTTTGTTTTTCAATTCATTATCAACGGACGTTTTAGATTTACAATACCTACGTGAGGATTTCTTAATAATTCGCTTAGTTATTAATACTGTCAAGTTGGGTAACATTAAACTTTTGGGGAAACTTTGAATTATTCTTTTTTGTAGACTATGAAAGGAAGTCATTTGAGGTAAAGGTTTTAATCGATTGCAAGAACTGTTTTTATGATGATTATGAAATATTCTAAAGATTAATATATTTATTTTGTAAAAAAAGAAAAGATCAAAGTTATCCGGATGTTTCAATGTTACCCAGATTGACTGTAGCGTTATTGATAGTGGATATTAAATTATGTTCTTCAATAACTGCATGCAATGGAAACGCTACGTGGATTATGCTCCTGTAATTAAAAGAGATTTGTAGAAAATTATTGTATGAAAATCACTGAGACAATACATAAATAAATAGATTCTCACGACATCTCATACATTGATCTGACTCCGAAATAGGCAAGCTTAAAGCGCTTGTGCTACGGATATCAGACAACATAGGAATTTCAAATATAACACTGAAATACATATAAATATCACCCAGACACAGAAAAAAAAACGAATATTCATCATGTTAATATTTGTCCTAAGTGGGGATCGAATACACGACCCTCGGCGCATAAAACCGGATGACTGCTATCTGCGCCATCATAATGATGAATGTACGAAAAAGTAACTATTCTTAATCTGGTAAATTACTATCTAATCTAGCTTTAAGTCAACGGTTTGTTTGCGCCGAAGACTGTAGTGGGCTTTCATTTACACCAACTATGTAGTGTTGATAGAATCTTTGTCACCACCATTTTTTTCTTGCAGGTTCCTTGCTGTTGGTTCGTGTAAGGAATCTATATTAAACTTAGTTTTAAGACTCGTCTGGTTCTTCTAGTTTAAGGTAGGCCTAATTTACATATCTTGGACTAGCAATGTTCCTCGGATTCACCCGCGTTAAGTAGTAGAGCTTTGAAACTAACTTTGCACCACCCCTTTATCCGCCTACCCCCTAATAGGGATGATTATGAATAAAATATTTTACAAATGTTTCCAACTTTCAATTAAGTATCTTTATACTGAATTGCATTTGAAAAATATCCAAAACAGTAAAGTTTTAATCTAACTTTGCACCCCGGTTTTACCCCCTTCGGGAGGTGAATTTTCAAATATGCTTGCTTAGTGCTCCGCTACGTTATACATTTCAAATGTCAGTCAGTCAGTCATTCAGAAAGTTCGCTTCTCCTTTTATATATAGGCATGATGACATTGCAGAGTAAAATAGTACCTCCCCGTTAACCAGTTATCGTAAAAGCGACTAAGGTACCAGACCCGACAAATGGCGGTATGTACATTCGAAACAGTATAGCTCAAAAGCAGCAGGCAGCAGGCGGCATCCCTTTTACGAAAGCTGCACTCTGCGATTGCCAACACTCTTGGTTATTATGGGCACGCACGGCTATTATGGGCAAAATTCGTCCTGCTTCGGAGAGGCCTAGTCCC
Organism: Heortia vitessoides; assembly: GCA_020976665.1. NCBI lineage: Eukaryota > Metazoa > Arthropoda > Insecta > Lepidoptera > Crambidae > Heortia > Heortia vitessoides. The sequence continues at coordinate 1,399,381 of JACJUM010001610.1, read as the reverse complement.
CGATGATCCCGTAAGGTCATCAGGTTCATCAATGTTATGAGTATAATAGAATTTGGAACTTCATATTTTGCGAGTTGAAAATGCTTGCTCCAATTACTCCAATAAAGAATATTTCGACTTTAAGCAACGATACCAAAAGAATCCCACCTGCCGACCGCCATATACCCAATCTAATTTGAAATTTTCACTTGCAGCAGACAGCGTAATTGCGAACTGTCTGTCCGTCTGTACCCACTATCGCTATTAAGATAAATTCCGCGTCGATCGTAATCGTCGGATTGAACCGGATAATCTGCGTATTGTTAATTATCATCGTGCTTTACTTGTAACGAAACCTTGTGTGGGTCTTCAAATCGTCAGATGTAAACTGGCCAAATATACATATAAATACAATTGAAGTGTCTGTGTGTAATCCATATCAACAGATCGTAAATGTATCGAGGTACCTAATGCTTATGCGCAATATTGACGATCATAATTTCAATTGTAGCAAGGCCTACCAGCGGGAATTCACGGCCGGTGAATTCGAGCAAGATCCGGGCACAAGTCCGAGATCGCAACCCCCTGAAGGGCATCGATGAAGCTTTTCACCTATTCCATGATGAGGACAACCCTAATAAGACCTGGATGACCCTAGCCAAGAGCGGTGGGTCAGCATAAATAAGTCAGCCCCCACGAAACCGTCACTAGAAACCCGCATAGCGCGTTCAAACATACGCCAAGTAACGCCTATGCAGGCATCGATAAGGAGCCGCTTAGGATGTAAACAATACAAATTGTATTGATAGATACAATACAATCTGTATTGTATTCAACTTAAATAATCAAGACACTTGCGCAGAAAAATCAAATAGAGAAGTGGGTAGAAATTAAAAAAAAAATCTCTCGCAGCCCGAAGATATCGATCGGCGGCGAGTATATATCGCGACAGAGGCGCCGAGCGCCGCAGTCGCCTCCGCGCAGCCTGGGGCTGCGTGTCGACGACCCTAATGGAGGTTTAAAGAATGAGCAGAAAATAAAATGAAAAAAATTAATTTGTTATTACTTTATTGTTTCGTAATAACATATAATATAAAAACCGGATTCTCTTTTACTAAAAACTGTTAACAAAAGACATAATTTGTTTTCATATGCCCCTTATGCCAATTGAATTTCTGACCGTCGATATATTAAATACATATAAAAGTGTTTTCTATTTTTTTCATCTGTCTGTCTGTTTAATCTCTTTAACGACTGGACCGATTTTAAAGGAACTCTCATTGGAAGATAGCTGATGTTGTATAGAGTAATTTGTTTGTTACCTTATCACTACTACAACAGACCCCTAATTAAGGACAAACAAACTTACAATAAATATCAACTTCATCATCACTGCATGACATATGCCTCTTCAAAAAAAGGAGGAGTTCTGCCCATAATTACTGCGCTGGGCAAGCGCGTTTGTAATCGCACAGCTATCGTGACGGGGATACTGCTGCCCAACCGCACCCTGTGCATTTAAGCTACATTGACTCGGATGAATACACCGTCATCTGTCAATTCTGGTGTCATAGTCGCAATTAAATGAAAATTATAAAATAAACTATATTGTATCTCAACACATTGAGCTGTACACAGTAAACATACAATGATTAACTTCTGTTTATTAATTTAAAGTTCATCTCGGACAAACACCGCGACACAATTTTTTTATATATATATAGATAACATAAGAAATATCTGATAATCGTTCATCCGGACGTTGACTATCGCTCACAACCTGCAATGTTTGTTAGATTAATATATATACTCGTACTAATATTATAAAGAAGAGTTGAAGAGTTTGTTTGTTTGAACGCGCTTATCTCTAGAACCGTTAGTCCGATTTGATAAATTCTCTCATTGTTGAATGGTCTATTTATCCTTCAATATCTTCCAAAGCCACTATATCACTTGGAAGAAGTCGCGGGCACTGATAAATCTATCATATTTTTTGTTTTATTTTATTACATTTTGTTTGTAAATTACATTTAATCTCTTTCATCTTATTATCGAAAAAATATTAATTTGAACAAATGTATTAAATTTTGATTAATTTTGAGATATATATTACGCCCTATTATAACATTCAAAACGCCTCCAAAATTCAATGTGTCTACATTTAAAATAGAAGATGATACCCAAAAAGGCAAGAACACAATGGAACTACAGATGCCATGTTCAATATTAGATCCATTCTCAACATCCGTTTTGAAATAAGAATAGGCCGCGACGGGAGGTTGTATGCTTCAACATTATACATAGAACGTACTTGATATGTACCGACAATGCGCGTGCGCTATGCCCGAGCTGTGATTGGTGGAGCCCCAGCCAACCAGGGCCGGCGGCTGTGCGATTGCGCCGTTAGAGATAGGGTTAGATGCTATGTAATGTTTATTGCTTTTATATTTGGTGATTGATTGGGTATGGAAGCTTGTGGTAGATTATTTAGTTTACTTTTTGGACTATTGTTTGGGTTATTAACTAGAAATCATTCGAGGTTTCATCCAAGTAGATACTGTACGGTACTGTAATGTAATGTATGTAATGCAATGTAACTGTACTTGCAGATGCCACGAGGTATATCTCATACGAAGGTTGTCTGCATTGGTGCCTCACTCTCGTATATTTCTACCGCCAAAGAGCAGTGTTCGCATTGCTGTGTTCCGGTTTGAAGGGTGAGGGAAACTGCATTACTGGGTTATGCGTCATAATATCTTCAAGTCACAAGGTTTGTAACGCGCTAGTGATATCCTGATGATATTACCAGCGTGTATAGGATACGTGGACGCTTATTATCACGCAGATTATATGTTTGTATGTCGACCTAATCTAGGATATAAAAATGTAGCTTTTTATTAGAGAAATAATTTTATATTAGTCCATTCGTTTTTGAGTTCATTGGCTACCAACTTACAAAAATATGCACAGTAGAGCTCTAAGCCTCTTATCTAGGAATTACTTAAATACATATATTTATCACCTAGACACAATACAAACATCAACATAAATGTTTATCCTGGTACGGATTGATCCCACGACCCGTGCCGCACAAAATATGAAAAATATAATTATATAAATACCCGTGGTCACTTCCATCTGTGCCATGGTTCCTAAATCTTTGTGTATATAAAATTTTTGGCAGCATTAGCATTTCAAATTAGCAGCTTTTTAACAAATGCATATGAAGGTATGTGCGGTAGTATCATTTTAAAAAATCTGTTTCTTTATGTTCCAGCTAATGTCTTAAACGGAACTGAATTTATTGAATTCTATGTGAGATTATAAAAAATAATTCTAACTGGCTGGACCGATTCGAATAAACATTATGTAATTTCAATAAAAAGTTTGGTTCTCGCGAGGAATATTATTATTGTCTATCCCAAAGTAAGGGATAAAGTAATTTGCAGCACAATTCTAACGCAAACAAAGTCACGGGCAATGCCATGCTATGATATTAGTATAGAATATAGGTACATACAAACTTGCAGACATCACGTCTGTGTCCCATCGGGGTCGGCAGAGACTTGCTACGATCTCGGCATACCTCTCTCGCTTCCTTCACTCGCATTAGTCCTTTCATACACGCTCGTTTATCTTGATACTTATGACTTGGCTCCATTTTAATATTTAGTATAGATTAAATTTGCCGTGAGGTACCGGTAGAGTACAATAGTACCAGGTGTTAGAGGAGGCGTTAGAGGATGCATCCGAAATAGTGCAGCTCAAATGCACATGGCGGGGTTCGGTAGCAGCATCGTCGTCGCGAAAGCTGCATGCAATCTGCGCTTGCCAACACACTTGCCCAGCGCGGCAATTATGGGCAAAACTCCTCCTTTCTTGGGGAGGCCTATCTCCAGCAGCAGACTTCCAATGACTGGTATGATGATAGATTATATAGATATAAATATGGATCGAAACTGACTTAGAAGATATATTTTATTTAGGCATTGAAAACCTATAGATAGATAAGTATATCAAATATGTATTTGAGACGGGTAATACGAATTATGAGTAGGATTAAATCACCCTTGAACTTAAAACTCGTTCCCACAAACGGAATATCCAGTCATGCAAAAAGATGACCACACCCACCCCCCTTCCACCCCCACGGACCGCCACGTAACTGACACCTAAAATGACACGATATCACAAAACTCAATGAGATCGCTAACTGTTCGCACCTCCATGCCAAAATGTCTGAACTTACGATGTTCTCCGGGCGCGTATGACGTTTCTCCGCCGAGCGACCGAATCGCGGATGACTTCACGAATTTGACGCTGTCAGTTTTGACAGATCGCGGGTGAAATTAAGACGTCGGCTATGTGAGGAGCTGTCACGGATGACAGCACCTTTGATCGGTGTAGTGTTAAAATACAGTATAATAACAGAGCGGGTGCAGTAATTGGGATTGGTGGAATATTTTAATAAGTCATTATTGGAGGTTAAGGGTGGGATAGATCGAGTTTTTCACACCCTTAAAATGTGGATTTAGTAAAAAAAAATTAAGTGTAATTAACGTTTAACACTTTGTAAATGATAGGATATCTTTGTTTCAATGTCAAAAGTGGATTAGACACTTAATTTAAAATATTTCGATAAAATTTTAAAAATGATTTATTATTATTTAACAACTTAAATGACATACAAATTTACATTATATATAAGTACTCGTTAGTAGTAGTTATATATACCGCCATATGTCTGTTCTGGTACTTTAGCCGCCTCTCACGACACCTGGTTCAGGGGTACTATTCTACTCTGTCGGTACCTCACGGCAATCAAACTACTTGATTATTTAAAACTATAAATTAGAGTCGTTTCAGTTTAACGTGTTTTTTTTATTATTATTTCATTAAATGGTTGGTTTGTCTAAAAACAAAACAACAGACAACGACGAAAATGATATTCAATCGACTTCATTAATCATTTAATGCAATTACGGTAGTATTGTCTCAACCCTAGCATGACAGTGTGACACCTGTAACAGGTATCAAGCTACAGCTTAGACTTAAACTAAAGTGCATATAACATTCAAACATTTCACAACACAAAATTCATCACATAAATGTTTGTCCTGGGAATCGAACCCTCGATCCTTGGCACGTAAGATAAGGACATTACTGAATGCGTCAACACGCTCGTCAATTTTATGTTTCGACAGAAACACATCTTTTTACGTGGCGTTGCTTTGACCATGGTAAAGCGGTGAAGTGGCTTAGCGTGTTTAAAATGCAAGAGGGCAGGGAGGGAGAGCCTCATCCTCGTTGCATAGCGAAGTCAACTATTATGACGAGGCTGCAAAATGGCGCAGATTTGGGTTAGATCCCCACCGCGAACAAAAATGTATATGATAAATATTGTTATTTACTCGTATATTTATTTAAGTATTATATTTATTCGTGAGGTACCGGCAGAGTAGAATAGTACCTCCCCCTGTACCAGGTGTCGTAAGAGGTGACTAAGGTACCAGAACCGACAGATGGCGGTATATCCATGCATAAAAGTCAGCTCAAATGTACAGGGCGGGGATGGACAGCAGCTTCCCGGTCGCCGAAGCTGCGCTCTACGATTGACAACACGCTTGCCCAGCAATTAGCAATTATGGGCAACATACCCCCTCGCTTGGGGAGGCCAATGTCCAACAGTGGACTTTTAATGGCTGGTATGATGATGATGATAATTTAAGTATTATATTTGTAATTCCTCTATTGTCTGTATCCGTAACACACTTTAAGCGACTTATCTAAAACTTACAGACAGGCACGTTGAAGTTTTGATTCATCAGTACAAAACATTGTCGCGTAATGGATATCCAACGGTTGTTACAAGATATTCCATATCTCATAATATAACCTCTTCTTAATCAGATCTTTAAAAAATAAATAATGACATTAACCTCCACCCCCCCGGTAGCAAAATGAAATATGACAACATTATTAAAATTAATCCAGATACGGAAACGCGGGCGGGGCCTGAATCATTAATGCGAACGGAATTGAAAAACAAAAACGCGAAAAACAAAAAAGAAAAGAACAAACGCAGTAAAAACAAAAGCTTGTAAGCGAATGATTGAAACCTCTTTATTAGAGAACTGTTTCCTTAATCTAATTGTTTTTTAAGATTAGAAGGGTGTGGTTAAAGGCTGCTTGAGATTTTTTACATTTCAAATTTGCTGGGTGCCGTCTCACTCGTATAATATGCCGCTCCGTAGGTATTAGATATTGTAAGAGACTCTAGAGGTACCAAAACCGACCAGAGTATCCATCCGTAACAGCGTAATTCAAAAATCACTATCATGTACCTATATATCATCATCTATTTATTTTCCAGTTTCTTTTCTGGGGACTCGCGTAATGAACCTGCTATAAACTTAGTTATAAGACCCGTCTGGTGCCGGCAGACTAGTATTAAAGGGTACTCAATAACCTATTTGTTGAAATGACTAAGGTTGTCAGGGTCATCGGTCACTACATAATATTGAAATAACCAAATCTATACTGGTGACTTTTTATGTTGTTTTGACGATTAGAAGCCTATTTAACAAGAGATAAAAGAAATAAGGGGATAGGTAGACCTTATACTAAAGTAGTCTGCGTTGGTACCTCACTGTCACTTATTTCAACCGACAAAGCAGTATTCGCTTCTGTGTTCCGGTTAAAAGGGTGAGTGATGCAGTGAAATTACTAGGTAATGTAACATCGTTAAGTCACAAGGTTGGCGACGCGCTAGTGATATCCTTGTGTTATCACGCGGTTTGTTTCTAGACCTAGCCTCAAAAAAAAACAAATTGTGTGGGCAACCCACGAGCCTAAACTCAGTGTTATCTCGAAGAACGCGACTAAATATCATATCAATAGAAAGTCTGTCTGTTCACCTGTCATCGGCCACCACTTACAAATTGCTACCGATAATCTATGAGACAATCTATGAAAAAGTAGCATAAAATTTATCGCATATAAAACGAGCATAACACTTATCTCCAAACGGATCTCCGTCAAGTCAAAATAAAATAAAAAAACAAAATAACAGACAAGGACGTAGCGCTACAAACGAAAGGGACACACGCACATAATATTCTTCCGGTTGCGCGGGCGCAGGTGACACGAAATTTATTCCGAATTTGAAAACCGAATGATATTTCATTGGGATATAATACAAACGGCTTTTTAAATATGGACATCTTTTATTCTGCGTGGAAGGTTGACATTTTTATATTTGTCGTCAGGTTAATGGCGGAAAAAAGGGATTTGATTTATTGGATTATAATGCGATGCCTGCCCGTGGGGACTGCAACAAGATTATGTTGGTGAGGGCACCGCCTTTTGTGCTTAGTACATTTTAATACAATTTGTATCTCATGGGATAGAGTAGATGAAGATTTATGGATACTAGAAGTATAATTAGTTTGACAAGTATAATGTGCAAATCGAATCGCGGTTTGCTGCTGTGAACTCAAACTTGTACCGCAAAATTAGGAATCTTCGGAATAATAAAAGTATTGTGTTGCTCTGAAAAAATCAAAGATTTTATTTAACACAAAAACATTACTAACAATAAACAATCCTACCTGAAAAATCAAAGAAACGCTTATTATTGTAGATTCCTTCGACCATAGGGCCTATAAAATTAAAAAGAGACACAATAGTTATAACGGTTTTAAAAATAGTAAATATACATACATAAACTACTATTTTCTTTTCAAATCTTTAGCAAACTTCTCACAAAATATATAAATCAAAACATAACGTCACAAAATCAAATAGTATAACATTTTCCCGCACTTGTGTTACGGACGCCAGACAACAAAGGAATCACAAAACTACTATTTAAATACATTTAATCAACAACCAGACACAGAACAAACACAAATATCATCATATAAATATTTGCTCGTGTGGGAATCGAACCCACGGTACTTGGCGCACAAGATAGGATCACAAGCAACTGCGCCGTTAAAAATAGGAAATACATATTCATACAGTACTATTTTCTTTTCAAACCTCAAAGCGTCACCTCTCACAAATATAAATCAAAATATATCGAGCCCTAAAACCGTTTAAAGATTCTGATATGATAAAATTATTTTCGCATCTGATTTAACCATATCTGTATTTAATAAATCATTTGACACCACAGACTGTCTCATCAGTATTTTAAATATAACCAAGAATCTCATTACCATATGAGGCCTTTTTTATTTCCTCACTACAGAGTGGACCTTGACCTTGACCTTGAGACCTTGTGGCTTTTTAAGGACAATATAGATAGGACCAACTCTTTAGCGTGCCTAGGCATTTTTGGGTCACCCATCCTAACCAATATAAACAGCTTAACTTCATCGATCGAGCCGTCGCTTAACGATATGTCATATTATTAACTTGTTATCTATATCCATGATAATATTACAATTGGGAAAGTGTGTGTGTCTGTTTGTTTGGCCGATTCGCGGCAAAACAGAGCGATGAATTGACGTTATTATTTAAGTGGACATAGTTGCAAAAATGGAGTGTGAGATAGGCTACTTTTTGTCTCTTTTCAATCCCCCACTTCCCTAAAATGGAGCGTGGTAGTTTGTATGGAGCATTCCGCAATTTTCAAGGTAGAATGCCTAAAATTGGTATGCGGACTATTTGTGACTAACACAAAAATCGAGCATATGTTTTTTGAAAATCTCCCCCAACCCCCCAAGAGGTGAAACGTTGTAAAATAATCAAATGTTTATTTTCCTTAATGGAATGGAATATGCGATTTTGCTGTTTATGAGGCAGGAAGCTAAAACTGTTCAACGTAAGGCCTAAGCTATAAAGTCAGAAAAAGTTAGTGTTACATATCCCACCCACCCCCCATATCCTACCATCCCATGGTCATATAACACCACGCCAAGTACACCAATACAGCAGAGCATAAATGATTTTAGCTTAAGGATAATGATACTTTATCGCGGCTAAAACTGCGGGGAGCAGCTAGTATTAACATATTTGGTATCCTTTTTCACTTTCGATTTCAGCTGCAGTTTTTTCCAGTGCGACATTTTATGCGACATTTTTTGCCACGACGTTTTTTTTACTGCGGACGATAACATTTTGATTTGTTGCGGTCGAGATGTGACGAAGATGCGGTTTGTCAAACGAACTCGTAAATTTGTTGTGAACTCACAAAAACAAACGCCCTATGATGTTTTGACTCGAGTTTTGAAGTTATATTTATAGCTGTTTCTACCGATCTGTCTCTCCCAGATATATCGATAAATTTGATAATAAAACATTGGCCATTATTCTAATGTGTTTTGAAATTTGAACCAAGTTTAATTGTTTATATGATATGGTATTTTTCTTTTATTTTAAATTTTTTAAATAGTAGATAGATAAATAATTCCCGCCACTGAGCCGAGAGGTACCAGCAGTGTAGAATAGTATCTCCCTCTGAACTAGGCGCCGTAAAAGATGACTAAGGTACAAGAACCGACAAATGGCGGTATATTGACATCCGAAACAGTGTAGCTCAAATGCAGAGAATGAGGATGAGCAGCAGCATCCGCGTCACGATAGATGGGCTCTGAAAAAAATCCTCCTTTCTTGCCAGCAGCCTTCTGCTATGTCCAGCAGTAGACTTTCAATGACTGTAAGAATAAAAGAAATATTACAACTTGCCTATTGTTGACATACTTAGCCCGCGTTTTGTGTGATGGTTACCATTGATAACATATCAACGCTAGTGTCATTACAATATTGTCACTAAAGCGTCACCAACATCAAGACTTGAAGTTAATACGCCACATTACCCAGTGAGCTACTAGCAGCATACTGCGGAATGGTACCCCCCACTATACTAGGTGAAGTAACAGGCAACTAAGGAACTGGAGCTGGAAGAAAGCGGTATATCTACCTCAAAGCTAAAATAAAATAGGGCGATCGCTACCACGTCTGCCCAGTGAGGCAATTACAGACAGTCTCTCAGTTTATGCCACTGATTTATATATGAAATTTTGACCATGTGCGATTTAATCGTCATCCTATCTGCCATTCGAGTTCCACTGTTGGAGATAGGCCTCCCTAAGACAGGGTGAAATTTGCACATAATTACCGCGCCGGCAAGCGCGTTGGTAATCGCTGGGCGTCACTTTCGCTGCGGTAATTATGCTACCCATTCCCGCCCTGTGCCACAGAGCCTCAGATGGATATACCGCCATCTGTCGGTGCTGGTAAATTAACGCTTGGTGCGTATTCTTCTCCGCCGGTTTAGACGGCAGATTTAATATTAATTCTGAATATCAAAAAAATGAACATAAAATAAATAAGTATTTCAGCGCCTTCTTAAATCAACTCAGTACCACCTTCAATCCGGAAGTAGGACAATTTGTCATGGCTTACGTCCGCCGGCATCCGGCGCCGGCGCAGGCTCGCCGGCGCTGCCTCCGGCGTCCGGCCCGGGTGAGTTATTGCTCGTCGCTTGTTGAGACCGTGTTGTTCGGCGATTCTCATAATAATATAAAAAAAAATGTGTAACTGTATACATTCGTTTAATTTTTAGCCGAGTGGTACCGGCAGATTTGAATAGTACCTTCCCCCTGTACCAGGAGTGGTAAGAGGTAACTAAGGTACCAAAACCGATAGATGGCGATATATCCATCCTAAACAGGGCAGAACCCCCATTGCGAAAGCTGCGCTCTGCGATTGCTGATAATGGGCAAACATCCTCCTCATTTGGAGCGGTCTCTCTCCAGGACTTCTAACGAATGTTGATAATAATGAATACCAAGTTGTATAAGGTGACAAACCATGTCATTTACATTATGAAGCGTGTAATGTTTCCAAGATGCCATTCATTTTATAGTCGTAGTAGAGCTTCTGTTTCATTATAATTTAGTGGTAATTAGATACCAGTGACTAACATCTCGCATTCTTGTATTGATTTGCTGTAAGCATTTGTCTTTTTTGTTTATTTTATTATATATGCTGATCGCTTCTTTATCTGGTTGTTAGCAAATGCAGTCTCAGTGCGGTCTGAGAGATGAGAAGCAGTTATTTTTGTCCTTTTTTATTTCATATAGATATTATTTAGTGATTTATGTTTTGACAATGTTAATAACAGATTATAATCCCAGCTGGTGTGACGGCACTACATTGACATCTGTCATTTTAATCAAGCCATATTTTAAAGAATATAGAACTTTAATATTAATCATATGAAAACATCTTAACAATTAATATTGACACACACAATTCGCACAACGTGTCATACATTTATCGCCTAAAATGTTATGGACATCAAACAAAATTTGTGTTATGTGAAATAAACTACCTATATATATATATATATATATATATATATATGTGTGTGTGTGTGTGTGTGTATATATATATTTAAAACCCAGACACAGAACAAACATAAATATCATCATATAATATTTGCTGTGGGTGGGAATCGAACCCACGACTCTTGACGCACAATATAAGATACATATATAATTATATAGCGACCAGAGACCAACACACACATATTCAATAAAACATTGTTGACTTGAGTGGGAATCGAACCAAACGATAAGCGTGTAAGATAGGATCTGCCATCTGGCCCGTCGTAAGCAAGACATGAATTAGATGAGATTCATATGTTTTAAAAACCTTTTTTTTTCTCTACAACCAAACATAAAGAAAAGAATTAACGCAAAAAAGTCACATCCCTCAACCCGTTCTGAAGACACAATTATTAGTATAATTTATAACCGTTTAATTTTTTTAAATACTTCTAAAAATCTATATTAGAAAATTATGTCAAATATTTCTTAGGCGATCGAAGGGTTACATTTAATTTCATTTAAACTGCATTTAATTTGTCAACCGTGACCGAATTGATATGGACGACATTTATATGATAATCTGCTATCAAATATAAATTTATACTTTTTTTTATCTATTAATATGTAGTGTTGGATGTTACTCGTGGTATTTCGAAAAGCTCCCACCCAGCGGGGTGTGGGATTGTAATGCTGCTGGGTTTTTGAATAGCATCCGTCATCTGTTTTTTTTAATGACTTTAAGTAGCCCTAACTTGAGTCTAGAGCTGTGGACTACGACGGAGTAGAACACTACCTTTCTCTGTACCAGATATCGTAAGAGTCGGTTGAGGTACCGGAACCGACAGATAGCGGTATATCCAACCGAAACAGCGCAGCTTAAATACTACAGGTTGAGAATGGATACCTTAATCATTGTCGCGAATTTGCATCAATAGCCACCTCGGCTGCCCAGAACGCCAATTATGGACAAAAATCCCCCAATCTTGGAGTCCAAGAATGGAGGTTTTTGCCCATCCCGCCCAGCACGTTCTATACTGTTTCGGATGGATATACCGCCATCTGTCGGATTGGTATTTTAGTCGCTTCTACGACACCTGGTGCAATGGGATGTCTTTTCTATTCTGTTGGTACCTCATGGCTATCCTTTTTTATGTTCCCATTATAAGATTTCCATTTTTATTATTTTTTATATTAATTAAAGCAAATACATATCTTATGTCTCTATAATATTAGTATAGATTAACTAAATTAACTCTTAACAACAAAATAATAAGATTCAAATCATTGTTCACATTGATTAAGTAACAAAGAAAATGATTTCGATCGATATTAGCAATCGTTTAGCGAACCGGCCTATCATCATTAACAAGCCATCATCTTAGGAACGGTTTTGCAATATGCCGGCCATCAGAATTGATACTTAAAAAATTATTCAGTAGCATGCATCTTGGGTTTAATAAAATGTGATTGTTACGCGGCGAAGTTGAGTTGTATCTGTGCTTAAATTATTTGAAGGCGTTTTGTGGTCCCGTGATTTGGTCGGACTGCCTTGTCGCTGTAGGACAAAGGTGCTAGCCTCATTTGGAGGTTTGATATCCACAGTGTAATGCTAGTGGAGAGAATTTATGAACGTATGCGTGAGATGTTATTACTAATGTTATTAAAATTAAAGTTTTGTACGGCTATTTGCTAATATTTAACGTAATTTAGTTACTAGAGATATACCTCTTAAAAATCGTCGTATATACCTCACTCTTATTTATTTCTACCGCCAGATAGCATTGTTCGCATAGCTGTGTTCTGGTTTGAAGAATCATAAAGGCAGTGAGATTACTGAGTAAATTTGATATGGTATCTTCAGTTCACACTAGTGATATCTTCGTGATTACACTTGCGTCTATAGGCTGCGGTTACATTTATCATCAAACGGACCGTATGCTAATTTGCTGACTTTATGACATAAAAAAATATACAGAAAGACATTGAAGTCGAAATTCTTTCATTGATTTTTTGCCGTTTAAAAAGGTCTTATCCAGATATAATTGATTGTATTTATTCACATTAATTCTTATATTATTAATTAATTATTGTTATTTTATATAAAATTACCGAATTATATAGAATTACCGAGATTATATAAAATCAAGAGGTACCTGCAAAATGGAAAAGTTTCTCGCCCTGTACCAGGTGTCGTAGGAGGCAGTTAAGTAACCAGAATAGACAGATGGCGGTATATATATCCAAAACCGTGTAGCTCAAATGCACAGGGCGGGGATGGGCAGCAGCATCCCCGTCGCAAAAGCTGCACTCTGCGATTGCCAACACGCTTGCCAAGCGGCTATTATGGGCAAAGTTCACCCTTTTTAGGGAGGCCTGTGTCCAGCAGTGACCAGGACTGCCAAATAGCTGTAAAGAGGTTTTGAGTAAAAATATTTTACTTCGAGTTAAATGGCTGTAGAGTGATGTGAGCCTGGTTAGGTTATTTTAGTGTCTGTTATCAGGTTACTCTGTGCGGGCTAAGTGACCAGTCGGCAGCTACCGCGGCAGGCGCCCCGGGCGCCGCTCGATTGATTATCACGCAATCGATCACATCGCTCGCGTGATACAACATTGGATGCACCGATATCGACTGCAGACTGCGTAAGGATGCTATATATTTCAGTTGTTTTTTTTTATTAGACCAGGTCGACAAGCATACAGTCCGCGTGATAGTAAGCGTCACTGCAGCCTATACACTCGTAATGTCAAAAGGATATCACTAACGCGTTGCCAACTTTCGGAATTGAGGGTATTATACCACATTACAAATTGTTAAGTATGAAATATAAAATAGGTTGAAAAAGAAAATAGGTTGTTTAAGTATGAAAGCGTAAACTAATGGACAGACATACATACTTACACAATTATAATATATGTATGAATATATAACTAGATAAGTTTGCAACAATAGACCTGCTTGCGTCTCGCTTTTGGTACAGGAATGAAGGGTCCGATTTTGCAAATGGTAGTGATCTTATTTTGTATGCAAACTCACGACGAGTTTGATTTCCACCCAGAACAAATATCTTCGATAAGTGTTATTGTTCTATGTCTGGGTGTTAAATATATATTTAAGTATTATATTTGTTGTTCCTCTGTTACGATGTCCGTAACACGAGTGGTTTAGGCAACTTACTTCGGAGTCATTTTTTTATTAAAGCATTTGGTCGGCATGATTTTATTCCTATATATATATATATTATGTGCAATTCTCGTGGTCACCCGGTGGTCGTAGTTGAACCATACCTTCTTCATAATTTGCTTAACGTTCAATAGATAAATAATGTTTTCTTTTCAGTATGTCGATACGTCATTCAAACAGTAGTGCAGTTCTTGAGCATTTTTCAAAAACTTCATCTATCCATTTATTTTAACAGTGCCTAATTTCACGTTCATCCCTCCGCGTGATTCCCTTTAAGGGAGTTTAATTTTATTCCACGTATTTAATCCATATGCCTTCCATTTCACTCGTATTTAGAATGGAAGGCCAATGGAATAACATGTGCCAGCAAGCGCAGCGGACGACATCTACCTGCAGACGATCATTTGACTAAACTCCCCGGATCGCGGTGGACGCAGGCCGCATACAACTAATCTTATTAGAAAATTACTTGTGGCACTGACTCCATCAGTGGACTTCCTATAGCTGTTAAAAAGTTATAAATATCCGTTCCATAGCTTATAGTATCCGTGAGGTACCGACCAAGTAGAATAGTACCCTTGTACCAAGTGTATACAATGCGACTGAAGTACTGGAGGCACAGATGGCGGTTTATCCATCTGAATCAGTGTAGCTCTGGGCCAGGGATGGGCAGGCTCGGCGACTACCTCCACGCCTACTCAGCGCGAGTTTTGGGCAAAGCTTCCATTTCCCTTACGAGACTAATGTCCAGTAGATGTTCCTAAGCTGCTATGATGATTTTTTTTATTAGATCAGGTCGACATATATGCATACAGATTGCATGATAGATGATAGTAATTACTATTCCAGCCTGTAGATGCTTGTAATATCATATGGATATCACTAGCGCGTTAAAAACCTTGTTGCGCATTACTCAGCAATTTCACGGCTTTTTCCCTGCTTCTTCTCTTTCTAAACGGAACACGGCAATGCGAATACTGCTTTTTGCCGATCGAAGTAGTTGAGAGTGAGGTACCAATGCGATGGGGGGCGGCGGATGGCCCCATGGCGCAGATAGTCGTGATCTTGTCTGTTGCGCCAAAGGTCGTGGGTTTTTCCCACCCAGGTCAAATATTTATATGATTATATTTATGTTTATTATTTTAACCGATGACCGATGGAGTCGAAAAGTTCTGGAATGGAGTCTACGAACCGGCAAGCGCAGCGTAGAGCGTCCACGCAAGATGGACAGACGACCTGACTAAAACCGCAGGATCGCGCTGGACACAGGCCGCATACAACCGGCCCTATTGGAAATTAGTTGATGATGATTTATGTTTGTTCTGTGTCTGGGCGTTAAATATATGTCTGTTAGTAGTATATTTGTGATTGCTCTGTTGTCTGATGTTCTTAACATAAGTGCTTTAAGCGACTTATCGTCAAGTTAATGTGTGAGATGTTGAAGGAAATTAAAAACTAAAAATGCAAGCGACCCAAAGGCCATACAGATATGAAGTCAACCTTATGGAAAATAATGATAAATAGGTGCCTATAAGAACAGGTTAGACCTAGTTTAGGTACCTAAGTATCAAAATGTATTTTAGTTTAAGTTTCCTTTTGTTGTTGAATAAAGTTATTATTATTATTAAATGATAAATATAATACAGATTAATTCGTCAGGGTAATTAGTTGCATACAGTAAATTGTGAAAACGTATTCTGATAATATAACCTAAAAAATCTCATGATAAAAAAGTACAAGCAAATCTTTCAAAACAAAGTAACATTATGTGTTCATTTGAACGGATACAGCAAATTGCTGATCATCGTATACCCATAAATCAATATTTATAATCGATAATTACAATAAAAGTAAAGGATGAAGAAAATGGACGAAAGAAAGACTTTTCGCTCGTTGAATCGTTGGGCCACGAGGTTGGATGTGGGTCGAGTCTACTCTTTCTTCAAACAAATTCCATTCAAAATCGGAAACTTAAAACACATATAATCTATAAATATATATCTGTGCCCGCGGCTTCGTCCACGTGGAATAGTTTTTTTGGGTACCATACCTCTTTATGTTAACTTATATAAACTTTGAATGGCATGTTAATTTATAACGAATTAATGGCCTGAAAAATAAGTTTCAAATTTCTAGCTCTAAAAATAGCTATCCTTCTATATAACTTTCATACCCCTTTTTGACCTGTTAACAACCCTTTTTTCGAATAAAAAATAGCCTATGTCCTTTCTCAGGGTCCAAAGATTGTCTGTGCTAAATTTCATTAAAATCGATTGAGATATTTTAGCAGGAAAGCGTAACAGACAGACAGACAGACAGAGTTACTTTCGCATTTATTATATTAATAGGTATTAAAATAACTGCTTTTTACTATTCATACAAATAAATGTAGATACCGTACACATACTAAAATATATTTTTTACAATTTTTGTCTGTCTGTCTGTTTATTCCGGGTAATCTCTGGAACGGCTGGACCGATTTGGACAGGACTTTCACTGGCAGATAGTTTACGTAATAAATAATAACTTAGGCTATAATATATCACGCTACGTCCCAAAGGAGCGGAGCCTTGATTAAAGATGTGGCAAAAACGGGCGAAAACTTTACGTTCGTTGCGTGTGCTGCGTGGAAGTTTGCAGCTTGAAAAAAAATGCTGTCCGAAGTTACAATTTCAAGCGGACTAAGTCGCGGGCACAGCTAGTAACAAATCAATGAATACATTATGTGACCTTTGACCGTCAGGTCCGTGATAAGAAGCTTAAAACGCTTGTGTTACGGAAATCAGAGAACAGAGGAATCCCATGTAGGTATAAAATTAAATTAAGAAATAATATTTTACAATATAATTTCTTAAGTTTCTTCTCTTTCTTCTTCTCATCACTCTAGTTTTTTGACAAACTCATTTACAGTGACAGCTATACGACTCTGGAACGAGCTTCCGTTGAATATTCAGCAATCCCCAAACAAATACTTTATTTATCGATTTATTTTTATTATTGTACGTTATTTATATATAAATATATTTTATATCATATGTATTTATTGCGTTTATTTATACAAATATGTATGTAACGTTCATCTATTTTGTTTATATATTGTCTGCACCACTATATATTAATTTTTTTCTGTTTCGTGTAATGGCCGAAAGGTATTAAGTCCGCTATTTGTACATTGCTGTGCAATAAAGTTAAACAAATAAATAAAATTATTCTGTACGTGTGTTTGTCACTGAACTCCTAAACGGCTGGACCGATAAAAATGAATTTCTATTACGCGTTGGGGTGGCGACCTGGATGGTTTAGATTTACAAACAGCCAGGCAGATTGTACTGCAGTCGGTATTTATGTTATTTATCTATACTGCTACTAAGCTGCCTTTTATGACACCTTAAACAGCGTGACATATTTATTTCTACTACAGAATAATGTTGCCGTGAGGTACCGGCAAAGTATTATAGTACCTCCCGCTTTATCAGGAGTCGTAAGAGGCGACTAAGGTACCAGAACTGATAGAAGGCGGTATATCTATCCGAGACAGTGTAGCTCAAATGAATAGTGTGGGATTTGGCAGCAGCATCCAAATCGCGATTGCCAATACGCTTGCCCACCGCGGCAATTATAGGCAAAAATTCCCCTTTCTTTGTGAGGCCTATGTCCAGCAGTGGACTTCCAATGGCTGTAATGATAATGATGATGATAACGTAATGTGAACACTGCTATTTGGCGATATAAATATGTGAGAGTTAGGTACCAATGCAGACGACCTTTGTTAAAGGTCTATTTAATGTGACCTCGGTCGGTCCTTAACTAAGCTTTAATTTTTTATTTTATCTTTTGGTCTTAGTGAATAATGTAAGTAATGATCACAGTATGTTAAAAATAAATATAATTATTGATTGAACATTTCTTATTTCGCTCCCCGCCTTTTTCTTAGCCACAGCAAAACGAGCCGTTTTAAACCACAACTTTCTTTCGTGACAGTAATACCCATAATGTTATCCCATTAGCGGACCATATTCAACTTAATTCCTGGAGAATAAAGGACTATCCCGTTTGAAACCAAATAAAGGGAACGCCCGGATAAAACTTACAAAGCAACGCTATACTTTTAAATTGATAATTTTTCTCTTTGAACAAGAACTATAGGGTTGAAGAGCAGAGAAAGTGGCACAGTTGAACAGCCGATGGTGGATGGCATGTGGTGACCAGACAATATTGACGAGCATATGGTTGTGGTGCGACCATGTGTGGTCTGTTAATGGTTCACATTTACACATATGCTGTGCAAATATTTGGATTGATGCTGTTGGGGGGAGTTTCGATAGTCTTTCTCGTTTTGGACCCGGCCCCAAATGAATGAGGAGTCTGATCAGCCCGAGGTCGTGAGTTCGATCCCCACTCTGTATATGTGTTTTTAAGTATCACATTTGTGCTTTCTCTGTTGTTTGATGTCCAAAACATACAGAAGAGCTTCAAGCGAAGTCCTTATACGAAGGGCCCGATGGCTTAGTTGATAGTGATCCTATCTTCTGCGCCAACGGTCGTGAGTTCGATCTCCATCTAGGACAAATATTTATATAATTATATTTGTATTTGTTCTGTGTATATACTATCATTTTATTTTATTTTGGTTCTTCATTATTTGTTACTACCACGATAATAGAAATCAACTTAATTTAAGCATGTAGAAGGCAAAGTAAAATATTGTAGTGTATGCAAACTAAATCTTTATTACCTACTTGCTGTGGCACAATATACAACAATGTAGGCAGTACAAAACTACCACCTTACTTGGGTAATGTCTCGTATATCAGGCAGCATCTTCTCCTTCAGTAAACTGGAATGTTAAGATTGTGTGTTCATGATCATCATTACAGCCATTGGAGGCCTACTGCTAGCAATAGGCCTCCCCAAGACAGAGCAATGTTTGACCATGATTGATTGCTGCTTCGGATGGATATACCGCTGTCGGTTCTTCATATCTTGTTTCTAACCCTTATAGTTTAGACCCTGCGTTTATTTGTCAGTCGGTTAGTCAGCTACTCCTTTTATATATAAAGATCGAATAAGAACTGGTCTACAACATCAATACTTACCAAATCTGTGTATCCAATTGTTTTCTTTCTAGACTAAGTCAGCAAACAAGCATGCGTTCGCGAGGTAGTAAACGTCAATGCAGCCTATAGACGCTCGTGTCACAAGGATGTCACTAGCTCATTGCCAACCTTTCAACTTGAAGATATTATGTCACAATACCCAGTAATTTCACTGCCTCTCTCACCCTTCAAGCTTAAACGCAGCAATCAGGACACTGCTGTTTGGCGGTAGAAATAGGTAGAGAGTAGGAGAGTAAGGTACTTAATTAGTAAATTTTGTGTTTTTCTTTGTTTTTTTGTTAACATATGTAAGATCAGTTTATGATAAGGCTGATGGCTGATATATCTGGTGCGAATAAAATCTAAAACTTTTAGAATAATAATAATAATTGTTTCCAATATATAGCAATTAACAAAGTTTTATATATATATATGTAACATATATACATACATTCTTGCGCATTAACATCCACACTCACATGTATATACACATATTTAAAAAATAAGAGAGCACGCATATATTGTATGCGGGCACAAAGATTAAGCAAAACAAATCATTGACAAATGGGCAGTGTAATATATGATTTCTAATTCACCAATCACTAGGTAAAAGCCCGTATCAACGGAGAATTATAATTAGATTATTATAACATGCGATTCTCCGGTATTTGTTATACTAAATGTTCCATTGCGTACTCCTAAACCAACAAGATACCTAATTCAAGCTAAACATCGTACTAACAAAGTTTCATTTGTTTATACTGCACAATATTTTTTCAGTTTCATCATAGGTCATGTAAAATGACTACTCGAAGATATTTTGTTGGACATTCTCGTGATAAAATTACCATCAATATACATTAATATCGTAAATTGATTTTGGATGCAAATCGTCTGCCCGCATGTTTTCATTCATCCCAAAAATGGTCCAATTGTTTATGTAAATCTCTGCCAAAGTTACAGGCTTGTAAACGACCGGTAATGATCCTGTCGTATCCGGTTTCAACTGGTTACAAAATTTAACCGCAGTTACTTAATCTGAGAGTAATCTTGAACAGTTTAGTTTGAGAGTTCGTAACTTTGTAACGCTTTATTTGGTTTATAACTGATTTTTTTATTGTTAGATCAGGTCTTCAAGGCATAAAGACCGCGTGATAGTAAGCAACACTGAAGTCTATAGACGCTCGTAATATCACAAAGATACCACTAACGCGTTGCCAACGAGGATATTATGCCATATTACCCAGTAAATTCACTGGCTCTCTCACCCTTCACACTGGAGCACAACAATGCAAACACTGCTATCTGGTAGTAGAAATAGGTGAGAGGGACCGATGCAGAAGACCTTTTGTATGAGGTCTACCTCTGGTAGAAATTTTCCTACAAAACAGTCTCGGGCGAGGAATACCGGCTAAAAAGAAAAGTACCTCTCACGGTACTTAGTGTGGTAAGAGGCGACCGAGGTCCCGAAACCGACAGATGGCGGTATATCGATCCGAAAAAGTCATCAAATACAATAGAGCAATGGGCAGCAACATGCTTGAAGCGATGTAGCTTGTCTGATCCATAGCTGAACCGGGAAACCGATCACTGCGACGTATTGATTGCTTGGACCCTTAGTCCTTCTTCGCTTGACCAATACAAGAGTGTTTAATACATAATGATAAAAAAATGAAGTGAGTGAAATTCAATTGGCCGATGGAACCGTAAGGTTCTGGAATGAAGACCACATATCTGCAAGCGAAGCTTTGGATGCCCCCCCCCCCCACAAGGTGAACAGACGTGACCAAAGCCGTAGGATCGCGCTAACGATCGCGATCGCGACAACGGTCGCATGCTACCGTTCCTATTGAAGATCACTTGGAGAAGTCTATGTCCAATGTCGAACAATCGTCCTCTGGCTATCATGATGATCCTGTTTTTTTTCCTAAGTTACCAAACAAGCATACGGTCCTCTTACGGCCTATAGAGACTCGTGTCATCACAAAGATCACTAGCGTGTCGCCAACCCTGTGAATAGAAGATACCGTGTCAAATTTACCCAGTAATTTCACTGCCTCTCTCATCATTCAAACCGCAGCACAGCAATGCGAACACTAGTTGTTGGTAGAAATAGGTAAGAGTGGGGTACCACCAAGGCAGTCGACCTTTGTAAGAGGTATTTTTCTAGTATATATATATATATATAAGGCAGTCGACCTTTGTAAGAGGTATTTTTCTAGTATATATATATATATATATATATATATACCTCATGTATAGTTGATGATTATAAAATTCAATTTAAGTAAAACTGTTCCTGATTATTACTCTCTGATGATTCCTCACTCATTACAGTAGCAGCAGCAGTGAAATTACTGGGTAATGTGACATAATTCAGGTCACATGATTCGCGACGCTTGTGATAATATTGCAATGACAGGAGCATCTATAGTCTCAGTAATGACAATCATCACATGGTCAGTACGCTGAATACCTTGAAGAATGGAATGAAGTTATGTTGAAACATGACTGTATGTTTTACGTGATAGATTTATACCTTTTTTGGAATGATTCTATAGCAATTGAGTAGTGTTACTCAATTTAGTAGTTTATATAGAGTAATGTAAATATGATAGTAAATTAACTAAGACATCGAATTATTTCCATCCATTTGGTTGTCAGAATAATAAAATCAAACAAAATCATTGACCTGACTCTAAGATAAGGCGCTTAAAGCAGTTGTGTTACAATACATCAGACAACAGAGGAATCACATATATAATACATAAATACATATATTCAATACCCAGGCGCAGAAAAACCCCAAATATCATTATATAAATATTTGTTTTGCGCAGGAATCGATCCGACGATCTTTGGCACACAAGATAGAAGCATTACTATCTGCGCCATCGGGTGTATGGCATCACCATTATCATAGCACTCGTAAAACGTCCACTGTTAGACATTGGCCTCCCAAAGAAAGGGGGAGCCTTGCCCGTTATTGCCGAGCTGGGAGAGAATGGTGGTAATCGCAGAGAGTAGCTTCCCGACGGGAATGCTGCTGCCCATACCCGCCCTGTTGCATTTAAGCTACACCACTTTGAATGGATATACCGCTATCTGTCAGTTCCGGTACCTCAGTCGCCTCTATCAGTACCGCACGGTCATTGTATGTAAAAAAAAAAATGTTTGTTCTGTGCCTGGGTGTTATTTCGGAATCAGGCCACTCTGGACACAATGAGTATTCGAGCTGCTGGAACAAAAATGTTAAATGTACTTTGTGCCTCCTTAGCATTTCTGGCGAACAAAGCAGGGATTTCACGAAACTCCCGGTGCAGATGCACCGACGGGTGCCCTAATCTCGATCTATCCAGGTGCCTGATAGCCCGCGCGGAACCAACACCTGCGGTGACACGAGCCAAGTAGGACGCCGTAGTGAGGGGATTATCGATATATTTACTATAACTTATCGATGAAATAACTATCAGATTTTGTATTTGTACATAGTGTTAAATAAGAGGTTAGGTTCTATTTTTAATAAATACTAAATCGTTAGAAAGTGTCTTGGTTTTATCTGGCTATTATATTTAATGGCTGAGTATTTATTTTAATAATTAACTCAAGATAAAATAATACAAATTTTAATGTTTTATTATTTTCAAATATTCAAAAGGGTTAAATAAAAATAATCTGTACATAAAATAAAACTTAAGAGTTTGTTTTTTTAAGCTGAGAATTTGATTTGATTCTTCAGTGTTGGTGTCTTGGTTGGATAGTCCATTTATCGAGGAAGATTATAAGCTACGTTATATTTATAAAAACTATACCCTTCCATGTTACCCTTCTACGCGGACAAAGTAAATAATAAAAATATGTATAGTCGCAGGCACTGCTAGTAAAAATATACAATAGCAACAGCGTTTCCCGGATTCTCCCGAACTTCCATTTCTCGTAAAGGTTACAACATAGCTTATATTACTCGCTGATAATGTAATTTTCTTATTTTTATATATATTTTTAAATATTATGTAAAGTCAGCAAACAAACATAATAAGCCGTGAGGTACCGGCAGACTAGAATAGTACCTCCTCCTGTACCAGGTGTCAAAAGAGGTACCGGAACCGACAGATGGCGGTATATCCATCCAGAATAATGCAACTCAAATGCACAGAGCGGGATAGGCAGCAGCATCCCCGTCGCAAGAGCTGCGCTTTGCGATTGCCAACTCGCTTGCCCAGCGCGGCAATTATGGATAGAATTTCCCGTTACTTGGGGAGGCCTATGTCCAGCAGTGGACTTCCAATGGTTGATATAATGATGGTGATGAAACAAACACACGGTCTGCTTTATAGTAAACGTGACTGACTAGCGTGTCGCCAACTTTGTGAACTGAAGATACAATGTCACGTTTACCCAGTAATTTAACTGCCACTCTCACCCTTCAAACCGGAACACAGTTATTCGAACACTGATTTTAGCGGTAGAAATATGTGGAGGTACCAATTCAAACGACGTCTGTAAGAGGTCTATGTCAATGTGTTAATTGAGAGTTTTTTAAATCGATCCAGTAGTTTTTGAATTTATTTATTACTATGCAGATAAACACATCCTGTTTACATATTTTCACTTTAGGTAAGGATCTAAATTTTTGATGTAAATTTAATATAGCTTAAATAACTTTAGACGAATGTATCGTTCTAAAATGAAAATAAAAACCAAAATCGGCTTAAACAAAAAAAAATATAATTTAATAAAAATATAATAATTTCTTTATAATATTGGTGTATATAGATAGAGCCAGGCCAGAAATACTAAGAATAAACGAGCGTGTATGAAAGGACTATTGCGACAAGTGGAAATACATTCTCTGCCTACCCCGATGGCACACAGGCGTGATGTAGGATGAAAGATCACACTAAAACACACACAAATGATAGAACTATATAAAATAAAATATTATATCGTAATTAAATATATTCATTGAATAATACCGCATCCCTATTTCACCCTACGATGGTGAGGGACGATACAGTGCGTACGAAAGGGCGCGTGCCGGTTTTTTCTTCATTTTTCACTTACATACTTTTACGTTTGACTAACCTCCATAGATCAAAGCATTATCACCTTTAAATCTACCAATTAAAGTTTATAATCGCATTTGACTCAATAGAGTTAATATAGAGGGTGTTTTTTCAACAGACGCGAATTAAATAATTGTTTCAAGAGACACAGTAATGTTTTGTTAATTTGAATACAGGGGGCTCGGGTCGTATTTTACATGCGCACGAGTCGATAAGAGGTTAATTACTTAGAACTAATTCAGGGCTGTTCGAATTCCGTTGGCTTTGAATTTTGTGTTGGAATTTCGAAAGCCGTTGGGCTAGCTTTGTTGTTGTGGTATTTATATTGGAGAATAACTCTGGTATCATTTATAATCCGAATTAGAACCTGAAACCAAACCTATATCAAACACGAAGATGTTAGATCCTCTTCAAGGTTGATAAATGATTTTGCTTAAGTGTATCGCTCAATATTAAATATTTTCTAGAGGTAGACCAGTAACAAAGGTCATCTGCATTGGAACTTCACTCTCATCTTTTTCTACTACCAAATAGCAGTGTTCGCATTGCTGTGTTCCGGTTTGAAGTGTGAGAGAGGCAGTGGAATTACTGGGTAATTGTGTAATTGTATCTTCAGTTCACAATCTTGGCTACGCGTTAATGATATCCATGTGATATTACGAGCGTCTATAGGCTGCTGTGACGCTTACTATCACGCTGGTTCTATATTTGTATGTCGACTAATAAAATAAAAGTTAAAAACACGTAACTTTGTCAGCTGTCATTCTAATCAAGTTATATATAAAGGAAAATCATAATCACTATATTAGCCATTAGAAGTCCACTGTTTTGCCCATAATTTATACATCATGCTTGTGTCCCATCAGGGTAGGTAGAGACTATAGATCTCCATTTGCCACGATCTTGGCATACCTCTCTCGCTTCCTTTACTCGTATTAATCTTTTAAGACACGCTTGTTTATTCTTGGTCCTTCTGACCTGGCCCTTCTTTAATTCTTCTTTAACCTAGGAAAGGTATGTTAGTCTAGGTCGTCCTATACCAACTCTTCCAATTCATTTCCGCTCTGTATATTTGTACAGTCATTATATATTCATCCATCCTTTCTGCATGTCCAAACAATCGCAATATTCCTTACTCTATTCCAACAGCATATTTCTGTTCCAACAGCATTTATCACATCGAAGAACCTCATATAGCCGTTTCTAGAAAAATCCTAAGCAGCTTATTATATATTTGATGCGTTAAAAATTATTTACCCTCAAATGAAAATGAAATAAATCACCCACTCTCTAAACAAACCCTCACCCATCCTAATTGACTAACCGAGGGAAGCTGTTATTGGCTGGTCACCCTCCAACTGTGATCGCGTGACGGCACCTTAATCAGCTCTATTGCTGACACGAGCGCATCGTCATTGTAGTGAAAACTAGCTTTCATAATTATTTTTTATTTTGATATTGATTCGTGCATAGTTTGATAGATTGGGGCTTCCGAGGGCAATTATGGGGGATGCCTAAATGGCTGCACGTGCTCTCATTAACGATACAAGGGCATGTTATATGAAATTATAGAAAAATGTTGGCTCTTTTAAGGTTTTTTTTTTGTTAGATTAGGTAAACAAACAAGTATACAGTCCGCGTGATAGTAATCGTCACAGCAGCCTATAGACGCTCGTTATATCACAAGGATATCACTAACGCGTTGCCGCTTTGCAGACTTGAAGATAATATGTCACATTACCCATTTATTTCACTGCCTCTTTCACCCAGAACACTGGAAAGCAAACACAACCGCTTGGCAGTAGAAATTGGTGACAGTGAAGTTCCAATGCAAACGACCTATGTATGCGTTACTCCTAATATTTTCTTATATTTATGCGTTTTCTATTATAGTATTTCTATAAAGTCACTTATCAACGCTTTAATATAGAACATCAGACAAATCTGCAGTCTGTGAGCATTCGCTTCAAAATACCAAACCAAATTGACCAAATATTTAAGATATATAAGGTTGGATAAACCACAAGTACATACTTGAAGAAACAATCGTTGTATATAGGATGCTTCTTGAGGCTATTGATACTAAAAATACTCCCCAATTTCAATTGAGGTAGAGTTGTTACAAAAGTCGTCTGAATGGTACCTCACTCTCACCTATTTCTAACGCCAAATAGTAGTGTTCGCATTGCTGTGTTCCGGTTTGAAGGTTGAGATGGGCAGGTAATTATAGGTTAAATGTGACATACAATCTGCAGTTTACAGATTTGATTGGTTGTCGACATGGTCTAATAAAGAATGACATTACAAAATGAATACAAGCCCATTGTCCCTTGCCAAATTAAACGACCTGTCAAAAGTTTAATTACATTTAAACCTACTTTTGGTAATCGTGACCCATATCGTGCTTGTTGATAGACTCACCATTGACGGGGTCGATAATTTATAAACCAGGGGGACCTCAAAGCCAATGAGCCATTACTAATGTAGTGTGTGGGTGTACTGCGATGAAACGTGTTTAATATCGTTTGAAGTACGGGGTGAACTGAATGTAATGAAATTGGTTAGAAATTAAAAAATAAGTAAAAATCTTTATTTCCCTACGTGCCTTAACAATAAAATAATTTCAATTCTCCATACTAGGCATATACTAGCCTGTCTTGCGGGGAAAATAATCGATATACAATTACGTATTTCAGCTAAATAGGTAACAATATAAAGTTTATTAAAATATAAGGGAAAAGGATAAAAACAATTAAAAAAAATATATAATGAAATTGTATATATATATTTAAAACTAAAGTGTGTTTGTGTGTATGTGTGTGTGTGTGTGTGTGTAGTTGGGTGAGTGTGGGGGTATATATGTGTTTATGCGTAAATTTTACTAATTTTATTTAATAGTTTTTAACACTCTTTCCGTTTCCTACTAATAACTACATAAAAGTGTCCGCGACGGGTTCTTTGGTTTCTCTCGAAGTACGAGCTTTATGATCACAAATATTGGCAAATTCAAATAAAGTAAAAATAAATATAAAGCTGAATAGTTTGTTTGAACGCGCACAGAAACCGCCGGTTCGATTTGAATAATCCTTCAGTGTTGGATCGTCCATTTTTGGGTAAAGGCTTTTCTACTCCCGAAGGTCACTATTCCACGTGGACGAAGTCGTGAGCACTGCTAATTTATTATAAATGAACGGATACAAAATTCTCCCAAAATTCAGGAATAAGTTAAATAAAAATTCTTTCATTTAATTTATTCGTGCGTTTACTACGCCCGAATAAAGTTTTGTACTGTAGTCTGAAATATTTTCAATAGTATACATCCCCGACTTCGCCCGGGAACAGAGCAAAAATGTATTCCTTTGATCCCGGTACAGTGAGTATTAATCCTGTTCTGATCTTCTTACTTTGTCATCATCATAGCAGCTGTGGAAGAAAGGGGGAGCCTTGCCTATAATTGCAGGCGTGGTGGCAATCGTCTATAGGCTGCGGTGACATTTTCTATCTCGCGGACTGTGTGCTTGTTTGTCGCCCTGGCCTAAAATAAACTTAATTTCAATTACAAAAAAGATTTACACTTTTTTAAAATTCATTTCTATATATATATATATATATATAAAGATGAATTAGAAAGTGACCAAAGAAGATTTTAATGACACCTGACCTGCTAAAATAAATATAAGTAATACATTTCCCAGATACACGGGGAGACAAAACTACTTTACAATGTTGTCTCTTTCAGATTGGTTGCACTATTTATTATTGTTATCCAAGCTGGCAAATATCATCCTTCAGAGGCTACCATCGTTGTATAATCGCTTCCATCCGCCTTAATTGTGAAAACAAATTCAATTATCTATCCAGTAATTAGTTCAGCATCTCGCATGTTTACCAAACGAGTACAATTGAATCAACCACTTTACAATTCATAAAGCACACAGGGCGCGCTCAATGCAGGAATTAGGGTAAAATCTGTGTAGCGAACAAAGTCAATTTAGACTACAATGAAAGCCCGTATTTGTTGCCGCCGGGCAGGGGCCACAAACATTCTGGCCCGACAACTAGGATAATTTATTGCAAAAACAAGCAATATGACGCAACTTGTCAAGTCACATAAATCACTTGTGTTACCGACGTAAGAACGTGGGAGAACAGTAGAATCATAAATATACTACTTACTTATTTATATTTAACACCCGGGCACGAAACTAACATAATTATCATCGTATAGATAAATTTATAATTATATAAATAAATAAATAAATATAACTATCTAACATGCTACGCTCTGCGATTACCAATAAGCTTGTAAAATCCCCTGTTCTGGAAGAGGCCTATGTAAAATTTTAATTTATATTGTTAATATTGAATTCTGATTGGTATTCTATATTGTATTATAAAATATATATTTATATATAAATTTCTATATTTTATATTATATATACAAGATATAAACTGTCCTATCTCTCAAGTTGGATCAAACTATACACATTAAGCTAAATTCAGTGCTGTAGTTAAGAATTTCATCCCAGACAATCATCATGAAATATAATTTTTATATGGTGCCTATAAGAACAGGCTAGACCTAGTTTAGGTACCTAAGTATTAAAATGTATTTTAGTTTAAGTTACCTTTTGTTGTTGAATAAAGTTATTATTATTATTATTATCTAATGATGTTTTTTTGTACTTTAAATTTACCCAAACGATTTATCATTTATCGATTTATCACGAAAAAAAGATAAAACGAAGGATAAAATTTAACAAAATCTAGCAATTTAGTCCGTTGTCCCAGACTTTTCAAACCTTTTGTCTAAAAAATATACAGAATATACGCTATTCTCTGCTTCGTACATTTTGGATAGGATGCTAACAAAAGCAGTGTTGGCTCTGTCGGCAGGGAACATCACTCGGCGTATTTGTTCGGACTGGAAGCTTAAGGGGGGGTTACAGTAATACGGAAGAAATAAAATAAATCAATTAGTATTTAGATTTCTTGTATGTTTTTAATCTAATTAAAAAATGATATTCTATAAATTCCGTGTGGTACAGGCAGAGAATAGTGCCTCACCCGTACCAGGTGTCGTAAGAGGCGACTAAAGTACCAGAACCGACAAATAGCAGAATACCCATCCGAAAGTGCAGTTCAGATACACAGGGCGGAGATGGGCAGCAGCTTCCTCGTTGCGACAGCTGCATCTGCGATTACCATCACGCTTGCCCAGCGTGGCGATTCTGGGCAAAAATTCCCCTATTTTGGGAAGGCCAATGAACAGTAGTAGACTTTCAATGGCTAGTATGATGATGATGATATCAATTCCCAAAACATATCATTCGTTGATCTGATTCCGTGATTATTCAACTTAAAGCACTTGTGTTACTGACATGAGACAACAGGGAAATCACAAATATACTACTTGAATACATATTTTTCACACCCAGGCACCAAACAATAATAAATATCATCATATTACTATTTGTCCCGGGTCTCCAACAATGGTTCATCAAACTCTCGACCTTTGGCACACAAGACAGGATCACTACCTTCTACGCAATCCATCCGAAAGAAATATTTATATATATTTATTTAAGTATTTCCATAACATCTCATACTGACTGTGTGGTAAGTCACTTAAAACCTTTGTGTTACAGACAACAGAGAAAGAGTCACAAATGTAATACTTAAATACATATATTCAACACCCAGACACAGGACAAACTTCAAACCCACGACCGCTTATACGCACGTAATTAAATAACAAGTATAGAATTATAACATTTGTGTGTGTTGCTTATCAGTTATAATAACAAGTTAAATTTTAAGGCAATATTATGGTACTTAGTTATTTAAAAGTAAAAATATATATATTTATTTAACTAGGCCTATCAAAGACACTTTTGCTAATTTGCTTATTACAATTGTACACAAATAACCGATGACTCTGACAACCAGTGTTATAAGAGTCATTTAAACAAATAGGTCATTGAGTGTCCTACTTTAGTACTAGTCTGCCGGCACCAGACGGGTCTTGTAACTAAGTTTATAGCAGGTTCATTACGCGAGCCCCCTGAAAAGAACCTGCAAGAAAAACGGATGGTGGTGATGATATTTAGTTACATAATAACAGTGTTTGCGTTACACTGTTTTGGATAGATACTCTGGTCGGTTTTAGTAACTCAGTAGCCTCCTACAATATCTTATGATAAGGGTTCCAATAACACCTTATGTTAGGTCTACATGAGGTAGACTTCTTACAAAGGTTGACTACATTGGTACCTCACTCTCACCTACTTCTACCGCAAAAATAGCAGTATTCGCATTGCTGTATTCAGAATTGAATAATGAGAGAGGCAGTGAAATTACTGGGCGAATGTGACATAGTATCTTCAGTTCACAGGGTTGGTGACACGTTAGTGATATCTTTGTGATGACGAAACGTATGCTCGCATGCTAATTTCATAACATAATAATGGTATTAATGGAGCCCATAATATCGGCGTTAACAACGCGTTGTATTAATCAGTAAGCAGTAATTAATTGAACAGTTGAATTAACTCCCCCTTAATCGCGTGTTTATATTTTGAGCGCAGTGGCCATGTTTGCCCGGCACTGTTTATCGCGGACCGACCGCGGCAGGCCGGCTCAACCTTTCGCCAATTTGAGATTAATTATATATTTTTTTTTATTTTGATGGCGCAGATGGTAGTGGTTTAATCCATTGTTGGTTCAATCCCCACCTATATACTAATATTTATATCATGATATCTGTGTTCTTCTTGTGTCTGGGTGTTATATTTGTAATTGCTCTGCTGTCTGATATCTGTCACTCGAGTGCTTTAAGCTGCTTATTTATGACCAATGTATGAAAAAATGTGTGAATTTATAGTTCTCTTTTTTCTTCTATAATTATATTTAATTGAGTTTATTCTCAGAATGTGTATGTTATTTATATTATTTTTTTTATGAAAGGGGAATGATGTAGGGACACATTTATCTAGTCGTGTCAACGTCTCCGACGCACCGTGGACTTAATGTGTTTTTTTTATTACTCCAGTTCGACGAACAAGTTAGTAAGTGCATTAAAGCAACCTATAGACGCTCGTTATATAACAAGGATATCACAAACGCACTGCAAACCTTGTGGCTTATAGATACTATGTCACATTACCCAATAATTTCACTGCCTCTCCCAACCTTTGAACCGGAACACAGCAATGCGAGCACTCCTGTTTGGCGGTAGAGATAGGTGAGTGTGGTATCAACACAGATGCCTCTTTGTATGAGGTCATCTACCTCTTGTAGTCGTTATTTTAATTCAGATCAGTTAGGAAATACGGTAGTTAAAGATATATTTTGTTAGTTATTATATCTTTCTGAAGATATGTTATGGGTTTGGTGGTGGTGGTATTTTTAACATTTTGATAAGTGCAATCATCATCATAGCATCATACCAGCCATTGGAAGTCCACTGCTGGACATAGGCTTCCCCAAAAGAGGATATATTTCGCCCATAATTGCCGCGCTGGGCATGCGTGTTGGCAATCGTAGAGCGCAGCTTTTGTGGGGATGCTGCTGTCCACTTCCGCCCTGTGCATTGGAGCTGCACTGTTTCGGATGGATATACCACCATCTGTCGCTTCAGGTACCTTAGTCGCTTCTTACGACACTTGGTGCAGTGGGTGTAATTATTGTACTCTGCCGGTACCTCACGGCTAAGGTACATTAAAGTACAATCAAAATCTCTGTATTAAAATTTAATTTTGTTTTTTGTTTTGAAATTAATACTTATATTTAACTAATTAAAAAAAATAATCAGTGACCCTTTTTGAACTTTAATTACCTTCGAGATATTTATATTTAGCGCACAAGGGCATTACTTGCTACAGGAAAATTGATTTGAAATTTATTCTGATGAGTAGTAAAAGAGTTGGAGAGTTTATAAAAGAGTTTGAGTTGATTAAAAGAGGTGATTCCAAGATTAGCCGGAACAAATAGACAAACAAAAATTTTTTTTTTACATACCCTTTTTACTATCATATGCATTCAATGCAAAGCTGTTTAAAACTAAACACTTAAATTTTATTTACATGTTTAGAGAATTTTAAGATAAACGAACGTCATCACATATTATCATGACAGCCATTGAATGTCATTGCTAAATATAGGCCTCCCCAAGAAAGAGGGAATTTTGCCCATAATTGCCGCTCTGAGCAAGCGTGTTGATAATCGCAGAGCGTATCTATTACGACGAGGACAGTGCTGCCCATCCCCACTCTGTGCACTTAAGCTGCAATGTTTTGGATGGATGTACCGCCTGCGCTCTGCGATTGCCAACACGCTTGCCCAGCGTAGCATTTATAAACAAAAAATCTCCTTTCTTGTAGCGGCATATGTCTAGCAGTGAACTTTTAATAGCTGGTATGGCGAACCAAATGTTTTTATTATCTTTTTTGTAATTTATATAATATATGAGACAATGTGCAGGTTTACAAATATATAAATATTTGTAAACCTGCACATTGTTTCGTACGACAATTGAATTTATGACCGCCGATATCTAAGAACAGAACTGTTATTTCAAATTGCTGTAATTATAACCGTAGCATGTAAAATTTGATGCGAACATCAAGATTCGTCACTCACTCAACCACTTTCCCGTCAAATCGCCTGTAATTCCAGTGGCGTGCGAAGTAATGATTATAACAAGATGACCGCCCCGTGCGATCACAAAATGGCCGACGCGTAAAGTCAACACGGTAACGAACTTTGCACAGGCTGATCGGAATGAGGTCGGTGATACAGTGATGCGATAACTGTGGGAATTCTGATCACTTTTCGTTGTATTTCTGATTGAGTTTTTATATGAAACGAAATTAATTATTAAAGACATGAACCCGATCAGGAAACGGAAAAAATATATTTTCGTAAACTAAACATATTTAAAAATTTTAATTAGATTATAACATTAAATGAACACATATACTTACATACGTAACATTCAAAGATAAACTTTATTATAACAGTAGTTTTAGGTGTACTTACTTTGCACCTTCCTTTTACCTCCTTAAGGGATGATTTTCGAAAAAGCCTATTATAAGTATTTCATAACTTTAAATGAAGAACTTTTATCTTGCAGCAAATGATCATACTAACCTTGCACTCTTGTTTAAACCTTTCAGGCTGTGAATTTTCACAAATTCTATTTTCACTAATAGAGATTCTCTACGTTATAAAAGGAGGCCTTGAGTTAAATTTTAAGCTACCTAACCCTAATAGTTTAGGCTCTGTGTCGATATTAGTCAGACAGTCAGCTTCTCTAAATATTTATACATATGGGCATTTAAGAGACTATCTCGAAAAAAATCAATAT
The DNA here is from genome assembly GCA_020976665.1 of Heortia vitessoides. Classification (NCBI taxonomy): domain Eukaryota; kingdom Metazoa; phylum Arthropoda; class Insecta; order Lepidoptera; family Crambidae; genus Heortia; species Heortia vitessoides. The sequence goes on along the minus strand of JACJUM010001610.1, from coordinate 1,365,350 downwards.
TAAAAATATCAATATTTGCCAGTAAGAGTTCTTCAACACCCTGTAATATAATATATAAAATTATTATACAAACCGTCAAAAATACAATTTTCACACTTTGAAGTCCACTTAACGCGTAACGCGAGATAATTGTTGGCGAGTGCGGAAGTCGCGTGCTCGCTAAGTATAGGTGCGGGTTCGGTTCCCGACATAGCGAATTCTCCCAATGACAGTGTTGCGACCTCCCCGGAGTTATTAACAGAAACACCAGCAAACATCGCCGCGTAAAATCACTTTTAAATTAAAAATAATTGTTATTCTTTTCACACTTGAGAAGATACGGCGAATAAGTAAAAAATGCCGGTCAAGTGTGAGTTGTGTTATAAAACCGTCATTATCATAATCGTCGTAGTAGACATAGAACGTAGAATTCACTAGAAAATAACAGGTGTCAGGCGGGACTCGAACCCGCACCTTTCCCGTGCCAGCTGACTGCAATGCCAATGTGCTACCGAGACATTAGCAGCCTTCGATTTGTGTTAATCTTTGTTTTGTGCTAAGAGATTAGCGTAATTTCAAAGTCCAATATACTTTACCATTAAAAGCACTTTTAAAAATTTAATAAAGAATAATAAAAAAGGTAATAATAACAATCATTATCATCATTATCATCATCATACCAGCCATTGGAAGTCCACTGCTGGACATAGGCCTGCCCAAGAAAGGGGAAATTTTGCCCGTAATTGCCGCGCTGTAATTGGACGCTGCTGCCCATCCCGCCCTGTGAATTTGAGCTGCACAATTGCGAATGGATATACCGAATCTCGCCTCTTACGACACTTGGTACAGGAAAGGTACTAATCTACTCTACCGGTACCTAACGGCCAAGTAATAAAAACAACATTAATATTTCCAATTAGGAAGTGATTTTATGCGTAATATACAGATGACCCTTATGACCCAAGGGATCATACAAGTCATCTATCACATAGATCATTTCATTAAGCTTACTTTAAACTAGTCTACTGGCACCAGACGAGTCTAAAAGCTAAGTTTACTGCTAGATCATTACGCGACCGACCAGAAAGTAACCTGCAGTAAAAACTGGTGATGATAAAGATCCAATATCACCTATCTAGTTAATTACCTACAAACACTCAATTGCCAAACTAAATTACAAGTTTGATGTAATCGATACAGAAAAAACAATTACTTATTTACTTTTGACGATTTATTCACGCCAGTCTCCGCGCGACGCATGAAGCAGTTTGTTCTAACCCCGCCCGAAGTTTCAGGTAAGTTGATGTATTTATAGTGTATATTATTTTAAATATAAGCTAGCACGTTTTGAACTTAGGCCTCCCCAAGGAAGGGAGAACGTTGTCTGTAATTGCCGCGCTGGGCAAGCGTGATAGTAGCTGAACGATTGATGAAGCGAATGCTGCTACCCATCCCCACTCTGCTGCATTTGGGCTACGTTATTTTGGAGGAATACTTCTAACACTCTTTTAATACTAATTTATCCCTCACCTATAATAATAATAATAATTCCCACAATACCTCATACATTAACTTGACTCCGTGGTAAGTCGCTTAAAGCACTTGTTTTACGGACGTTAGACAACAGAAGAATCACAATAATACTAGTTAAATATATATATTTAACACCCAGACACAGAACAAACACAAATATCACCGTTTGTGGCGCGGAGCCCTAAAAATAAGCTGTGGATGCTGCACACTGCCGACGGTATGGCGTGACTACCACTACGCAACTATTATTAATAAAAAAATAAGAAAAAAAATTAACTATAGGTTTTTGATAACACATTAATTTTAAATATGAAATACTATTATTAATTTTAAAAATATATACACGTTCAATTATAATTCTGACTGTATTTTTTCATTATTACACCAGGTTGACAATCAAGCATACAGTCCGCGTGATAGTAAGCAGCAATGCAACCTATACACGCTCGTAATATCCCAAGGATATCACTAACACATTGCCAATCTTGTGACTTGAGGATATTATTGCCAAATTACCCAGTAATTTCACTGCCTCTGTCACACTATATTTCAGAACACTGTAATTCGAACACTGCTATTTGGCGGTAAAAAAAAGATGAGAGTGAGCACCAATGCAGAAAATGCCGTCTGCATTTTCTGCATGAGGTATATATTCCCTGACCTGACCCTTGTATGAGGTATATATTCATGTGTAAATTTAACAGGCCCGATGGCGCAGATGGTAGTCATCCTGTTTTGTGCGCCAAAGGTCGTGGGCTCGATCCCCATCCTGGACAAATATTAATATTTGTTCTGTGTCTGGGTGCTTAATATTTTAGTAGTATTTAGTATATTTGTGTTTCCTCTGTTGTCTGATGTCCGTAACACAAATGCTTTAAGTGATTTGTCACGGAATCAGGTCAATGTATGAAATGTTGTGTGTATTTATTTATTTTAATTATACAAAAGAAACGTTATTATAAAATATAAATCCCAGAAATAAAACGTTTAAAGAGTTTTCTTATGAAATGTGAACCGCGTGTGACGTTAACTAACTAGTTAAAAATGAATTTACGACGTCATATTAGAAACTTATAAAATTATCAATGTCTCTTTGTTTTATTATGCATGTATTATACATATACCTTCCTTTTGAATCTTCACTCTATCTATTAACAGAGACAGACAGACAGCGGAAAGCGACTTGTTTTATTTAGATAAAATCAAACTTAGAGATAAACACACTATTACAGTCTTGTATTAAAATGACGCAAGCACGCCTAATTATGAACGTTCAAACTGCGTAATTGACACTTACTGACGACCATTTGCAAATCGTATAACATAACGTGTGCATTCCGACGAGGTGTCAAGAGGCGGCACTTAAAATCTTTTTGTGCAGGTATTTTGGGGCTAAGTGCTCGCTTAATTATTTCATTTGGCAAAGACAATGCGTCGCGGCGCCGCCGGCTGTCACGTGCAATAGCGCTTGACACGTTTCGGTTTTACATTTATCGATATCGATGTTTTACTTTAATTGGTTGATAACAGTGGACAAAACAGATCGGTGTGGTGTAAAAGATGATGTTGTGACAACAACAGAGAATGGAATTTTGAAATGTTTTGGACATGTAGAAAGAGTGGATGAAAGTAGAATGACTGAGGCGAACATATTTTATAACCAGACAGAAGAGGTATTAGAGAAGGCCCGATCAGAAGTACCAAGTATAAACGCGCGTGTGTGAAAGGGCTGATGCGAGTAAGGGAGAGAGGTATGCTAAGATCGTAACAAGCGGAGATCCATAGTGTCTGCTTACCCCGATCGGACACAGGCGAGATCTATGTTTGACAAAAGTAAACTAAATAATATTTTTTTTTTACCAGTTGTATAGCGGAGATGGTAGTGATTCTGTATTTTGCGCCAAGCTTCGTGGGTTCCATTCCCAACAAGAGCAAATATTTATATAATGATATTTGTGTTTGTTCTTTGTCTGAGTGTTAAATATGTGTATTTAAGTATAATATTTGTGATCCCTCTGTTGTCTGGTATTCATAACATAAGCGACTTACCACGGAGTCAGTTAAGTCACGAGATGTTATGGGAATTTATTATTATTATTTTCGTTTTCGATTAATTATCTTTTGTATGTTACGGCCACCCTAGAAATTAACTAAAGCCTTAATTTCTGTAGATATATTATCAGTGACTCTTGTATCTCAATGTCATGATTGATCATTACGGTTTAACTACTGTTGGCGCTAATGAGCATATATTATTGCATTACGTTTTAATTATACAAGAATATAAGAATAATTAGCCGTGGGGTACCAGCAGATCAGAATAGTACCTCCTCTATACCAGATGTTGTTCATGACAACTGAGATGAGAGCCGGCAGATGGCGGCATTTGGAGTTAAAATATTCTAGCTAGTTCAAAGGCAAGCGGAGGGGATGAGCAGCATAATAATAAATTCCCGCATCATTTAACACATGGACGACGCCAGACAACAAATAAATCACAAATATACTACTTAAATGCATATATCAATGCATTATCACCCAGATAGAGTGCCTACATAAATACCATCATATAAATATTTGCCATGTATCGCGATAAGTCACCATTGATTATAATTTGCTGTGAGGTACCGGCAACGTAGAATAGTACGTACTTCGTATATATCAGGTAATGTACCAGCAAAATGAGTTACTGGAACTGAAAGATGGTGGTATGGTCATCTAAAGCTGCAGAACTGTAATGCACAGGGAGGGGATGAGCAGCGATATCCCCGTCACGATATTATCGTAGTTATGATCGAAATTTGCCTTTTGGTGGGGCGGCATCTGTCCAGCGGTAGACGTCCCACAGCTGCTATGACGATGGTGTAGATCACAACCAGGGCTCAGATTCTGTTAAGCGGATGTTTACTGATGAGCAGATTCTTTATTTATGCTTTAACATAAAATCTGGTTGAATATCACTCGTTCTAAATCTATCGATATATCGACCAACGCTCGGCGCGGCACTATTAATATACAAATTAAAGTTGTTTCAAAATGAAATGTTAAACTAATTAGATCCTTCTGGCACCAACAGGGTCCAGGTTACTAACAGTCCGTTATACCCCGTAAAATACGAAAATAAACCAAAACTGCCGCATGTCCTCAAAAAATTATTTTAATGTTAATATTTTGTAAAACATGTCCGATGGCATTACCTCTTACATTTTAAAATATAGCCGTGGGGTACCGACAGATTGAAATAGTACCTCCCCATGTACCAGGTGTCGTTAGACGCGACTGAGTTCTGGAGCTGACACTGGGCGGGGATGGACAGCAGCAGCAGCATCCTCGTGGCATAGCTACTCTCTACGGTTGTCACCACGCCTGTCACCAGCAAGATTCCTAGTTTTCACGGAATGATGAGTTAACGATAAACTTAAAAGAATTCAATCAATAAGGAATCATTAATTAAAGAATTTGCAGAGTAATAACAAATCTCAAGTATCAAACGCATTGTGCATTCGGCACAGATAACAAGAAAATACAATGAGATTGACGGGTCCGATGGCGCAGATGTTGGTAATCCTAACTTTTTCGCCAATGGTCTTGGGTTCGACCCCCACCCTGGACAGACATTGTGGTATGAACATTAGTGCAGTATTAGGATGTTAAATACATACAAGTAATTAAGTATTATTTTTAGGATTCCTATGTTGTCTGGCGTCCGTAACACAAGTGTATTATGCGACTTACCACGGAGTCAGGTCAATAAATTAGATGTAGCGTGAATATTATTACTTATATACTAAACAAATACCAGGTACTAAGGTACCAGAATTAACAGATGGCAGTATATCTATCCAAAAACCGTGCAGCTCAAATGCACGGTGCGGGGATGGGCAGCAGCATCCCCGTTGCGTAAGCTGCGATCTGCGATTGCCAACACGGCCAACATTGCCGAGCGCGGCAATTGTGGTCAAAATTTTCCTATTCTTGAGGTGGCCTATGTCCAGCAGCAAGTTTCCAATAGCTGATATGATAAAACATATATACTATACTCCTAAATATATCCTTAAGCATTTCTTATATTACTTCTAGCTACCTGGCCCGGCTTCGAACGGTGCAATGTAGATAAAATGGTTATTGTGTTTATCCCTAATACCACCACAGACCTTTTTTGTAGACCATTTTGTGGTGTACAATAATACTGTAGCACATTATTTTGATCTACCACGTCGAGTTCAGTTAGCGTTTGCAATGCAATCGCAATAAAAAATATTTACTACATCACAAGAGAATCTTTTAAAACTATCAGTGTTTCTTTACTATATTATGCAATCATATATCTTATTTTTAATATATATTTCTAAAACTTTATCTCTTAGAAAACCTCATGAAAATCCGTTGCATCGAAGCTAAATTTAAGCATACATAGGGACATAAAGAAAATGGATAGAGACTTTGTATTTTATTTGGTAGACCTTATGCAAAAGGTCGTCTGCATTGGTACCTCATTCTCACCTAACTTATTCTACCGCCAAATACTAATGTTCGCAATTTGAAGGGTCAGAAAGACAGTCAAATTACTGGGTAATGTGACATCATATCTTCAAGTCTATAGGCTGTAAACCATGAAGTGAAGTCGGCAAATAAGGTCTTCGCAGCCTATAGACATATTACTTTTTGACACTCCCTTAGAGAAGTAAAACGGGGTTTTACATGAAACTTTGATGTTTTTAAAGTTGTTCAAATGACATACAATATTAAGGTTTTTAATTGAAAGACATAAATCACGTGTAAAATATTTTTAGAAAATCATACCTCAGGAAAATAAATGAAGGGTGCAAAGCTGGTTTGAAAGTTCTGCAACTTAACGTGGGTGAAATAGCGGGGCGCTGCTAGTTTTGTATAAAGGAAATACCACCCAAATTTCACTTTACCGTATTCACTATTCCGTAGAGTAAGCGCATAAAGTCGTAATTAAGAAGGATTACAAAGCCTTTGCTTTTCATTTTATATATACACCTAAGAAATATATCATCATCATTATTAGCCTTCCTAGGAAAGGGGGAATTTTGCCCATAATTGCCGCGCTGGGCAAGCGTGTTGGCAATCGCAGAGCGCAGAGCGCTTTCGCGATGGGTATGCTGCTGCTCATCCCCGCCCTCTGTAATTGAGCTACAATGTTTTGGATGGACATACCGCCATCTGTCGCTTCTAGTACCTTAGTCACCTGGTAGAGAGGGAGGTAATATTCTACTCTTATACGCAAAATTAAAAAGGAACAGGTTGAAACATCTCAAAGCCCCAGATGCTAAAGAGGTGTGAATAAATAAAAAAATAAGTTCCAACAATGTATTCGTGGTGCGATCGCTAATGACAGAGTCCGTGCCCAGAAACTCTTGGCACACGTGCTACGACATATGCGGCGGCCATTTTGAAAAAATGGCGTCATATGGTGGAAGAAGGAAGTGATTTTACGCATACAACATCAACAGAAGACGGGGTTTTAGCTATAGCGGTTAAAGGATAAAGCGTATAACTGACAATTTGGTGGCAAACTTTAAACTTATTCGACGATTTTGGGTTTGTTCTTGTTGTGTCTGGGTGTTGAATATACAAATTTTAGTATTATATTAGTGATTACTTTGTTAACTGTCTGTAATGCAAGAGCTTTTAGCTAGTTAATTCGGAGTCAAGTCGATATATGATTATATATTTATGAATTAACCAATCTATTTGAAAGCAATTACCCTGATGATGCTTACAACCCCAGGGCTAAAATATAATAATAATAACTTTATTCAACAAAAGGAAACATAAACTAAAATACATCTTAATGCTTACGTACCTAAACTAGGTCTAACCTGTTCTTATAGGCACTTCTGCTCTGTGTGCATGTAGGTGTGAAGAAATGTTTGTGTATATGGTCTAATATAATACAAGGTTTGCATATTATTTACGTATATATTACATAAATACATAGAATTTAAAGCTATACTGTGTATATATAATAATAGTAATGAAAATATAGTCTAGTATAGCATAATATTGTTAGCAATACATCTGTATTGTTATAGTCCAATGGCAAGAGCCATATGCACGTTACCATTTCTAATGAAGTTATTTTTTCTATGAATTTGATTACTTGGGTAGATTAATACCTAATACCTTGTCTAATACCTTTCGTCGAAGTTCTTCTAATCTTTCTAATTCACAACAGGCACAAATGGTTACATTGATGTGTTTTTGTTTTATAAAAAGGTAAAGTAAGTGACATGGTCATCATAAAAGCCATTGAAAGTCCACAGTTGGACTATAGACCTTCCCTTATTTTCTTTATTAGAATAGTTTAAAAGAAGCACACAGTCCGCGTAATATTAAGGATCACCGCAGTCATAGATACTCCTAATATCACGTGGATATCATAAGTGCATTGCCAACCTTGTGACTTGAAGATATGTCACATTACTAAGTAATTTCACGGCCTCCTTGACCCTTCATACCGGAATACGAACACTGCTATTTGACGGTAGAAATAGGTGAGAGTGAGGTACCAATGCAGACGACCTTTTTTATGAGGTCTACCACGTGTAAATCTAGTGTGTTACGTTTAGTAAACCTGTCATGATTTGCGGGTAGAAATTCGTTGTCTATAAACCGCTCGACCCCCGACCGCACCCTCGATCTTATTTATATAAAGAGGATGTATTAATTTATATAATTGTAACCCTTTCGGGAGGATGTTTTAAAAAAAACATTGTATTATGGTTATTGTGGGGTTTGATTAACCCCCATTGTTGTTTGGAGTTTAATATCGGATTTATTTTTATTGGCTGCCTGTTATTTCTACGTTTCCGCTACAGTCACTCCTTATTTATGTAAAATACCTTATTATTTTTATGTCTTGTTTGCCAGTATGTTCAGGTGAACTATTTTTGTGAAATCTAATTCGTGTAAATGTCAAACTATTTAGTGTTTTTTATGTTATTAAGTCAGAAAACAAGCACACGGACCGTGTGCTTGTTTGTGCTCATAATGACAAACGTGACCGCAGTCCATAGACTCTCGTGTCATCACACAGATATCACTAGTGTGTCGCCAACCTTGTGAACTGAAGATAACATTTCACCTTTACCCAGTAATTGCCCTGCCTCTCTGACCCATCAGCAGCATTCCCGTCGCTCTGCGATTACCACCACGCAATTATGGGAAAATTCCCCCGTTTTGGAGACGTCTATGTCAAGCAGTGGACGTTTTACTTACGTTTTATGTTAATGATTAATCTTTGTGAGAAGTTAGCATATAAACAAGAAGTAATCCCACAAAATCAAAATTAAAACCTTCAATTCACAATTGCATATAAAAAAAAACAATACAATGATACAATTATTTATATTAACGGTAAAATAGAGACCTCACAGATAGATTCCCATGACGCGGCCATTACGAAATACAATAAATTTATGCAAACCCTTCGTAAAGGAACCGCTTGGGGATTTTCTGAGTGTGAAAACGTTTGTGCGCTTGTATAAAAAAGCTAAATAAGTATAACAAAGGAATAAAACCCGCGGGGCGTCCAAACAACGAACAGGAATATCCTTATTAATCTAATATCCTTGCGATTATCACAAATACATTATTTCAAATTTTATTGTTTATGGAACGCATTTGAAATATGCGTCAAAACTTTTTGTTGTTCTTGATTAAGACTCTTTTGTTTTGAGGCTTGATTGAGGGAAATTAATGACACATACTTTTGTTTTTGTGTCTCGGTATTGTTTTTGTGATTAAATGATGGTCGAAGTAAATATTTTTCTGGTCGTTTGGCAGTAGTTAAGTTGTCTATTTTAGTACAAAGGCAAATCTTATTCTATCTTATTTTAAAATAACTCGTCAAACAATAGAAAGTAGATACGTATTTCAACGGGCTAAATGGCGCAGATGGTAGTCATCCTTTCTTGTGAGCCAAAAGTCGTAGGTTGTATTCCCACCCAGGACAAAAATTCACATAATGACTAATAAGTATTTATTTTTTAATTTTAACATATTTATACGGGTTATCCCAATTACACAATTATGAAGTTGTAACAAAAATAATATTATTCTACATCGCACTTTATTATTAACGACAATTTGATGTTGTCGTCAAGTACATCAAAAATTATGTTTGTTCTGTGTCTGGGTGTTAAATATATGTCTTTTAGTAGTATATTTGTGATTCCTCTGTTATGTGATGTCCGTAACACTAGTGTTATAAGCGACTGATCACGGAATCAGGTCAATGTATTGTATGTTGTGGGAATTTATTTATATAGTTCCAATTCATTAAAATAATTCTCTCATACGATGATCTGACTGCGTTGTAGATAACTAGCCTAAAACTCATAGTGTTAAGATATCAGACAACATAGGAATTACAAAATATAAAACTTAAATACGTATTTGATACAGAACAAACACAAGATGGCGGTCATAAATTCAATTGTCGTAAGCTACAATAAGCAGCAGGTTAACAGGAAGAACAAAAAAGAACATAAAAACAAATAATTCGTTATAACTTTATTATTTTTATCATGTTTAAGTGGTTTTTAACAAATATCATCATCATCATCATATCAGCCAATGGAAGTCCACTGCTGGACATAGGCATCCCCAAGAAAAGGGGAATTTTGCTCATAATTTTTGCACTGGATAGGCGTGGTGGCAATTGTAGGGCGGAGCTTTTGCGACGGGTATGCTGCTGCTCATCCCCGCCCTGTGCATTTGAACTACACTGTTTCGGATATACTGCCATCTGTCGGTCCTGGTACCTTAGTCACCTCTTGCAACACCTGGTACAGGAGAAGGTATCTCATGGGTGTTAACAAATGTCAGAAATAAATAAATACAAAAATGTTTGCCACGACGAACCAACGACCTTTGGCGCGAAAACTACATCGTTAAATAATGGGAAACAATCTTTATTTATGTATTGTAGAGATTGAAATTTTCGATTTGATTAAATTATTGTTTATTTCCTACACCGAGAGGCTTTTTTCATGTCCATTTTTTTGGTAAACCGGAAGAACAATCCACCCCTTATATCAATTGGCGAAATATAATAAATCAATCCTTTTCAAAAGGACCACCTATCAACGGGTAATCGAAAACAATACAATGCATTTTTTAAGTTGCACCGTTTTACAATCGCGCCGCAGGACTAGTTTATTCAAAAATTTTGTGTTACACTCGACTTGTGAATATCGTTCTTATATCATAAAGACATAAGGCTTATTATGGTTTGTTTATGACTTAGGGGTCTCGTGGAAAAACTGTTAAAACTTTTTGAAATAACATTTTTTAGTTTTGATAAAGTTAATTTTTGTGCCAATTGTATTGTAGCGGTAAATCTGTCTTTTGTGTGATACTAATAGTGTTATCATTGTATCCTTTATAGTCATTGTCGTTTTAATTGGCGGATAGAATAGATACAGAGTTATAGTATAATAGATAGAAAGGATACAGAGTTTTTGTTCAACAAACTAGATTCGGCTTATTGTACGCGTTTTTGTTTGAACCACCAATTTAGCATGCTTGTATGAACATTTAATAAATTCTACAACTGGCAAGTATTGTTTTGTTCCTTTGTTAGCGTCTTTTGATATTTTGGCGAAGTTGTTTTTGTCATTAAAAACTATCAAATTAATTAAGAAAAAAGCGTGTCACTAATTTTTCAGGACTTGGTGAGACTTCCCTCCAGCCATGGTTACAAGAGACGTTCGTGCGTCGTCTATTTCTTGACCTCAAGCTATTAAAAATAATCAACTGCCGTGTGGTACCGGCATAGTAAAATAGTTATAGGGGAAGGCCCCTGCAACAAGTACCGTAAGAGGCGATGAAGACACCAGATCCGACAGATGGCGGTGTATCCACCGGAAACTGTGTAGCTCAAATGCAGAGGGCGGGGATGGGCAGAAGTATTCCTGTCACGAAAACTGCGCTCTGCGATTGTCAACAGGCTTGCCTAGCGCGGCAATTTTGGGAAAAAAATCCCCGTTTCTTGGGGAAGCCTATGTCCAGCATAAGATAAACAACGTGACACGAAATTTTTATATCTAAAGATACGAGTAATTGATCTGACAGACATTGTCGTGTGCGCGATGAAGAGCGCCAAAAGTTCTTATGGCATTTTTTTAAATTCAAATTTAAACTCCAATGGAATCTGTTCGGCAGTCTTGGAAATGGCGTCAAGTGCCAGGTTTTTTTTTAAATTAAGAGATTCCAACGGCAAAGTGGAGTGTTTTTTGATTTGTAAAACTAACACTTGACTCTCGACTAGAGTGACAGCAAATATTTATTTTTGCTACCGGCGTTCGAGCACCCCTTGAGCGTGTCAAAAATATCTGCTTATGGGAAATATAAAAAAAAATTAAGCTTTTTAGATATTAAAAAGAGAATATGCACTTTTTGTATCTATTTTCCGACGCATTCCAAAAAATGCTACGAGAACCATTATTATATACAATCTTTTAATAGTAATAACAGTTCCTTAGGGATCAGATGTTAATTAAGAAAAAAATCTCGCTGGTAAAGTCATGAGCGGAATACTTGTAAAACCTAAAATTTGAAATAATAATCACAGTAAATTCATACATCTCGTAAATTGACGTGACTCCGTGATAAGTCTCTTAAAGCACTTGTGTTACAGATATTAAACAATTAAAGAATCACAAACATAGGTACCCCTTAAATACATTTCAACACCTTGACACAGAACAAACACAGTGGAAGTCCACTGCTGGACATAGGTCTCTCATGAAAGGATATTTTTTGGCCTTAATGGCCGCGCTGAGAAAGCGTTTTGGCATTCGCAGAGCGCAGCTTTCGTGACGGGGATGCTGCTGCTTACCTAGCCCTGTACATTTGAGCTACACTTTTCGGGTGGGTATACCTCGTCGTCTCTTACGACACCTTGTGCAGTGTGAGGTACTGTTTTACTCTGCCGGTACCTCACGGTAAGGCTATTAAAATCAAATGCAACTTAAATTAAATAAACTTGTCACCACCAAATTGACCCATCAGGTAGACTCGTTATAGTGTTTGTGCGCGAATTTCAGCCAGTCATGCAGGCTAAAAAACGTATGGTTTTTTTAACCGGCCGCGCTTTTTAACACATCGCTTTTTACAAGTGGATGCCAAGTCATTGTCGGTGAATTTGAAAAGATCTTGCTAGCTTGGAGATTGGTTCCGTAACTTTGAGGGGCTTTAAAGTTGTGACATATGATTTCCTTAAACATCTCTTAGTTAGGTTACTCATAGTTTCTTATATTCATATATAACTTCGCATGGATTTCCGGGGACCACCTTAAAATGTAGAGAAAAATATAAGTTCTTTAACATATTTTTGCATGCACTATTAAAATGATCAAAATTAAACCCACAACACATTATATTTTCCCACAATATTTCATACATTCACCTGACCCCGAGACAAGTCGCTTAAATCACTTGTGAAACGAACTTAGCACCCAGACAGAGAACAAAAACACACGTTCACCATATAAATATCTTGTTTCTCTGTCTTTCTCTTAAGGGGGATTAAACCCACTATCTTTAGCGCCCCAGATAGGATCACTACTGAATGCGACATCGTTCTAGGCTATTGATATACTTCTTTTCCCGTTTAAAAAATTATGATATTTGTTATTATCACGTAGTATTAAAAGAAAACTTTCATTCAATTATTTTAAAATACTAGGCTATATATGTATATTTATTTCAATCTTATTTTTTTATGTTACGGGTGGCCACTTGTAATTTTCTATGACTCCGTCTCTATTCTTCAGCAACTGGTGGAAAAGGACAAACAACTACTCCACCATATTTTATAACTTTCAAAACCTTTCACAGTTCATAACTTAATTTTGTTCGATTAATGAATTTTGCCGCGCATTTCGATGACGTTTTACTTTTTAAAGTGACCGTGGCGAAAGAGTGCCGATTCTGGCGCCCACGATGGGACTTTTTTAACGACCCCTTTAAAGTCATGTGGGCTTCTATTTTGATTTAGGTTAATGAAATGGCCCGTTTTTTGCTATTCTCATAGGTGGCCTCTTTGGAGATTGCCTGAGAAATTTAATAAATTATTGGCATTATACTCGTAAATATAAAACTATGAACAAAAATAAAATTTTACATCAAATATGAGAACTGAACTAATCTCAACTTTTGCCTATTAGTAAAAAAAAATTTTAACAGTATATTATACAATTATGAAAATAGAATCAATGATTTTTAATTAAATTCGTATTTTATATATTTCAGATGATTAATGTTATATATACTTCATCATCACCATCACAGCAACATTAGAACGTCCTCTGTTAGACATAGGCCTTCCCCTAGAATTGCCGCACTAGGCAGGCGTAGTGGGAATCGCAGAACATAATTTCGCGACGGAAATGCATGGAATAGGCAACACCATTCTCGTCCCTTTGAATTTGAGTTAAGCTGTTTCGGGTGGATATACCAACATCTTTCAGTTCCAGTTCCTCAGTTGTCTCTTACAACAACTGGTATAGACGGAGCTACTATTCTGCTCTGCCGGTACAAAGTTATCATGAACGTTCTACAGCTTAAGGATAGGCATAAATTTATTTGTTGAGTTTACTTCTTTAAACATATCATCTCTATAATTTTTGATAGAGTACAATAGGTGTATAATTTGATAGAAACATAATTAAGCGTGATAAGAGAGACGAATGTGTCGTAACTAAAGTTTCCTAGAAAGTCTGAGATTTGGAAACAGGACGTCATTATAACTACCTGGTATAAGGCGGCGGGCACACCGAGTCCATAGGAAGCAACAAGAGAACGGAAATGTGCGATATTATATAATAAGCTCACTTTGAAAGGGAACGCTGTTTTGTTTATTTATTACAGAAATACAAAGGATTCTTGTTGTTATTATTATTATATCATAATCATCATATCAGGCCATTGGAACTCCATTGTTGGACGAAAGCCTTCCCAAGAAAAGTGGAATTTTGCGCATAAATGCCGTGCTGGGCTGCCATGTTGGTAGCTTTTGCGACGGGAGTGCTACTGCCCATCCCTGCCCTGTGCGTTTGAGCCACGCTGTTATTAATTTATAGATACAAAAATCTGTAATATAATAAAATTTAAACTTAATTTTTGTAAAGGCTGTTTTAAAAAGGCGTTTTGATTACCAAGAATTTTTTGTTAGTTGTTTGCTGATTTCTGTAATAAAATTTTAAATATAGTCATTTTCTCTTCTTTAAAGTTTTATGTAACAATATTTCGTAGCCAAATTAAACAAACACTATTTATGAGGCAGCTAAAGTGGTCAAATTAATATTAACATAAAAACATATATAAATATAAGAATATGTCAATAAATACCTATAAATTAATAAATATAATAGTCAATAATAGTTATTTAATGTGTTTCATAATAATAAAAATTATTTCTCGGTGTACACCCACCACCACCAACCGGATGTTACCGCGGAACTCTTCCTTTCCTTTCATATATGTAATGACTACACGCTTTTTTGACCGATAGGAAAAAACTGATAACCAAAAAAAGTATGTTCCCACAGCCTCTGTGGGAGCGAAGAATTACCAGAAATGCGTAATCTGTGGTTTTAACAAACCGATTAATGTTGTGTTCGAACAAAAGTTATAAATCACGTGTATTCTTTTTATGTGGGATATAAGAGCCTTTATTATACCAGCCATTGTAAGTCACTGATGGATAGGACTCCCCAAAAAGTAGGGATTTGCCCATAATTGCCGCTCTGGGCAAGCGCATTGGCAGTTGCAGAGTGTTAGCGACGGAGTTGCTGCTGCCCATCCCTGTGAATTTAAACTGTTTCTGATGGATATATCGCCAAATAAATATTTGTCCAATCGAACCCGCGATCTTTGACGCACAATATAGAATAACTACCTTCTCCGCCATCGGGTCCGCCTGATATCGAATACTAGGTAGCTTTCGTGCTTTCAGGTTTATGGCTGTGCCGTTGATGTCCTAGGATCCAAGTGTCCTCTTACCGAAGACTATAACTGTGGTTAAACACCGTTTAGCTCGTTAAGTGGCGAACTTGTAAACAAATCCCCCGTCAGTAGGCTAGTGGGTGGGTCATAAGGCTTCCGCGGCAGGCGCCGGCGATCACACGCCTCGTTACACTTGCGCACTCAGCCTTATTTATAGTTAAAAAAAAATTAATACTAGAAAGTCATAAAAAAGGAGTAAAGAGGTAGAATAAGGTCAAATACTGTTATTATTTACACATTGAAATATTATTATGAAATATTTATTATTATTTTTTATATATTGAATACTACGCGCTGGAATATTTTGGGTTATTGTTTACGATCGATTACGATTTAACTTCAATAAACTACTGGACCGATTTTAAAAACTATTTCATTATTGGAAAGTGTGTGAAATGGTAGTTATCTTATCTTACGCGCCAGGGGTCGTGGGTTCGTACCCCACCCAGGACAAATATTTATATGATGATATTTGTATTTGTTGTGTGTCTGGGTATCAAAAATATGTATTTAACGATTATGTTTGTGATTCCTCTGTTGTCGGATGTCTGTAACACAAGTGTTTTAGTGTAACGCAAGCACACATCTCATACAAGTGTACCAAGTATGAGATGCTGTGTGCCAAGAATGATATTTAATATTATTTATATAATAAAGAATGAATAATATTAAATGATGTAATTTGCCCTATATATATATATATATATATATATATATATATATAT
>JACJUM010001610.1:1243997-1348970 GCA_020976665.1 Heortia vitessoides | reverse complement strand
TATATATATATATCTCGGCTGGCTTCCTATTCGAGAACGTCGCGAAATTCAAGTTCTAACCATACCATTTTAGTAGGAAGAATATATATATATAACAGCAACTGCGTGGCGCTGGTTTTATTTTTATTTGACATAAACCCTCCAAAAAACTTAAAAAAAACCACCAAGCGTTTAGTTTACTTATCTCCTTTTTAAAAAATATGAAAAATTTAAAAAGTAAAATTCTACTTTAAAAAAAAATATCTTAATAATATTATCATCACATCGGTTATTGGAAGTACACTGCTGGATATAGCTCGCCGCTCTAGGCAAGCGTGTTGGCAATTGCAGAGCGCAGCCTTTTCAACGTTCATATCCAAATTCATGGAATAGATTAATTATGCAGAAGTAATTGCTATGTTATTCAGTTTTACATGAGGTAGACATCATTCAAAAGGTCGTTTGCAATAGGTGAGAGTGAGATCTCCCACCTATTTCTACCGCCATATAGCAGTGTTCACGTTGCTGTATTCCGGTCTGAAGGGTGATTAAGGCAGTGAATTTACTGCGTAATGTGGCATAATATCCCCAAGTCATAAGGTTGGCGACGTGACGTGTAATATCCTTGTGATATTATGAGCGTCTATTAGCTGCAGTGACGCTTACTATCACGCGGGCGGTATCCTTGATTGTCGACCTGGTCTAAGAACAAAAAAGGTTATATTTTGCATATTACAGCTTTGGTAAATTATTTTAAATGAGTAAGAAACGATATAAAACG
Source organism: Heortia vitessoides (assembly GCA_020976665.1). NCBI lineage: Eukaryota > Metazoa > Arthropoda > Insecta > Lepidoptera > Crambidae > Heortia > Heortia vitessoides. The sequence continues at coordinate 1,348,210 of JACJUM010001610.1, read as the reverse complement.
ATATTTGGTGACTATTATTAACATTTTACGTGAATATGTATGTCTGTCTTTATATTATTGTGTTTGAGGCTTTATTCTTGGCTTTTTTGTTATTGAGTGGTAAGATTAAGTGTCGTATGTAGTTAAGTAGCTGCAACACAAAACTATATGCGTATCCAGATTTTTTAACCATCAGATTATTTTTATTGGTTCCCACTATGGCAGCAACTTAAAAAATGTAAAAAAATATTTTCCCATAAAATCATTGCTCCCATAATATTGCATACTGACCTACATCTGCTTTAAAATTCACACGAATACCTAGAATTCCAGTTCACAGCTGATCGTGCGATAAATTGCGCAATTATCTCGCTAATTAGCCGAGATTTGCTTGCAGAAAAAATCCTTGACATCTGCCTGGGGTTGACAAAAACTCCGCCATCTTGGAAGAAAATAAGAATAAGGCGGGAAAAGTGACAGTTGGTACGATTTGACCGCAATGGCCGTCTCTGCGGGGCTTCGCGCATGCGCAGTGCGCAGGTGATTTGCAATTGGCTACCAGCTTGCGTGGACCAGAGAGATCTGGTAGGTAAATTATAAATGCATGCAAAGTAATTAAATTAGATTTTTACATACTATTGCAGGGTCGCTTTTTTGCTATGCATGGAATTAAGTATCTATACTTCTATGTTTATTGCTAAAATAATAAATCGGAGAAATTAAAAGAAACCCAGACGTCCGTCATCAGTGTCAGTCGTCATAGATCAATTAAAACTATACAGAATTTCGACTTTTCGTGATATTTTTTAAAACTTACATAAGGAGTACCTATAGAAAAAGAAATTGTTTTTGCTTCTATTGCTTGTCTAATAAATCTTAGTTATTCTATTAATAATGTTTATAAATCATCATCATTTCAGCCATTAAAAGACCACTGCTGGACATAGGCCTCTCCATAGGCTGGATAAACATGTTGGCAATCGCAGAGTGCAGCTTACGCGATGGGGATGCTGCTTCCTATCCCCACCCTACGCATTTGAGCTACACTGGTACCTTAGACGCCTCTTACAACACCTGATACAGAGGAAGGTAATATCCTACTCTACAAGTACCCTACGGTAAGTTTAGACACATATTATAAAATTTAATTTATTATTTAGATTGATTGCAATATTTTGGCTTTTAATTAAACTAATGACATCGTTATTATGCACAAATATTTATAAAAATAGACACAGAAAGGACTGCAATGGATAATAAATGTATCCATGAATGTTTAAAAAAAAATTAATTGCCGCCATGTTCTGATCTCCTTCAATTTCTTTACATGCGAGCTCCGATTGACCAGTGACCACAACAGATCATTTGTGGTCAATCAGAAATCAGACCGGAACCGCAGAGTCGCGCTAGATGCAAGTATGATTCTATAATAATAAATCACTCAGGGAAGGCGTATGTCCAGTAAGATGATGATCTCCAAGGTCTAGCTCCACCAACGGTTACAATAATAAAACAAAAAAAGGTTAGACAACGTGGTTAAGCTTAGAATCCTTCACCCCCTAACATCTAATTTTCCCTTTTACAACGAAAAAGGTATTTTAGCAAGGTTGTAGTTAATTGGTAGCGACGCATCGAGGGTGCGGCAGGGCCGTATCAAATGGGGACTTCCTATAACTCCTGACAAGGTTTCGCCGGAAACTAGCAGAATTTGTAAGATATCGCGCTTCCGGGACTAAATAGTCGATATTGTCGCGTCATATGTAGTGATACCGAGTGATTTTGATACTATATCTATTAAAAGGGTAAGTAATGCGTCCTGCTGTCAATCTATATGGATAGCTAGCCACATTGAATTATAATCCACAAATTGAGGATTATATTATAATATATATACATACATGCACATATTCATGCTTAACACAAGTTTACAAACAAGTACCTACATATACACACATCCATAATATACCCACATGCACAGATGAAACATTTCAAATCATTGGCGAAAGGATAGGAAAATATGTGATTTCCAATTCACCAATCTCTAGGCTAAAGTCCTTATCGTTGTAATATTCTACGGGATAATTCTCAGCATTGATCGTGGCATGAGTTCTTTCCTTCAATTAGTTATCCTCTTGATCATCATTATCATAACTGACATTGGAAGTTCACTGTTGGACATAGACCTGCTTATGGAAAGGAGGATCCTGCCCATAATTGCATTGCTGGTCAAGCGTGTTGACAATCGCAAATCGCAGCTTTCGCGACGGAAATGCTGCTGCTTATCCCTGGATGGATGGATATACCGCTTTTTGACGGCTCTGGTACCTTAGTCGCCTCTTACAACACCTGATACAGAGGGAGGTGCTATTCTACTCTGCCAGTATCTCACTAAATCCTCTTGATATATTAAATAAATATCTATTCTTTCGTTTAATCGTGGAAAAGTAACGAAGATACATGAACTCTTACTTTTTTATATTATTAGTAAATCTAGAATTTTAATACTATTTTAATAATTATTTGTTGCTTTTCTATTACCAATCTAGCACACTTTTTTTGCATAATAAAGGCATAATAAATTCACACAATACAATACCTCATTAAATTTTATGTGCATTAGATACAAAATGGTTAATTTGAGTTATCCCTAAGAGATGGACATATACTACGGCGGACTTTTTGTAGATCTTTTAATTCTATCTCGTCGAGTTCAGCCAGCGTTTGCAATGTAATCCAAATAAAAAAAAATTATTTACAACATTAGAAACTTCTTAGATGTTTTCTACTGCTATACACATATTGACCATATAAACCTTCCTCTTGAATCACTCTATCTATTTAAAGAAACATCATAATCTGTCACTTAGTTTTTAAGATTTAATAATATAAACGGACAGATAGACAAATAACGGAAAGCAACTTTGTTTTATACGATGTAGTGCTTTACATAATTATACGGTCTTTCTCTAAATATATAAATTATACCTTTTTTTCTATTCAAGTATCAAAACTATTCGGAATAAATGGACGCATCCTATACTAACCGGACATCGATGGCTGAAAATTTTGCACGCGCCACTGCCTCGTTCCCGGAACGATGCAAAAACCAAGGACAATGTTCGGAAGACTTGCTCTGTTTGGGCGAGTGGACAAATAGCAAGATACGGTCAGCGGGAAAAAAATGGCCACTTGCCACCAAAATTGATTTGAAATGACAGCTACGATGTAATGACGCGTAGTATTTTGATGTCCCTTCCTTTTGAATTGTTGAAGTACTTTTATGAAACAATTAATGTCTATTTTGACGGGGCCGATGGCACAGATGGTAGTTGTCCTATCTTATGCGTCAAGGGTCGTGGGTTCGATCTCCACCCAGGACATTTATTTATGAGATGAATATATGTGTTAGATATATATTTATTTGAGTATGAGACCCTATAATTTCATTACCTCTCTAACACTTTGAACCGGAATACAGCAATGCGTACATAGTATAGACATGTGGCGGTAGAAATAAGTGAATTAGGTACCAATGCAGACAGGTCGTCTGCATAGAATGAGGTGTACCAAATTCCTTTGTTGTTTGATCCCTGACTCAAGTGCGTTGAGCTACTTACCTCGGAGTCAGGTCATGATAAAAAATAATTAGACATATCAATACGTTGGTATTTCTATGAAAAAATAACTGCAAAACTCAAACAAACAATTAGATGTGTTGATGTATTAGACAAGAAATTATTATGACCCAGGATATGCTCAAATACATTGACAACTTAGGCCTAAAACAGAATTACTGTTCTGGTCATCATATCAGTCACTAGAAGTCCACTGCTGGACATTGGCCTCTTCGAAATAGGGGGAATTTTGCACATAATTGCCGCGCTGGGTAAGCGTGTCGGCAATCACAGAGCACAGCTTCGTGATGGGGATGCTGCTGCCCATCCTCGCCCTGTACATTTGAGCAACACTATTGTGGATGAATATACCGCCATCTGTCGGTACTGGTGCCTTAGTAACCTCTTACGACACCTGGTACAGGGGGAGATTCTATTCTACTCGGCCTCCGGTACCTCACGGCTTTAAGACTCTTTAGGTATTTAATTAAATTTTAGATTTGAAAAAATTCAACATGCCTTTAGGAAGAACTTAAAAATAATTAAGGTAAACTTGCTCAATAAAGCCTGAAATCTAAGTGTTTTTTTCTCTAGTATCTGACTATTACATCCTAAAACAAAGGTTTAATGACCACAAAAACCTTCATAGCTAACAAGGGTCCCACAACTTAACTAAAAGACAGGAAGTTCTAATGAATAAAACGGCAGACAGTATAATTTTTGCACAAATCACAGGGAATTAAATTCTATTAGTGGATTTGGGGGTCATTAGAGAATCAGTGAGATCAAACGCGTCATCAAATCGTCATCAGGTTGGACACGTCAACAAAATTTGCGGTCAGTTATGTTCACCAAATTGTATTTTTTTTTCAATGACTAATTTGACAAACAAGCATACGGTTCGCGTGACAGCAAGCGTTTTTACATCCAATGGACTCGTATTAAGAGTATCATAAGCAAATCACTAACGCGCTGCCAACTTTGAACTTGAAGGTATTACGTCACTTTACCCAGTAATTTCACTACCTGAACGGAACGCAGTAATGAGAACATCGCTGTTTAGCGGTACAAATAGTTGAGAGTGATGTATTAATTCAGACCACCTGTGTTTTAGGTCTACCTCTGCTTATTCTAGATATAATCGCAGACATTTTTTATTTAAAGCATTTCAAATACTTTCAATATTCAAATGCATAAGCAGATGTTCAAATTGAAAATTTAAAAACAGACTATTGTTGGTTTAACTATATTCATCATATTAGATTTCTCTTTAGAGGCTGTGTCTACACATGTCTTTGTATCGAAACTAATATTATCGACAGGGAAGATTTGATTGTTTTTTTATTTACAATTTCATTTCAAAATCCTATCACACACATACATAATGACACTCACATAAATATCATTATACCTTTATAATTGCCCAAAAAGGGAAAAAAATTACCATCATTATACCAGCCATTGAAAGTCCACTGCTGGACATAGGCCTCCCCAAGATAGGGGGAATGTTGCCTATAATTGCCACGCTGGGCAAACGTGTTGGCAATGGCAGCGCGCAGCTTTCGCGACGGGGATGCTGCTGCCCATCCCAGCCCTGTGCATTTGAACTGGAATGTTTTGGATAGATATACCGCCATCTGTCTGTTCTGGTACCTTAGCCGCACATGGTATAGGGGAAGGTGCTATTCTACTCTGCCGGTACCTCATGGCAAAGAAAAAAATTACATTACTTTTCCTTGTTTTTCATAAAAGACGATTTTGTACATTCTTATTTACAATAAAAGTCCTTTTGGTTGTTTTAATGGTTATTTGTTTTGTACTAACTAGTTATAACATTGTACTTTATCAATAGCTAGGAAAGTCTGAAGCCTGTAGCACAGTTTTTAACTAACACAGGCTTCAGAGTTGCAATCGAAATACACATGTAACGGTTTTTGAATAAATTTGTTATTGTTATACTTGACCGATTTTGGCAATTCTTTCACCATTTCATTTGCATTATAACCTAGCAATACTTGCTATTAAAAGTGGATTATAAGAACACACTCAAAATCCTGATTTTGGATCACGAGGATTGATTATTTTTTATCTTGATTTTCAAGTTACTTTCACTTTCAAAGCTTCGTTATCAGCAAGTAATACAAGTTACGTATATCGTCATGTTGTTACGGAAACGGGAGTAAACATGAGTGAAACCGCATGGTATGGCTGCTCTGATGACAGAATTAACTGATTCGTATAATTACTTCACGATTTTGCGTGTCATCCTTGCGCAGGGACCATGCTAATTTTCTCTGTATCGTTCCAATTTTAGTATATGTACTGCCGAAGCAAGTACAATTTATATTAGAGCAAATTTGTCAGTTGACTTATTGCATAAGTAAATAAATAATAATAATGATTAATTCACACTATATCTCATACATTGATCTGTTACCTATAAAATGTAATATTACATAACTTCTGAAATGTAATAATATTTTTCATAAGATTCTTCTCACGCTTAAGAAGATTCTTTTACTACTTAAGATTATACTTTATGATTTTAACATGAGATATATGTCAATAACCTTTGATGGATATAATTTATAAAAATATACATATTTATATATACATATATTTATTATATAATTCATACAATTTCTCATACATTGATCTGACTCCGAGATAAGTCGCTTAAAGGACTTGTGTTAATATGATAGGATGTGTATTGTCTGTGCCATCGAGCCTGTCAAGTGAATGAACCTGCTATAAAAGACCTGCCTGGTGCTAGACTAGTGTTAAAGGAGGACACTCAATGACCTCAGTTTAAATTGAAAGAACACTGGTTGTCAGAGTCATCGGTTATTTGTGTAAAATTTGTAATTAACAAAATATTTCTTGTTTTGACGATTTGAAAGTGGACTATTATAGGCCTATTTGAACAAATGTATATTGGACTTTAAGTTTGGATTCATAAATATTTATCGAATTGTTACTCAACGATTCCTAACAATACTGTCATAAGATTTTAAAAAACGGAACATTTCAACTCTCCACGATCGTAATCTTCTACCGTGTTTCATAGCTAATTGAATTAGGACAGGCGCATGGCTAAAAAGCCGCCAAGTCGCAAATTACAGGTTCCCTATAAACACCGGTGAGGCTCCTCTAATTCAAGCCTAACAAGCTCCATCTACTCGTTAGGAAATTATTCTGATGACAACTGAGTGATTTTTTTGCTATATTTTGCTAATGAAATCGGAATGAAGGTTATTTATTTCTTCTATTAAACAAAAAAATGGGATTATCATCATAGCAGCCGTAACGTCCACTGCTGGGCATAGGCCTCCTGATAAACGTGCCAATTTAGTCTAATTTATAAGATACATAAATTTTAATAATTCGTACTACATCGCATACATTGACCAGACTTCGGGATAAGTCGTTTAAAGCACTTGTGTTACGGATATCAGACAACATAGTGATCACAAATATACTACTTAAATAAATCTAAACTAACACAATTATCATCATACAAATATTTGTCCTGGGAGGAGATCTAACCCATGATCCTTGGTTCATAAGATAGGAACACTACTATCGACGCCATCGAGCCCATCCAATATTTACTACCACGATTATAACAAATTACGGTAAAAGGCATAAACCAGATTATCTATGGTATCATTAACGTCCGGCGTAAAATTTCGGCGCACATTAAATCGAAATTAGTGAAAATTGTGTCGAATTTTACGGTCACCATTCGGTATTAACAACTCTATCCTAAGTCGCCTGAGGTGCTGTGTTATTTCTTATTATTCTTGAAAGTAGCCGTAGAAAGTCCACTAATAGACAAAAGACTATTGCAGAGCGAAGTTTCGCATGCTGTTTCCCAATCTCTTTTACATTTAAGCTTAACTATTTCGGGTACCTCAGTTTCCTCTCACGACATCTGTTACAGGGGCTATTCTACTCTGCCGGTACCCCATTATTAACTCCCAGTGTTTCAATCAGACACATTGCAAATTCGATGGCAAGCTGTCTCGATATCCTGCTCGCATATCTCTAGCGTGTCGTCAAACTTGAGACCAGGTATGTACCCAAGTATGATACTGATTCTCTTACCAACTAACTCAGCAATATTAATACTTACAATGGTTTTAAGACTGATTTGTAAGCGCAAACTCCGGTAGGTTATTTTGTATTACCACCAGTTTTTCTTGCAGGTACTTTTCTAGTAGGTCATGGAATGAATATGCAGTGAACTTAGTTTAAGACCCTTCTGGTGACGGCAGACTAGTTTGAGGTAGGCGTAATTGAAATACCTTATGTAATAAATAAAAGGTAGAGAAGTCAACGCATAAAAAGATATGTGGGGGAATAAATCCCCTAAAACCTAGAGTTAAACTTCTTACAAAGGTCCTATATCCTGATATCCTTGTGATTATACGAGACGCTATCACGCGGACTGTATGCTTATTTTTCAACCTGGTATAAAAAAAACAGTAAAATTTGATCTAAGATAGTCATTTGTAAAAATGTCTAACTCATTGGTCAGTTTAAAGGCCAGATCGATTATATATTTAGTGATATTGATTTAAGAACTAACATTTATTTATAATTTACCTTAAAAAAATTCTCAAATATTACAAACGTGAAAGTTTGTATGGATATTTGTCACTCTTTCACGCTGGTACGGCTGAAAAGTGGTAGGATAAAATTTGGCATAAAGATTATTGTTATTCTGAAATAACATAAAAACTAATGTTTTTCAGAGACTTAGGCTTCTTTTCGGAAAAACAGAAACTCCTCAATTATAAATAAATATAGACTTAGTTATAAGTCCGTCTGGTGCCGGCAGACTTGTATTAAAGTAGGACACTCAATGACCTATTTGAGTTGATTAAATGACTCTTATAACCCTGGTTGTCAGGGTCATCAGGTCATTTGTGTGAAATTGTAATTAGCAAATATATACTCATAGATATGTGTTTGTATTTTTTGAAGATTTTAAAGTGCCTATAAAAAGCTTAGTTAAATAAATATGTAATTGACTTTGGATATGTGTACAGCATCCGCATCTCTACAAGAAGACAGTCCATTTTATTTCACAGTCAAATTTAATAAGGGTAGGTAGCGATTTTTTCCATCCAAAGACATTCCATTTCACACCCCGTCAACCCTTACCCGCACAAAGGTCCGCTTGACCCAATCGATTAACTTTTTGCCACACGCGCCTCCAAATAAAATCATAAATCCAACATGGCGGGTGGTGGCAAAAAATCACACGGCACCAGCCGCGGGCGTGGTGCGGTCAATTTATGACTATATTTGGTGGTCATTCTGGACGATGCGTTTGATGCGTGTAATCCATGAATTATGCATCAATATCCTTAACACTGACGATGAAACTAACAGCTTGATCATCTTCATAAGTACTTCAACGTCATCATCATATCAACCATTTTGCATAGTCGGACCAAAGCCTCTTCAAGAGGTTTGTCTGTCTTTGTTGTGCAATATATAAGCAATTATAAGCAAGAAATGCCTTACTATGTGTGTGATTTTTTAACAATATTCCGGAAGTTCTGAAATCCTTAAATGCAGATTAATTTAAGAGGGCACTGCGTGGATTGTTACTGTTGGAAAGATATAATGATAGTAGAGAGTAAAGATACAAGAAAGGTCGTCGGCATTGGTACCTCACTCTCACCTATTTACACAACATCTCATACATTAACCTGGCTCTGTGGTAAGTCTCTTAAGCATTTGTGTTACGGAGACAATAGAGGAATCACAAAAATAATACTTATATACATATGTTCTCACCCAGACACGGAACAAACACAAATATCATCATATATAAATATTTGTCCTGGGCGGAGAATGAACCCACCACCTTTGGCGCACAAGAAAGATCACTACCATCTGCGCCATCGGGCAGTTCAATGCTAGATAAATTATTATTTATTTAAATATTTATTAAGAGATGCAGAAAACATGTTACAGCAGATTTTGTACTCAAGAACAAGGCTGAAACACTTAAATATGCTATTTTAAAATAACTTTGAGCAGACGATATTCTACATAAATTAAAATAAAGTAGATATGAGGTAGACCTACCACAAAGGTCGTCTCACTTATTTGTACCGCCAAATAGCAGTGTACGCATTGCTGTGTTCCGGTGTGAAGGGCAAGAAAAGCAGTGAATTTACTGGGTAATATAATATCCTCAAGTCACAAGGTTGGCAACGCGTTTGTGATCTCCTTGCGATATTAAGAACGTCTATAAGCTGCATGACTCTTAATATCACGCAGACTGTATGCTAGTATGTCGAATAGAATTATTGGACATCAAATTTTATTTAATCTTGATGGGGATTCCTGTCTTTCACTTCGTTATTATTGACTTGTTCATGTCTCAGACACTAGTACTCTCAGACAGTTATTGAATTTATAATAATTGTTTTTGTGTATACTCAGTTGACATGTGTTGTCATTTTTAATGAATAAATTCTTAATTAATCTTTGGTTTGTCTAAACTTACTATTTCCCTTTACTGCATTTTGAGATATGCACGCTTAATTTTGGGCGAAACATAATGTTCTATTACCTGATTGTGCTAACAGCTTAACTACCGTGTTTGTAGCAAACAATTAAGTTTGAATTTAATAACATTCTTTATAAACTTAGCTGTGAGGTACTAACAGAGTAAAATAGTTCCTCCCCCTATGCCAGATGTCGTAAGGCACGACTAAGGAACCTGAGCCGATAGAGGGTGATATATTCGGACCAGCATAGTTCAAATGAAGTGGGTGGGGATGGGCAGCAGCATTCGTATCGCGAAGCATCGGTTGGCGTAAAAAAGTCCCCTTGGTAATGTCCTACAGTCCAACAGTTGATATTAACAATTACTATTGAAGACGGATAGGCTGACCATCCTCGTCTATTGCATTTGAGCTACACTTTTTCGGATGTATACCGACATCTCTAGGTACCGATTCCGCGTCTGCCTCAGACGACACGACAACAACGACCGCTCAAAGAGGGATACTATTTAACTCTTCCAATACCCAACGATTATACACAGCCGTATGGTACCGCCAGGGGAAAATAGTACTTCCCCCTGTACTAGGTGTCGTAAGAGGCGACTGAGTCACCGGCACCGACAGATGGCGATATATCCACCGGAAAAAGTGTAGCTTATTAGTATAGCAATATTCCCGTCAAGAAGAGCCTACGTCCAACATGCTGATATGCTGTAGTCGTCTACTACAAGTTTGCCTTTTTCTGCCGCTAGAAGGGAGTACCTCTGCAACATTAATAGGGTTTCTGATCGCGTGTGAACATAACAATACTAATTCCAGGGTAATCGATATATTTGGCTCAAATTACTATTTTGATATCAGCAACCGATTGATTGATTGACATAATACGATCTCGACTAATAACATTGCAAACTTTTTGCAATTCGCTGGTGGTTTTCAAAACACAATAGGACGGAATCATCCACTACTATTGCACTAAATGCACTTTTAATTGTGGGTCTGGGCAGCCATCTATTATGTGGTTGCGAAACATCAAAATATGCGTGGTAGTATCTTTTTTCAACTATAATATATCGTGCTTAAAATGTCGGAGTGCGTAAGGGCGGATCCCACCCCCAGAAGGAGGATTTATTTCAATTTTAAATCTTAGTTAATGGGGAGCCTTTTGATTTAATTATAGGTATTAAATCTACTGTAATTAAGTTGCATTGTAGTTTTGAAATGAATGATGTTATGAAAGTAATATGATAGCATATTACTTTCATAATGTTGCAAGAACAAAATAGTCTTCAGTTTTTGTACAAAAAAGATTTTTGTTAATATTTGATAAATTTTATAAATTAAACGAACATTTAAACTACATATAATAATAACTAAGCCAGCTACATATAATACATTTATAAAAGATTTTCTGATATCAAGTATTAAAGAACTTAAATATTTATATATATATATATATATATATATATATATATATGTTGTTTATATAAAAGTTTGTTCTGGGTTCGGACCGTTAAATGCCTTGTATCTATCTATACTTTTAGAATAGAGATGGTGTCTATTTGACTGTTACATAAACTCTTGCTCCCATTGGAAGTCCACAGCTGAACATAGGCCTCCCCAAACAAGCGAGGAATTTTGCCCATAATTGCCACGCGTGACAAGCGTGGGACGCTGCTGTACATCCTCAAAATTCCTGTTTCGAATGGATATACCACCATCTATCGGTTCTGGTACCTTAATCGCCTTTTGTGATACCTGATACAGAGGGAGGCAGGTACTGTTTTTCTGTGCCGGTACCTCACGGACTGTAATAAATATGCACTAACAACTTCCGCAACTATAAATTACACATAATCAGCATCATTCAGTTAATCTACAAACAGTAGAGACATCTTAACTATTGTAATCAGATAACAGCTTAAGGTCATAAACCGTCCCAACAAAGACTACCTTATCAGCGTCAAATTAACTACATATTTAAAAGAGTGACCATAGCCTTTTAGTAGCATTCGAGAAAGCAATAAAAATGGATTTATTGCGTCCACGCGCCGTTAAATGTCGAACAATGGTCACCCATCCTATTTCTTGTATCGATACTCTCGGCTGTGACAACCCTTAATCCTTTTTGAACAAAGAAAAACAGACCTTATTTAAAAGACATATGAGCTAATTGTAAATGTAAGAAAAGACACGTTGTGAAGAAATTCTAGTTTAAACAATTTTGTTCTGTATTTAAATATAAATAGGAGTGATTTTAGTTTGAGTAAAGTTGTACTTTATGCCGTTTTGAAGCTAAGCTTGTCAGTATCTAGAAAGAATTAACACATTAGGTGTAAAGTTATTGCGTTTCTGTTCATAGACAGTCACTTTCGCTTTGTCGCGCCGAAGATTTTCTCTAGAACAGTCTGATAATATCTTAATTTGTTTTAAATTGTCCTTTTATTTTTTTGTGTAACTGGTCAAGCTGTGTTATATCAATAAGTTAAATGAAAACATTTTGTTTAAATAAGTATTTTCAACAATTCTAAGCTGAAACTTATTTAGACGGTCAGAAATTATATTGGCGTAAGGGCAAAGATTTTTGTATTATTTTATTTCTGATTTTGTTAATAGTTTCAAATAACAAAAGAGGATTCAAATTCACACATAATTAAAACATACATAATTAATATAATTAAAAATAGCTGTTCAAATAATGAAGTTATAACAAAGTAGGTATTTATGTTCTTTTTTGTTCTTCCTGTAAGCCTGCACATTGTCCCTAACGACAATTGCATTTATGATCATTGATTTATTTCCAGAAGAAACTTCTGGATTGTTATGAAAACTGTCGAGATAATGCGTTTTGCAAGCCTCAATGTTTGTAGTGATAGTAGTGCCTGTGACTACATCAGAGTAGAATAGTAATTTTGGGCAATATTATAGCCTTCCTCCATAAATGGACTATCTAATACTAAAAGAATTTTTCAAATCGAACCAGCGAGTCCTGAGTTTAGCGCGTTCAAACAAACGGACAAACTCTTCAGCTGTATAATATTAGTGTAGATTAGTTCTAATATTGCTAGCCGTGAGCACCAACAGTTTAAACTCAAGAGTAACTCGAATAGAGTAGTATCTTCCCCTGACACCGACAGGTGGTGGTATACCCACCAGAAATACTGTAGCTTGGATGCAACACAGTCGGGATGGGCAGCAGCATTCCCGATGATTTGCGATGGGTACCTGCACAGTATTTATGGGCAAAATTACCCCTTGGGGAAGTCTATGCCTATGTTTTTGTTTAATACCTCTGTTTATATTATTCATTTGTTTCTGCTGAACTTTTAGCTCTTAATTCGTTCTAAATTTGATGTCTAGAAATATATATACATAATTATTTAACAAACCCGATGAAGCAGATAGTTGCGGTCCTATCTTGAGCGCCAAATGTCATGGTTTCGATTCCCTCCCAGGACAAATATTGATATGATAATATTTGTGTTTGTCCAGTGTCTGGGTGTTAAAAATATGTATTTAAGTAGTATATTTGTTATTCCTCTGTTGTCTGGCGTCCGTAACACAAGTGCTTTAAGCGACTTACTACGGAGGCAGGTCAAGATGTGAGGTGTTGTGAGAATTTATTAAAAAAAATAATTATAATATAAATAGTTAGTGGTAAATATTAAAAAATAAAGTAACAAATAAGTAGTACAACAGAACTTATATACCAAATTATATTTTCATTGGTTATTTTTCATTCAGAAAAATATAAAGCAAGCAATCGCTGAAAAGGTTTACGCTTGAAGAAGATAACGCCAGAATTATCTTCTTCAAGAATCCTCTCTTTTTGCTTTCGGATTCAGTTCAACGTATGAGATGTTGCTGAGCACATTAATTTCCAAATTACTTTTAATAAACATTCATAATCTTTATTCTATTATATATTATAATTATATTTGTGTTTGCTCTGTGTCTGGGTGTTAAATATTTGTGATTCCTCTATTGTCTGGCGTCCATAACAGTGCTTTAAGCGACTTACCACAGAGTCAGGTCAATGTATGAGATGTTGTAGGAATTTATTATTTATTATTCTTTTTAATGAAAACCAAAATCGCGTTATACGCCATTCAAATTAATGACCCTATAGAATGAACCGTTTTATGCCTTTGGGGCAAAATAAAACCTCTTAGCGACATTAAATAGTAAAAAAGCGGAAACCAGCAGCTTTTTTGGCAAAATATTTATGGGATATTGAAACAAATTAGTGGCGGCCGGCGGGGTGTGAAAAAAATAGAAATTTATACGCTTCCTAAACAATAAAATACATCCACTATCTCTTAATCTAAATGGTTTTAGTAAATTAGTGAACTACTGTCTCGATATTATCGTTAAGGTCGGCTCTAAGAAATTTGCGATACAACGTACTTAAATAAGGCGATTGAGGTACTGAAACTGGCAGATGGCGGTATATCCGTCAGAAACAGCGCACAGGTACAGGATGAGAATGGGCAGCAGCATCAGCGTCGCGGGGTTTCGCTCGCAATTATGGGCAATCCCGCTGTATTATATGACTATTGTTGTACTGAAATAATCCCTACTAATATTATAAATGCGAAAGTAACTCTGACTGTCTGTCTGTCTGTTACGCTTTCCCGCTTTCCGGCTTAAACCTCTGAACCGATTTTGATGAGATTTGGCACAGATAATCTTTTCACCCTGAGAAAGGACATAGGCTTTTTAATTTGAGAAAAGGGTTGTGAGAGGGCGAAATGGGGGATGAAATGTTGTATGGAAGTATCGCTATTTTTGAAGCTAGAAATTTGAAACTTATTTTTCAAGCCATTGATTCGATATAAATAAACATGACATTCAAAGTTTATATAAGTTGAGGTAAAGAGGTATGATACCCAAAAAAAGCTATTCCACGCGGACGAAGTCGTGGACACTACTAGTGTATAGATAAATAAAAATTTATACAATATCCTAAATTGTACATGAGACAGACCCTATACAAAGGTCGTCTGCATTGTTACCCCCTCTCACCTATTTCTACTGACAAATAGAAGTGTACGCATTGCTATGTTCCGGTTTGAACAGGGAGAGAGGCAGTGAAATTACTGGGTAATGTTACATAATACCTTCAAGTCACAGGGTTGGCAAGGAGCAATTTATATTCTTGTACTATTACGCTTACTATTATGCGTACTGTATGCTTTTTAGTGGATCTGGAGAAACTAATACTAATGGCGGATTATAATTGTACCTTCACAAATTATTATTTATTACTTCACTCTCCCCTTTTTCTAAGGCTAGGTGATAGCGCTAGTATCTTCTTAAATATTTAATTGACTAAGTTGTCAACAAACATACGGTCTGATAGTAAAGGCACTGCAGCCTGTAGACGTTCCTATTATCACAAGGATATCACTAACACGTCGCCATACTTGTGACTTAAAGATATTACGTCGCATTACCTAGTCACTGCTTCTCTTACACGTCAAATTTGAAAACCCAGCAATGCGATCACTCCTGTTTTCTGGTGCTGTATTTGAAGGATAAAAGAAGCAGGTGAATTACCAGGTAATTGCGACATAATATCTACAGGTACCGGCAGAGTAGAATAGTATTTCCCTATGTACCAGGTGTCGTAAGAGGCGACTGAGGTACCGGAACGACAAATGACGGTACATCCATCCAAAACAGTATAGCTGAAATTCACAGGACGGGGATGGGCAGCAGTGACTTCGGGAGGCCCCTTTCTTGGCGAGACCTATGTCCAACAGTAGATTCCAATGGCCGTTATGATGATCGACAGGTCACGAAGTTCTGTGACTTTCACCATCACGCGGATGCTATTTGTTTTACAGCTTAGTAGTATAAAAAAACAAGCCTATTTTTTAATTACCATCAAGTCAGAAGCGAATTTTAAAGACCCATAATATTATTTTGGTAGCAAAAAGGTAAGGATCATTACTAAACTGGTAGCAACAGAAGTGTGTTTGCGGCCACACAAGTGAAGTCATAAAGCATCGGGCTGGGGGCGGAGCGCTAGGGCTCTGCCCCGCAGGCGCCAGTTAAAGTGATATACAAGCGCGGCGCGCAACAATGCATTTTTTTTCAGATATCGCTGTTTTTGTGAGTGCTTTGTTAAATTGAAAATGTTTTGGCGTGTTGTGTGTATAGTATTTTTGTGTATACACAAACTTTTTTTCTGTATTAATAAATACGCTACGATAGTAAGTAATTATTACATTAAAACGCGTCTTTTATCTTGTAGTCATCGAGTAAGACATCATCATTATCATATCATCTGGAAGTCCATTTCTGGGCCGAGATCTCATATAAAGGGGGGATTTTGACACTGTTTCCGATGGATATATCGCCATCTTTCGGTTCCGGCACTTCAGTCGCCTCTTATGACACCTGGTACAGAGGGAGGTACTCTGTCGATATCACGCAGCATGATATGATCGTGATGTTTTTATATATTATTTATTTATTTATTGGATTAAAAAATAACTTTACACTACATAAAGTAATATCAAAGTAGATATAACAAGAATATAACCCAAAAATATAAACAAACAGCATTATTATTATACATAACAAACCGAAACTTGAACATAACATGCCGTTAGTTACCGGCGGAGTGGAATAGTAACTCCCTCTGTACCAGATGTCGTAAGAAGCGACTAAGGTACCAGAACCGACTGATGGTGGTATATCTATCCGAAACGGTGTAGCTCAAATGCATTGGGTAGGGATGGTAAGCAGTATCGCCGTCTCGAAAGCTGCGATCTGCGAATGCTTGCACAGCGCGGCAATTACGGGCAAAATTCCCCCTTCTTAGGGAGGCCTATGTCCAGCTGTGTACTTCCAATGGTTGAGGTGAAAAAAGGGCAACTGAAGACACTGCCAAAGTATTAAATAATTAAATACGAGAGAATTTAAAATGCAGTATTATACAAATACAATACACAAAATTCATTCAGATCAACATTAAACACATACTAAAAAGGTAAAATTTTATTATTTCGCAAAAAATAATAGATCCAAAATTCATCCAAACTGTTTTCCGTTAGAACCTTCTAAGCAACAATTTCAAATTACGAATAAAACCTACGACCGTGAAAAGAAAACAAAAACAAACAACCCTCAGGTGTAATGGCGGCGGGCGGTGCGTCAAAGGGATGCGCACGAGTCGCCCATATGTCGCGGGGCGAGGCGCGAGGGCGCAGTGAAAGTCCCATGAGTATTCAACTCCACGAGTTTTAGCTCTTCGTGTTTACAATATCCATTGTTGGCTGTGTATATAAATATAATATTTATATAAAAAATTATATATCCTACCATTATACATACATAAACATAGTAGACATGTATATTTTAGAGTTTAACTATATACAATATGTAGAGGCCCAAAACACTGATGGTAGGGATCCAATCACCACCTAGAGCGAATATTTAGATGATAAATATTTTTATTTGTTCTGTGTCTGGGTGTTATTTTTGTAACTCATTATTTTTTCAGAGAACGTTGCTTTTTCTATAAACTGTGCAAGTTTATTTGACCAGGTCAACAAATAAGCGTGCAGTCCGCTTGTAAGTCCAGAAGAGAGCGTGACAGCAGCCTAAAGATGCTAGTAATATCACAAGGATATTACTAGCGCGTTGCCAACCTTATCATTTGACGATGTTATGTCACATTACACAGTAATTTCACTACCTCTCTCACCCTTCATAAGCGAAATACAGCAATGCGAACACTGCTAACAGGCAGTAGAAATAAGAGAGACGACCTTTGTGGTAGGTCTACCTCATATCTACTTTATTTTTATTTATGTAGAATATCGTCTGCTCAAAGTTATTTTAAAATAGCATATTTAAGTGTTTCATCCTTGTTCTTGAGTACGAAATCTGCTGTCTATTGTTTTACTGACTGTAACATGTTTTCTGCATCTCTTAATAAATATTTAAATGAATAATTTATCTAGCATTGAACTGCCCGATGGCGCAGATGATAGTGATCTTTCTTGTGCGCCAAAGGTGGTGGGTTCGTTCTCCGCCCAGGACAAATATTTATATATGATGATATTTGTGTTTGTTCTGTGTCTGGGTGAGAACATATGTATATAAGTATTATTTTTGTGATTCCTCTGTTGTCTCCGTAACACAAATGCTTAAGCGACTTACCACAGAGTCAGTTCAATGTATGAGAATTTGTGAAAATAATAATAAAAAATATATCGCGAACTATTCCGAGAAATCCCTATCTCTCCTTCAAGTTTCAATGAATCACATGCATCAAATTTTCATCAAATTCTAATTCCCCGGTTAGATCGAGTAAGGGTTCAAACAGACAGACATGTGTACGTATGCATAAGAATGAATTATACGTCTATTTCATTTGCCAGTTGAGCAACTGTTCCAACTAGGTATATTGTAAGTTTTTTTATCTGTACGTTCATAATACGGGTTTCGTGCTTGTGCTGTGATAATATATTTCTTTATTATATCATCATCATACCACCTATTGGTAGTCCACTGCTGGACATAGGCCTCTCGAAGAAATAAGATTTTTAGCCCATAATTGCCGCGCTGGACAAGCGTGTTGGTAACCGCAGAGCGCAGCTTTCGCGACGAGGATGCTGCTGCCCATCTCTGCTCTGTGCATTTGAGGTGGACGGTCTCCGATGTATATACCGCGATCTGTCGGTGCTGGTACCTTAGTCGCCTTTTACGATGCCTGGTGTAGTAAAAGGTACTATTCTACTCTCCCGGTACCTCACGGCACAATTTAATTATAAATAATCAAACAAATAAAATAACCGGCATTTGTGATTCACAACATATAAATGTTTTTAATTTACAGACCTCGAATTATGCATTATTCTTACTAAGTATTCGTTGAACGTACACTAAATACACTTCCTTATAATTAGTTTCAGCCAAATGACCTTTGAATTGATGAACTAATTTGTGTATACAATCTGATGTTAGTCTGAGGCTATATAACTGTCTTTAACATCGTCATATATAAATTAAACTATACGACTTATAATAATGAATCACCAAAGAAAGCATAATCAGTTGCGTAAACATGTTGAAGACACAGCCACACGGCTTTCTTAATTTTATTGAACTCATGTGAAAAACTTAGCGTTTACACCCATTATAGCGATATGTTTTGTATTAAAAATAAGGTGTAATTCCACAAGGGATGTTAGTAAACTTAAGATGAATCAAGGAAGGAAATCAATTCGTTTATCGGGCCCCCCATCGCCCATCCCTAGAGCTTTATAGCTCAAGCTTATAATCCATATGTTGTTTCCGAACGAAAAAACCCGAAACGATCACTCCAATATCCTGTTCGAAAATTCAAATTTCGAATTATGTACAAATTCGCGCCAAAGACTACCCCACTTCCTGCGCGCGCACGTGTCGCGGCGCATGCGGACAAAACGACGTTTTTTGCGATTCCAAATTCAAATAATAGCAACTACCGACTAATGAATCGTACGCCTATCTCGCTCTAATTTTGGAATAATTTGGTAATGTGAAAGGGATGGAGCACGCAACAGTTGGCTACGAGTAGCGTCTGCCGCTACCATATGTTGCTTGAGGTTTCGAAAATTACCCACCGGTTATAAAATGGCGATTTGCGATACGTTTTTGTCTATTCATTACGGTGAATGCATGTCGCGGGAACGAAGTGGATCGGTTAAACATTTGAGAGATACTGTCACTTGGAAAAGGCTTCTTCAGTATCAAAATTATATATTATAATGAAAATATTTTCAAGTATACTAAAAAGTACATTACAGTTATGGTTTTAATTTTACCTTTTCTAATTGTATTTTGAAACTTGTTTACTTGACTGTTACTTGAGCGGTATTGTACTTGTTTACGTAAAATAAAAAAAAATGTAATCTATATACTTATATATTTGTGGGGAATACAACGACATATTAATAGTTTGTCTTAAATACATAATCATCATAATAGCAGCCTTAAAACCTTCACTGCGAGACATAGGCCTCCCTAAGTAAGGTGGTATTTGCCAGCAATTGCCGCGCTGGGCAAGAGTGAAATCGTAGAGCGTAGCTTTGGAACGAGTCCATCACAGCCCTGTTGCATTTGAGCTACACAGCATCGGGCGGATATACCGCCATCTGTCAGTTTCGGTATTTCACTCACCTCTTAGGACACCTGGTACTAGTCTACTATTCTATTCTGCCGGTACCACGCGGTTATTTATTGACATAAGAAGCGAATATTATATATAATGCAGGAGAGACAATCGCCTTTCAGAATTATGGACAATTAGTTGTTTCTATGGTAATATATAAAAGTTATTTATGGGTTTTATTACCATACGTAGGCCTATGTCCAGCAGTGGAGGTCATACGGATGACATGCTGTTGTTAAAAGTAGGATAATATAGATATTTTGTAACTTAAGGGTCAACAATATTGGACAGAAAAGAAAAAAATAGATTGGACTTATTCATTCGAATATAACGAGAATCACGAGGGGCATGATAGCGCACTTAGTAGTGATCCTATCTTATGCACCAAGGGTCGTGGATTCGATCCCCACCCAGAACAAATATTAAGATGATTATCTATATCTTTGTTCTGCGCCTGAGTGGCAAATATATGTATTTAAGTAGTATATTTGTTGTCTGGCGTCCGTAACACAAGTGCTTTAACCGACTTATCACAGCATCAGGTCTATGTTAAAGATGTTGTAGAAATTTATACAAGCACTTTAGAATTGTCAGAAATAATAAATATAAATATGAAGTACTAAATTATATTATATTCATAATACTGGTGACCCTAATGACCCGACGGAATCGTAGAAGTCATCTAACATAGAAATTACGCCTACCTTATACTAGTCCGCCGGCACCAGACAGGTCTTAAAACCAAGTTTAATGCAGGTTTATTACGCGACCCACCAGAAAGGTGTATATAGAGATAGAAATATTATAATTTAATACACATTTTTCAGACTAATTATTTTTTAATGACTTTCTATTTTAGATATCGTCCACTTTAAATTGAGTTATTATTAATTAAATACATATAAATAAAATTGAAGTGTCTGTTTGTAATATTTTTGATATTACCTCTACTACATGCATATGAATGTTATATACATTACACATACCAAAATATATTTTTTACAATTTTTGTTTGTCTATTTGTTCCGGTAAATCTCTGAAATGGCTGGACCGATTTGGATAATTATTTCACTGGCAGATAGAATTTTTAATAAGGAGTAACTTAAACTATGTTACATCACGCTACGACTGAAAGGAGCGGAGCATTAATCAAAAATTAGGCAAAAACGGGCGAAAAGTTTAAGTCACAAATTCCTCGCGGACGAAGTCGCAGGCACAGCTAAAATCAACGATGAATATTCGGAACGCAATATAGATCTAAAAAATGCACTCCTATCTTCTAAATTTACGGGCCGTGACGAAAAACGGGAATTACATCAGAGACACGCTTCAAAATCGTCCAATTCTATCGAATACAAAACTAATATCTGTTATAATGACTGGTATCTGTAAAATAATAATTCGTTGCACCCACCACCGATCCTGATCGATAGTTGGCTCGTGTTGTGAACATAAAAACAAAACGGTCAGCAACGGAACGATTTGTAATTGATGAGTTTTGTTTGTTTTTGTGACGTTAACAATCTTGTACAAAAGGTAGTCTACCTTTTGTACAAGACCGTCCGACCGTGTCACTCTCACCGATTTCTACCGCCAAATAGCAATGTTCGCATAGCCGTGTTCTGGTTTGAAGGGTGGAAGGAAAATCAATAATAATATACAAAATAATAATAAAAAAAGGGTAATATAGCATAATATCTTCAACTCATAAGGTAGGCAACGCGCTAGTGATATCCTTGTGATATTACCAGCGTCTATAGGCTGCGGTGACATTTATTATGTGTCTCTGTCGGTCTGATAGAAAAACATATATTAAATTCCCACAACATCTCATACATTGACCTGACTCAGTGGTAAGTCGCTCAAAGCACTTGTGTTACGGACGCCAGACAACAGAGGAATCACAAATATCTGCTTAAATACATATATTTAACACCCAGACACAGAACAAACACAAATATTGTCATATAAATATTTGCTCTTGGTGGAAATCGAACCCACGACCTTTGGCGCACAAGATAGGATCACTACCGTCTGCGCCATCGGGCCAGTCAAAATTATATTTAAATACTAAAAAAAACAAACAAGCACACAAACTTAGGACACGGTCTAGCCTATAGACTATGTTACCGCTGTAACCTAGTAACTTGTAACCTAGGTATTGACAGGCCTGATGGTGGTGATCCACTATTATGCGCCAAGGGCCGTGGGTTGGATCTCCACCCTGGACAGACATTTATATGATGATATTTGTGTTTGTTCTGTTTCTGGGTGTTAAAATGTGTATTTAAGTATGAATTTTGTAATTCCTCGATTGATGTCTAATGATCTTGATAAGTGCTTTCAGCGTCTTATCTCGGCCTCAGGTCAATGTAAGAGATGTGTGAATATTATTTTAAAATAAGAACCAGTGATAATACTGGGACATATCATCATAGCAGTCATAGACCGCCCACTGCTGGATATAGACCTCCCAAAATGGCGTGATGGCTATCGCAAAACGAAGCTTTGTAACGAGAATGCTGCAGCCCACCCCGGCACTGAGAACATACTGATGAACCATCAAATTTGAGATAGAATTATAGAAGAAGATATTTAATATTATATACTTGATGTCTTAACGTTATAATAAAAAGATAGTAAACTAAAAAAGATAATGACGTGAGAATTCACATTAATGTTTGTTTAAGCAAATAAAAAAATCGGTCAAGTGCGAGACGGATGCGCTCCGAGAACCTTCTTGCGAAATTACATGATATTCTTCATTTGGATTCTTGATGTGGAGTGAAGTTTATTTTTTTATACCGCTTCAAGGAACCAATGACATGGATGTAATTAGATAGTAATATAATTGCCCGATGACGCATTCAATAGTGACCTTATACGCCGAAGGTTTAATTCCCATGAAGGATTTTTTCTGTATCTGGGTGTTAAATACGTATTTAGGTATTATACTTAACTTATCTTAAAGTCAAATCAATATCTGGAACGTTGTGTTAATATATGAAACAAAATATATTTATACATTATATATTGGACGAGCCCGATGGCTCAAATGGTAGTGATCCTATCTTGTGTGCCAAGGGTCGTAGGTTCGATTCCCACCCAAAGTAAATATTAAAAATGATGATATTCATGTTTGTTCTGTGTCTGGGTGTTAAATATATGTATTTAGGTATTATATTTGTGATTCTTTTATAGTCTAATGTCCATAACACAAGTGCTTTAAGCGACTTACCACGGAGTCAGGTCAATGTATGAGATGTTGTGGAAATCTATTATTATTGTATCTATTATTTCTGCTACTCGATGCGCGTTCTTGAGAAAAGGGGTTTTAACAGATAGACGAAAAGACACACAAAAATTCAAATAATGTTTCCGTTTTCCTTTGTGCGTTATAGAACCCTAAAAGCAGCATCATTAGATTATAATAACAAACAAGGAAATAAACTATCACCCATATATTTATCTTATTACTTAATACCAAGAAAAAAATCTAAAAGCAGTCATCAGGATCAAAGCGACCCGTCGGAGGGAAACGTTTAATTTCCATAAATCGAAGCGCGAACTAAGTATAGCTGGTTAAGTGACAGTTAACTCATCCTTACCTGGTGAGTCTTTAAGGGCAATCATGAAAAAAATAGGTTTAAGTTACTGTCGGTTTAAGTTACTTACTGTTTAAGTAAATATTTGCATTCAGAGCAAATATTTGTTGCTTTAAATAATACAAAAATTTGACATAAATACAGGATAAAATTTTGATTGTTAAAAAATTTCATGTCAAGTTGTTGTCCGGAAAGAACTTTTAAAGTACTGCACCGATTTCAATACTTTTAATCTCACAGAGTCTAGTTTAATCCAGTTTGAGAGATTGGATAGTTTATATCTCAATTTATTGTCGCAATATATTTTTCATGATATAGTTAAGACAGGACAACGTCAACCCGGTTGGTTGATAAAAAAACAACATAGGACCCAGATTGCTACCCTGAGGCAGGCAGGAAAAATAAACGACAGATAAGTAAAGAGATCCTTTGTCGTGGAGTACCGGCAGAGTAGAATAGTACCTCCGCTGAACCAGGTGTCGATAAAGTACTAATACATATAATTACAAAAACAAAACTAATATACAATACAAACATTGTGAATGTACTTGATATGGGTGAGTGAGAGAGAGGGGATAACTTAAAGAAGTACATAAGAAATAAAGAGAATCTTAAGGGCTTTCCTAAATACTATCTGTAAATTAAGAATTATAAATCTGTAAAATGTACAGAAGATATGAAATTTCAGTCTAATTATTATCCATTTTTTTTAATTAGGCCAAGCATACAGTCCGCCTGAAAGTAAGCGTCACTGTACATTTCGTAATATCACAAGGATATCACTAGCGCGTTGTCAACCTTATGTCTCAAAGATATTATGTCACATTACCTATTAATTTCCCTGCCTCTCTCACCCTTCAAACCGGAACACAGCAATGCGAACACTGCTATTTGTCGGTAGATATCGATGAGGTGAGGTCTCATGTATTATTGAATGAATAAAAAATGACAGAACTAGTCGATAGTTTAAAAAAAAACAAAAGCAAACCTCCCCTGTTAACCCTGCCACTGATTGCTCGCCATAACCAACTCGATATAGTCATTCCGGTCAAAAACACCGTTGTTTGTTTAGCATTAAATATTATAATGGGGTCTAAACGCTCCGCCGGCAAATAAAGGGTTGTTCCCGAATTTATAGAGCTGGCATATGGATGAATAATTTTTTTTATTGACCAAATATTTGGCCATAATGGTGATGAGTCGGGAAGGCATTTGGTGATTTTGGAATATCATTTTTATAGGATCGCTTTTAAATGAGAAATAAACTAATGTGTCTGTCGAAAATATTTTTCAATTAAAATTGTCCAATTTTAAGCTTTGGAGAACTTCATTCTCTCGACATCTCAAGTATTACTATTAGTGTATTGTGCATATTATAGGACAATAGTTTAAACAATAGTAATAATATATACATAAATGCAATATCTTATACATTGACTTATCTCTGGGAAAAGTAAATGGATTATCTTGTCTTACGGATATCACACAACAGAACTAATACAAATATAATACTTAAATACATATTTTTAACACCCAGACACAGGACAAACACAAATATCGTCATATAAATATATATTATTTAGAAAATAATAAATATTTAAATTATATAATATTATACATTTGCGAGTTTGCTACTCATAATAAAATTACTTTTTACGGCTTTAAAAGGCGGTTTATCTAACTGTTTTAAATAATACAAATGTCTGATCTGGATGGCGATCGAACCTATTAACCCATGTACGCCATCAGGCCCGTCGAAACATAATATTTTCCATTTCATTTCAAAGTTTAATTACAAGTAATTAACGAGGAATACCAAGAATCTGATATTTTACCGCCGGCTTCTACTCATCACCGCTATAAAAAATTGAAACTTCAAAATCATATCTGTCACGAAATTCCAAAATAGACAAAATCAAAAACAATGGTTCAATGCAAAAGAACATTCCAAATTCCAATAATCCAATAAACTCCGCACGTCACGAGAATTCAATGACCCAAATCAAAAAGTTGCAAGTTGAGAAATCGCAAAATCAATCAACACGAGGCCCGGTAGCGCGACATCCCGCGGTGTGGCCAGTATCGGCTACTGCGGGATGCCAGCGCAAAAAAAAAAACACTTGATCGATTTGCAAAAAAAATGACTTTCCACTTTCGATTATTCCGACAAGCCCCGATTTTGCACGCCCACTCAATGAGCGAACGAATCACGAACTGGCAGATGAAAAAAAAAAGCTTGCCGTTTCTTGTCTATGGAAGCACGAAGGATAATACTTGTTATAAATGAAATATTTATTGCGATTTGCTGTGACGTACCGGCAAAGTAGGATAGTACCTCCCACTGCACCTAGTGTCGTAAGAGGAACCTGAACCGTGAGATGGCGGTATATCCATCCAAATGAAAATGGCTAGAATGTACCGGGCTCGAAGGGCAGAATCACCGTCGCGAAAGCTGCGCTCTGTGATTACCAGCACGCTTGCCTAGTGCTGCAAAGTTTGGCAAAAGACCCCCTTTCTTAGGGAGGCCTATATCTTGCAGCGGACTTCTTATGGCTGATACGATGATGATGATGAGTGTTAGTAAATATTAATCTCGTATACTATAACAATAATGTAGTAATTAATTGACGGATCTGATGGTGCAGATGGTGTAGTGATCCTTTTACATGAGGTAGAACCTCTTGCAAAGGTCGTCTGCATTGGTACCTTACTCTCACTTATTTCTACCGCCAAATAGCAGTGTTCGCTGTGTTCTGGTCTGAAGAGCGAGAGGCAGTGAAATTACTAGGTAATATAGCATAACATCTTCAGGTCACAAGGTTGGCAACGCGTTAGTGATATCTTTGTGATACTGCGACTCACATTTACCATCAAGCGGACTGTATGCTTGTTTTTTGACTTCGTAATAGAAAAAAAGCCTATCTTGTGCGCCAAATGTCGTAGGTTTGATCCCAAACCAGGGCAAATATAATTATATGATGAAAAAAAATTATGTGTTTCATGTCTGGGTGTTATTTATATGATTTTGGTTATATATGGAATTCCTATGTTGTGTGATATTCGTAACACAAGTTAAAGCAACTTATCTCGGGTCTCAGGTCAGCGCATGAGACGTTGTGTAAGTTTATTTTTAATACTATTATATAAGTACACAAATCAACAAAACGTCTATCAATATTTTACGGTTAATTTATAACATGTTTTTATTAATCAAATAATTATCTTCGGCGTGTATAAGTGTTACCTTTTAGAATTAAAGTTCTATATAGCATAGTCGCTAAAAGCTTCGGTTGAGGCGTCAGAGTCACAGGTTCCGACAGATAGATTTACTTTACTAAAATTGGTTAGAAGGCGGAAGCGTGAGGGGGGGGGGGGGGGGGGTTAAGTACAGGCTGCTACTGTCAATAAGCCATCGAATCAACTTTAAATAAATAATGAACACGGACAGATTGAAGAACACCAAATTACTAACCATAACAAAGTGCGTCGGTGTTTCTCGAGAAATCCGTCGTACCTTGATTAAGTCATCATACAGGCAACAATCAACACTCCATCGCCATCGTATGAATGACACCTCGTTTTGTGCGAATCTTCCGTGCAAACAAACATATCCGGGTATTCAAATTATATATATTACGGTCTTTATTTTTTTAAGAGAAGCTTAATGAGCCTCCATTACTGAAATGACTTAATCTTGAGTTCTTTGACTTGACCAGGGCGACAATCATACATACAGCATCTCTCTAGCCTGTAGATTCTCGTACTATCACAAGGATATCACTAGCTCGTTGCCAGCCTTGTGATCTGAAGATATTAAGTCACATTACCCTATAATTGCACTGCCTCTTTTACCCTACAAACCGGAATAAATCAATGCGAACACTGCGATTTGGCGGTAGTGACGACCTTTGTACGAGACCTATCTCATGAAAAATTATAGTACCTAATAGATATAAGTTACTTGCGTATCAATTATTAGTAAGTATTTTTTTTAGATTTTCAAATATATGAGTCTTCAAGATAAAGCGTAGGTAACAAATAAGTCAATCAAAAAGATCCCAAATGATTTGTTGAAAAAAACTTTTTCACACTGGCAACCGCGAATAAAGAAACGGCGGGATGCCAGCGTTCGAAATTTAAATCGAACTTGAACAATGGCGTCACGCAGATCGCGCCTTTTCGAAAATGACATCTAAAGAAATGGTGGATGAAAAAACTGTTACTATTGTATATACTTACGCATGTTTTGCTACGGGCTTCCGAATTAACAAATTAATTATGTTGATGGTATTTTTTCTTATTTAATTTTGGCTCTCGTTCAATTTCAAGAGGGTAATTATTTATTTAGTTGCAAGAATTTTGGAATCAGGTTCAAACCTGATTCCAATAATTAAAAATACAATTGTTCTTTTATATCTTTGGTATATGGTATGACATATAGTAGTGAATGTTGGGTATGGCAGAAAAGCACGCGAATATAATAAATGCTGTTGAAAAAAAAAGACACTTCGAAGTATTTATAGTGTGAGTTTGAGAGATAGTTAAAACAATAGTGTAAATATAATAATTAATAAATAATCTATGTGGAGTGGATGTGGATGGTTGGGACATGTAGAAAGAATGGATGAAAGTAGAATGACTTCACAAACATATAGAGCGGAAGTGAATGGAAGAGTTATTAGGACGACCTAGGCGAACATATCTTAACCAGGTAGAAGAGGTATTAAAGAAGGGCCAGGTCAGAAGTACCAAGGATAAACGAGCGTGTATGAAAGTAATAATGCGAGTAAGGGAAGCAAGAGAGGTATGCCAAGTGAAAATCCATAATCTCTGCATACCCGATGGAACACAGGCTTGATGTATGTATGTATTAAGAATGATATAGTTCAAAACATTTCAATGTTTAATAATAAATATGGTCTATCGTTAATTAAGTGTCGTAGATTTTGATGCCTTATTCGCTGCTCTAATTAGCTCAATGATTATCATATCAGCCATTAGAAGTCCACTGCTGGACATAGGCCTACCCAAGATAGGAGGATTAGGCCATAATTGCCGCGCTGGGATACTGCCAGCTTTCGGTATGATGCTACCCGTCCCATGATGACCATGTGTTATACCAGACTCTATACATCAATTTAAAAATTTCGTGTCACGTTGTTTGTCCGCGGTGAACTTTTAAACTACTTACTGAATCGATTATATACTTTTATTGATAGTATGTAGTAAATAAAGTGAACGCACAATAAAAATAGTGCAGTTTGATCCTTAAGAGATAAGATAATTTACATATCATTTTTAGTTTCCTTTTTCATGATAAACATATATAGTTAAGACTTAACAATATATGTTGGGTTAACTAGTTTATACAATAAAGGACAGGGAATTTTGCCCATGATTGCCGCACTGGGCAAGTTTGTGGGCAATCGCAGAGCACAGATTCCGTGACGGGGATGCCGCAGCCCATCCCTGCTCTGGGCATTTATACTGCATTGTTTCTGCATCTTTCGATTCTGGTACCTTAGTCGCCTCTTACGACACCTGGTCCAGGGAAATTGGAGTGGGAGTTCTATTCTGTCGGTACCTCACGGTAAGATTAAAATATGTTCGACAAACTAACAATTTTAAAAAGGATTTAATAGGAAATACTATTTTAATTGCTGAAATAAAATAATTTTGACAGTATTTATGACAATGAAATAGAAAACAGTTTTACATTGACAGACAACGAATCGAAATCCCGAATGTGAAAATCAAACCATTAAGAAACATAAATATTAACCATGAAGAAATTACATACACAAATATGGCATAGACGTAACACATGACCTGCGAACGGATCTAGACACCTAGATCATGACTTCTAAGGCTTTCGAGACTGAAGCTAACTTCGTAGTAGCGGAGAGACCATTGCATGATGATCGCGAACGTGTATCATCTATCATGATATCTACGAGTAATTTAGAGAAAGAGGTGAAGTAAAATAAAATAAAACTTATTTATTTCAACATTAGACCATCTAAAACAACACTGCGGTAGACCTTCGTGTTAAGATACCATAATATTAAGATCGTTTGCTTTGGTACCTCACACTCACCTATTTCTGCTGCCAAATAGCAGTGCCGTGTTCCGGTCGGCAGGGTAAGAGGGGCAATGAAATCTTTAGTTGATGAGGTTGGCGACAGGCTAGTGATGGTGATGAAATCAGTGCCTAGAGCCTGCAGTCATGTTTATCATCAAGCAGATTGTATGCAGCTGATATTGTACCAAAGGCATAAGTTGATTCCTTCTCTCATATCCTGATGCTCGTACGTACATGGTTCTAGAGCATCCTACACCTGCTGGATATCTCACTGGACTTTTGCACTTTCATCTATCAGCTGGTACTGGAGGTGCATCATAATAGAGTTAACCAACCTCACCAATCAGCTAACGGCTCCCCGGGCTTCTTTCGTAACGCTCACAATAACTTCACCAGCTAACCACATACAGCCATAGAGTCCAACCTCAAAACAGAGACACCACGTGACCGAACTCTAGCGAGAGCTGCTTCGCGGTTCGGCTAGGTCCTGATACCGCAGTATCCAATAGTCTTAACCCAAAATCCCACAAAATAATCAGATTACGCGTCTCTGTAAACTCTATCTGCTCGGAGAGAAGAAGTGAAAATACTGGATTATGTGGCATGATTTTCCCAATACACGTTTTGAGTGGTTTTTGAACTTTTTCCGGTTGACTATATTCTTACCAGCCCCGCTTATCCAGGCCAACTCTTATAATTGGTGACAGCGATCC
Organism: Heortia vitessoides; assembly: GCA_020976665.1. Classification (NCBI taxonomy): domain Eukaryota; kingdom Metazoa; phylum Arthropoda; class Insecta; order Lepidoptera; family Crambidae; genus Heortia; species Heortia vitessoides. Next base: position 1,317,516 of record JACJUM010001610.1, on the reverse strand, counting down.
CGGGGAACCAAAGTCATGGTATTCGTTTGTACGAATAGTTAGGAATGTGTCTCATACATATACGTATTTGCGTGTGTGCCGTGAGGTACCGGCAGAGTAGAATAGTACCTTCTCAGAGGGGAAGGTACTATTCCTTAGTCGCCTTACCACTCCTGGTACAGACCAGGAGTGGTAAGAGGCGACTAAAGTACTAGAACCGACAGATGGCGGTATATACCCTCCGAAACAATGCAGCTCAAATTCACAGTGCGGGCATGTGCGCTCTGCGATTGCCAACTCGCTTCTACAGCGTGGCAATTATGGGCATAACTCCCCTTTTCTTAGGAAGGCCTGTCTACTGCAGTGGCCTTCAATTACTAGTATGATGATGAGTGTGCGTGTATATATCACCTCAAACTATACACCAGTTGTTACTAATTACCTAATCTTAGTGCATAAGAAATAATGTAATTTAGTCTATGAATAGCTAAATTGGTATTAAACAAAAGTTAAGTTATAGGCACTAAAGGTTTTGCAGGTCATGTTACTTTCTTTCTACACGACTGTTTGTTGTCTTCAACAAAATAATATGTATATATTATTATAAGACGGGCCCGATGCTAGTATTCCTGTCTAGTGCGCCAAAGGTCGTGGGCTCGATCCCCACCCAGGACAAATATTTATATGTTGTTATTCATGTTTGTTTTGTGTCTGGGTGTTAAACATGTATTTTAGTATATTTGGGATTCTTATGTTGTCTGTTGTCAAAACAAGTGCTTTGAGCGACTTATCACGGAATCAGGTCAATATATGTGATGTTGTCGGAATTTATTATTATTACATTTATATATTTGCAGAACCCAGCCTTGACCTCATCATCATCAGGCATGCTCGGCACCCAGAGCCAGCTGAGCAGTGACGTGGACTACTGGCTGCGAGGGTACAACACCGATACTGATGAGCCCCGGAATAGGTTACCGTTTTCTACTTTTGTTAGTTTGGTTTACATATGGCTTGTTTTCCTTGTATTTTACATTGCAGTAAGTTAAATTCAACCATTTTTATTCTTCTATGCGGAATTTAATATCTCGACTCCAATCGTATCTTGGAATATCCTTACTTTAGTTAAAAAAATGTATGAAAACCTATTTTTTTCTTTAATGGAATTTTTTGGCTTCTCTTTTGCTAGTGTTAATTTATACAAGATGATTTGGAAATAAAAAGTAGCGAAAGTGATTTGTAAGGCGAAGGTTAATGAAGCGGTTACTTCAGATAAACCTCGAAGAACATCATTCGAGACGATTCAGGTACTGAAACCCTTGATCGCATTACATCCACCCTGAATAGCGAAGCTCAAAAAAAAAACAGGGCGGGTATGGGCAGAAGCATTCTGGTCGCAAACCTGCCACGCCACGCCTGCCCAGTGTCGTAATTTTGCGCAATCTTTCCCCTTTCTTAAGGAGGTCTGATTATTTACAATCGTTGATAATTAAAAGTGTCTGAATTAGTAAAGTACTTAGTATATTTATGTAGTAGATTCGAGAATTGTCTATGAAATATTATTTATGATCACAAAAATATACTGATATTACGATAATGGTGAAGTATGTATATGTTCAAAGAATGTATGCTTCAAAAAGAATTACAGGTCGTCATCTATTAACGTGAGATCAACATCATTCTAAGCTTAATCTAGGTAGCAGTTACTATTTAAAGCAAACAGCTAATGAAAATTGAGTTAAAACACTACTTGTTTTGTTTAAGATTGAGAGCTACTGCAATACTGTCAGTCGGCTTCATTCATTCAGATCGTCACTTGACAAACATGTATAAAATATATAAATACAAATTAAATAATCTCAAATAGTAGGTAACGACACTAATAACAGCATCTCATTGCAGAGTTATGTAACTGGTTTTCAGAAGAATACTGACATACATAATATGAATACAAGAAATAAATATAAGCTTGCAGTGCCCATTGTGAGGCTCCAAAATATAAATAAATAGTGTCAGATTTTATAATACAATCCCAAGTACAATCAGAAATATGCCTTAGAATAAATTCAAGAATTGCGTTAAAGTATTATTACTGCTTGAAAGGTTATATTAATGATAAACCTGCTTGGGATTGAATTGAATTACTCGGACATCTACTATCAGTTTTTCTTGCAGGCTTTTTTTGCTGGCTCGCGTAATGAACCTGTTATAAACTTAGTCACCTATAAGACCCGCCTGGTGTCGGCAGACTAGTATTAAATGAGGACACTAAATTACCTATTTGTTTAAATGATAATCTCTTATAACACTGGTTATCTGGGTCATCGGTTATTTGTGTAAAATTATAATAAGCAAATCTATAATTATAGGTTTGTTTATATTTTTACTATTTGAAAGTGCCTATTATAGGCCTACTTAAATAAAGATATATTTGACTCGTCATATAAACAAATTGTTGAGACGCATCTGTATTGTGTTTCCAGGGTTCGAACTATTTCCCAACACCAGACTCAAATGAACGATGTTTCCCCTTGGTTAAGAATATATGGCACCAGTACTGGAGTTCAAAATAGCAGGTTAGTGGATACGAAGATGTAGGACCTTAATAGGCCTTGACTTTGAACTACATTTTGCCTATTAATTATGATGGACTTGTTGGCGCATGTGGTAGTGATCCTTTCTTGTGCGTCAAAGGTCGTGGGTTCGATCTCCACCCAGAGCAAATGTTTATATGATGAATAATTGTATTTGTTTTTTCTAGTTGTAATGTATATGTATCTAAGTATTATATTTGTGATTCCTCTGTCTTATGATATTTGTGATATACTTTAACCTACTTATTTCGGAGTCATGTTATTGTATTTGACGGGCCCGATAGCGCAGAAAGTAGTGATCCTATCTTTTGCGCCAACGGGCGTGGGTTCGATCCGCACCCAGAGCAAATATTTAGAAGGTATATATTTGTTCTGTGTCAAGGTGTTATTTATATGAATCTAAGTATTACATTTGTAATTCCTCTGTTTTCTGATATCCGTAACATGTTACAAGCTACTTAATTTGGAGACGTGTCAATATGAGGTGATATATGAATTCATTTAAATAAAACAATAAACATGTTATATATATTAAATCTCTTTCTATTATACATGTGCAGTATTCTAATTTTGAGTATGAGTGACGCTGTGAAATTACGGGGTAATGGTTACGGGGTATTATCTTTAGGTTACAAGGTTGGCAACGCGCTGTACTTGCGGTAGCACGAGCGTCTACAGACTATCGCACTGTTAAAGATCCTCTTATGAACCGGAAGTGTAATTTTTAATAGTCTCTTCCTACTTGTGTCAGCTAATCTTCAAACAGGCTGGAACCATTTAGCAATATTTTTCACTGTCAGGTTGCTGTCGTTACAAAAATAAATTTTAACTGATCTCATTTTGGGAAATAACTTTTTTAATTATATGTGTTTGAACCCATGTACTTAATATAGTGAAGTGATAATAAATTAACTTTTACAAGGGCAAAGTTTATGGAACCAACAAATTAAACATTCAACGTTTTTTTATAGGATTCCCATGATGCAGCAGTCGACGCTCACAACAGGGCCACCTTTGGGGTCAGGGTTCTGGTACATGTTAGCGATGATCCTTCCATTCTTTAACTTCCGCTACGACCGTTGGAGATGCAGTCCCAGGTACTATACTACATTTTATTTAATAATGTTAGCGACATCTGTCGTAATCTTTTGTAAATAGATGTTACTTCTAATAGTGCCTGTCGATCTTTAAAATAAATTGGGTGATAAAATACAGTCACATAATCAATTCGATTTTTCTTTAAATATTTTAGTGATTGTTTTTCTGTACATTTTTTTAATAATAAATAGAAAACATAATGGACACCAGATTAAATGTACACACTATATATTAAAAAGCGCCATCTAGAAAATTTTGCTAATACTAAATGTTTATATTTTGCTGAGTTTTTTGTAATCACTTACTAGATGTCGCTACTCATTATGTAAAAATATTCGCATATTTTTGTTAACAATTCAATACGCTGCGTCAAACTTCTTGTGTTGTTACTTAAATTGCAATGTTCGTTTATAAAATATAAGAACTTTATAGAAGCTTAAAAGGTATATAATGTAATATGCAAATAAAAATGAATTCAATTATTCATTGAAAATATATATATTAAAAGTTAAGGGTGAACATTTTTATGAAGTAAAACAATCAATATTTTTGTTAAGCTGAAAATCTGAAAAATCGAATGTATTGCCTGACAATAAAGTATTAACTTTGAACATAACCCCATGGTTACCCCAAAAGCAAACTATTACCCCATTTCAGCGCCATACTAAACACGGCAGAAATGGTCTGCGGGCGCGTCGCAATACTCACCCAACGTCTCCGGGCCAACATCGTACGCCTGTCTCAAGGTCAAATAGCCCAGGACATCTTTGCCACAGTTATGGACATCGTGCTCGTGGTATACGCGGCTGGCTTCTTCGTGATGACCATGTATCAGTCCAACCGTATTCGCTGACCGTTCAACATACATGATCTACGCTTTCTATATATAGTTATGGTTTGGGGTGGTCAACTTTACTGGTTACCTTTATACTTAGCAATATAAAGAGAAGCAAATTTGTCCAATGTAAAATGAACTGTCAAGTGGAGCCGCAGTCTTCGACTTAGGGGTCTAATCACATCGGTACCTAAACAAATGTTTGAGTTTGTTTAAATTATATTTGTTTTTAAATGTAACACAATTATTTCGTCGATTACAATTTGGATTTACACTGTTTTCCTCATTAAAGCATCCTAGCTGATGCCCGTGACTTCGTCTGTGCATGATTTGTACTTCAAGTAGCCTATTATCTTTTCAAACGCCACCCATATATCCTTATACGTACCAAAATTCATCAAAATCAGTTTATTCGTGGTGGCTATTCAGATGAACTGTTATAATTTTCGTACAAAGTTGCCACAAATTTAGTGTTATAGTGTGAGGTTCTATCAAATGAGTCATCCTTACTAATATTATAGATGTGAAAGTAAATCTGTTTGTCTGTCTGTCTGTCTGTCTGTTACGCTTTCCTGCTTAAACCTCTCAACCGATTTTGATGAAATTTGGCATAGACAATCTTTAGACCCTGAGAAAGGACAAAGCCTATTTTTTTAATTGAAATTAAGGTTGTGAGGGGTCGAAAAGGGGGGTGAAAATTTGTGTGGATGTACCGCTATTTTTAGAGCTAGAAACTTAAAACTTATTTTTCAGGCCATTCATTCGATATAAATAAGCATGACATTCAAAATTTATATAAGTTAAGGTAAAGAGGTATGGTACTCAAAAAAACTATTCCACGCGGTCGAAGTCACGGGCACAGCTAGTTTTATATAAAGATAAAAGTGAGTTCCTATCTGCGTCACAAACACAACACGATGACAAGCAGATTTGCAGATAAAATATGACAGGCGTTTAAGCCGCAAACAACACTTGCTATATTTTGTACGAGTCTTTATAAATGTATTATTCTGATGCCGTAGATTTAATGAGGTTGACCTCATATAAAAGGTCTTTTGCATCGGAACCTCAATCTCGATTATTTGTACTTCCGAACTGCTGAGTTCCGGTGTAAAGAGTGAAAGAAGCAGTGAATTTATTGGGTTATGTGCCGTAATATCCTCGAGTCACTAGGTTGGCATTTGTGATATTACGAGCGTCTATAGGCTGCAGTGACGCTTACTGTCGCGGACTGTATGCTTGTTTGTCGACCTGGTCTTATAATAAAAAATACCAATATTATTGTAATGCTCTATCTAATCAAGTAAGTAGTTTTTGCATGAAAAAGCATAGCATACTGCCATAAATATTTACATAATTTCACTTTTATAGACAATTTTGTAGATTGGATATAAAATATATTCTGTGACCGAACCCATAACACCCGGAGCCCAATGGGACCTGGTCAGAAGACGTTGTGTTAGTGATTCAAATCCTTCTGCAATCACATCCCCCAAGCCTTGTGGGGAAGACCGTAGCTAAACGCGTGGTCGCCACAGTCCCTCAAAAATGAGCAAACTCGTCTTCTCTCATTGTGGTGCTGTATCTATACATATAAGTAAAGTTGAAATAACATATTGAAGTATATACGCCTAGCAGCACTTCGAGTAATTCCTCGTCTCCTTTACAAAAGTGCCGTGAGGTACCGGCAGTAAAGAAAAGTACCTCCCACTGCACCAGGAGTCGTAAGGCGACTAAGAATCGATAGATGGCGGTATATCCATCCAAAACGGTGCAAAATTGGCTTAATAGTTTTTGAACTTTTTCGTTACATATATACAATAGCCGTGTTGTAACAGCGGAGTAGAATAGTCCCTTCCTCAGTACCAGGCGTCGTAAAAGACGATTGAGGTACCAGAACTGACAGATGGCGGTATATCCATTCGCAACAATGTATGGGCGGGGATGGGCAGCAGCATCCCCGTCGCAAAAGCTGCGCTCTGCGATTGCCACTACGCTTGCCCAGCGAGGTAATTATGAGCAGAATTACCCCATTCTTGGGGAGGGCTACGTTCAGCAGTGGACTTTTAATGGCTGAGATGATAATGATGATGGTGATTCAAAACGTAACTTTTTTCGGGTTACTAAAGTGACTATAAATTCCCTATAACTATAGACTATAAATTAGATATATAATTAGATATATATATTAGACTATAAATTAAAATTAAAAAAAATTAAAGCACACAAGTCCCATAAAGCACCTTGTGTTACGGTCGCCAGAAAAAAGAGGAGTCACAAATATACAATTTAAAAATATATACTTAACACCCAGACACAGAACGAGCACAGCAAATATCATGTATTCTGGGTGGGAATCGAACTGACGACCTTTGGCACACAAGATAGGATCTCTACCTATGCTAAAAATTCATGTATGTGTGTGTTAAAACTATACATTTTGACATTATCGTTTTAACACCTGTCCGAAATCAATGCGAGTCATTGCGGCGAAAAATGTATTATGGATCCACGCGAGCGAAACCGCGGGCTTTCAGCTAGTCCCCTACATAAACGAGGAAGTTTGTGTAGGTTCAAGTGAAAACAACCGACTGTTTAGACAAACACATTCCAAGGTCAAGGTTGAACAATAGTTCATTATACTTGATTTGATATGTTACTGCCTGTGTGGTATTACAATAAAGGTATTTCTACACTGTAGTTGCCATTTTTTGTATGAAACGAGAGAAAGGGCCGTGTGATACGGGCGGTATGTCCATTCGAAACAGTGCAGTTTAAATGCACCGGGCGGAGATGGGCAGCGGTATCCCCGTCGCGCAAGCTGCGCTCTGCGATTGCCAACAAACTTGCACAGCGCGGCAATTCCTTTTTTTTAATTAATTCCCAGAATATCTGGCTAAACAATGGCCTGACTCAGTAGAAATTCGCTTAAAGCACTTGTGTTACCGGACGCCAGACAACAAAGGAATCACGAATATACTAACTAAATACATATATTTAACACCCAGACACAGAACAAATACAAATATCATCATATAAATATTTACTCTGGGTGGGAATCGATTACACACGATAGGATCACCACCATCTGCGCCATCGGGCCTATCAAATATGAGTAAATACCCTCCTATTTTAGGGAGGCCTATCTCCAACAGTGAACTTCCAATCGCTGATGTGGTCGTGGTGGAATTCGAATTGGTACAGTTACTAAAAGTCGTGTGGTCGCTAGGTGGTCAAAATTCGACCAGTTTTCATTAAATTTTGTAAAAAAAATCCATCCTTCACTTGACTTTCAATTAATATTTGCTTAAGTTAATTTGTCATTCAAACACTACTTTGAGTAATAGGATCTTTTTTATTTGACCAGGTCGTGATAAAAAACGCCTCCGCCTTTAGATTATATAAAACTAATAAATAATAATAATAAATTCATACAACAACTTTTACATTGACCTAACTCCGAGATAAAACCGGTGTGTTCCGGTTTGAAGGGTGAGAGAGACAGTGAAATTACTAGGTAATGTGGCATAGTATCTTCAGTTTAAAAAGTTGGCGACACGCTAGTGATATGTTTGTGATGACACGAGCGTCTTTAGGCTGCGGTCACGTTTATCATTAAACGAACCATATGCTTGTGAAATAAACATCAGACAACAGAGGAATCATAAATATGATAAATTTAGGCGTTGGCAGTAGAAATAGGTAATAAAAATTTTTATTCGACCAGGTCGTCAAACAAGGAAATAACCATTTGATAAATGTCACTGCAGCCTATAGACGCTTGTAATATCACAAATATATCACAAGCGCGTTGCCAAACTTGTGACTTGAAGATATTATGTGACATTACCTAGTAATTTCACTGTCTCTCTCACCTGTCAAACCGGAGCACAGCGTACACTGCTATTTGGCAGAAATAAGCGAGAGTATCAATGCAGACGACCTTTCTATGAGGTTTCACCTCATGTTAATTTCTTAAGGCTTATTTATTTATTTATTAAACTTTGTTACACAAAATATTACTAAATGTACAAATGGCGGACTTTATTTCAGTTGGCTTTAAGCATGGTGTTTGTGTGTCCAATGGTGGAGGAATGATAATGATTATTAAAATTTGGTCTGCAGTCTATGTCCAGCGCAATCCTGCGGTTTTAGTCAGATCGTCTGTCCGTCTTGCGGGTGGACGCCCTACGCTGCGCTTGCCAGTTTGTGGTCTCCATTCCAGAACGTCACGACTCCATCAGCCATCGGTTCTGCGTACCAAGTGCCCTGCCCACTTCAACTTACTAATCCGCCAGGCTGCCGCCAACTTATACAATTATAACTAGCAAATGTTTATTAATATCGTTAATAGTTGTGTGGATACATCTTTAGAATGTTCTCGCTTAAGATAAGGCAGCAACCAAACACTTGATGCCTGTGAAACGATATTTGATTCCGACGTTCTCACCCGAGTGTACGTTTTCACTAAATCTGCACTTCAGCAAATTATTAATGGTCATATGAGAGGTTCGCTCAACGATAATCGTACGACACTTCTTTGAAGTTAATATACTCACCTATTCATGATATACATACATGTTATGTATACTAATATCAATTTGTTTGTCAGGACGCAACTCGAAAATTACTGGATCGTTTTATAAATTCTTTCACAATTACAAAGCTACATTTTCGCCGAATAACATATGCTACATTATATATGTGCACATAGTTTGTTCTGTGTCTGGATGTTAAATATATGTATTAAAGTAGTACATTAGTGATTACGCTGTTGTAAGATGTCCGTAACACAAGTGCTTTAAGAAAATTTATTTTATTTTAATGAAAACTTAAATATGGTCCTCTACTTTAGTAAGAAAAACAATTTGTAACTTCATTCTATCTATATCTATTCCGGCGAATCTCTGAAGCGGCAAGACTTGTTTTAACGGGACTAAATGGAAAAGACTAGGCCACTTTTATTTTTTTTTTGATTTTAAAGGAAGTTGAAACTACAATGTCAAAACCGCAATGAGATGTTAATTCTAGAATCAAATATCTTGCTTATATCTGTAATTATCTTTCACTATAACAAAGCTATATTATATTTTTAAAAAAGACATTACAAACACAGGACCGACATTATGAACAAGATTTATTTTAACACCAGGTAGACCTTATAAAAAGCCTTTTACATTGGTACCTCTCTCTTACCTATTTCTACCGCCAAAAAGCAGCATTCGAATTTCTATGTTTGAATTTTTGTGTTTTTCAGGCAGTGAAATTACTGGGTAATGTGACATGATATCTTTAAGTCACAATGCTAGAAAAGCGCTAGTGATATCCTTATGATATTAGGAGCGTCTGTAGGCTGCTGTGACGCTTACTATCACGTGGACTATGCGATTGGTAGTTGACCTGGTCTGTTTACAATTGTAAATAAAAAAGAAAGTTATTTGTTACGTTGTTAGTTGTTAATAGTTGTGAAATTATTAAAACTGAGTGTAAAATATACTTTAACGGTTACTTGTTCATTGTTCAATATTTGACATGTTTTGTTAAACAAACCGCGTTTTGGAGCAGTTAAAAAAGTAGTTAGAATAAAAAAGAGTTAAACAATATTTGAGAAGGAAAAATATTATATAGTTGAACAGAGATTCCCCCTTCCTCTCTCCCGGAGTCGAGCGATCCCGTCGTATCCGCTATGGCCTCGGTAACACAATTTACTCAAGAAAGAATAGGTTTTATTCCATTCCATTGTTTTAAACTTGAGACTGCAGCAGCTGTAGAATGTCAACTGCTGGAAAAAGACCTCCCCATGAAAGAGAGAGTTTTTGCCCATAATTGCCGCACTGGGTAAGCGGGATAGCAATCGCCGAGCACAGCTGTACGACGAGATGGTGTTGCCCATTCCCGCCACTTGCATTTGGGCTACGCAGTGTCGGGTCGATACCGCCGCCGATTCCGGTACCTCAGTCGCCTCTTACGACACCTAGTACAAAAGGTAGAATTATTTTAATATACCGGTACCACACGGCAAAGGTAGACTATTTTAGGTTAAAAAATATTACGTATGTTTGAACAGAGAACGGCAACTCACGGCACTGAGAGGGATACGAAGTGATCACTTATGTCGGTAGTACAATTTAACCAAGAAATATATGGTTTCATCATTATCATCATGGTAGGCTTAAAAACGTCCACTGCTGAACATAGGTCTCCCAAGAAAGGGGTAATTGGCGCTGGTCAAGCGTGATGGCAATCGCAGAGCGTAGGTTCGCGACTGGGATGCTGCTGCCCATACCTGCCCTGTTGCATTTTAGCTACTTCATATACTCGAGCGGATATACTGCTTGTACCTGTCAGTTTAGGTTTATCAGTCACCTATTACGATACCTGTTACATGGGGAGGTACTATTCTATTTAACCGGTACCTCACGGCAAATAGGTTTGGTTTGGGTTCATTCTCGCCTTAAACTTAACTCTAGGCGAATGTTTTCTAGTGGATATTTTAAAGCTATAATTTCTAGTAAGACTGGAATTTTCATTTCTCTTTGCACGGACCAGTAGACAACAATGTGTTAATAAATAAAAGTAAGTTTCTTCTCTAATCCATACAACTACACGTATAAATAAAAATAAAAGTGTCTGTTTGTAATACTAAATAAACAGATTTTTACTATATTTATATGGTACTTATGTAAAAAAATAACAGTTATATTTTGTTCTGTCTATCTGTTTGTTCCGGCGAATCTCCGAAAAGGCAAGACCTGTTTTAACGGGACTAACCGGGAAAGACTTAGGCTACTTTTATTATTTTTGATTTTCAATAAAACAAGAACTACACGGATAAAACCGTAAGGCGCTGTCAGTTCAAGAATAAATATTTTGCTCGTATCTGTAATTATTATCTGAAACAATGTCCGGTAACAGAAAAGGTAACGGAGCCGACAGATGGCGGTATATCCACCAGAAATTGCATAGTTAATAAATAAACACTGATAAAATTTATTTCTCACCACAAATAACTATATTCACAATTAATAATTGAAGTGTTGTGAATAAACAACATGAATTGTGGGAGACTGGTGCCTATGTAGTTTCGCAGCCTCGTATTACAAGGTCACCTGGCTCCACCATGTCCCAAACTTCTCTATCTGTAGTGTGTTTGTTCTAATATAGGACAATAACAATTTAATTTGAAAATTATTAGGCCCGAAATATTAATAAAGTTTTTCCAAAAGCAAATGCATGAAGTTTTTCAAATAAAGTATTTTGAAAAATGCAAAGCTCGATTGTAAAAGGGCGCGAATGTCGGGTCAAGACTATTGATTATTGCGGATTCTGAGACTAGCCCAACCTCGTGGCAGTTCTTGCTGGAGTTATGTCGCGCGGTATCCCTATTTTAGATTTGTAGTGGCTTTTAGTGGTGAGATTTCGGGGATGTTGCGTCTGTCCGGTATTACCTTTGTGACCTTGCGGCTTACCTCGCGCAACGCAAGTATGAGTCAAGTTGTGCCGATGGAAGTGTGCGAATGATGGGTACGAGGCTCGAGGAGTCTTTAGCAGATTGGTAGTTTTGGTTTACTCGCCATGAAACAGTGGTGCCAGAACCGAATAGTCTATAGTACTATGAGTGACATGAAAGTCTGTTTACCCATCAGCTGTTGGAGAACTTGGGGTGATGTACGCGAGTACATCGGGATGTGAACCTGCCTTATCCAGAGGATAGAGAAGGAATCAGCTTATCCGCTGTCTCGGACCAAGATTAGTATCGTGGGTAGTCGATTGCGACTAAAAGTATGTGTCTTTAAAGTTCCGGTACCTCTTTGGACAAGGGGAAGTGGAAATGGGTCTACGCGGTACTAATCGTTATTAGTAATGGGCCCTGATCTATCGGTACGACCTGCCACATCCAGTGCTTGCACTGATATTGGTCCCCGAAAGCGCCGAAAGCCACCTTAATGCCACGATCGCCAGCCAAGAACGGCAGCTCCTTCATACATAATCGTAAGGTTGATGAGTGAACGCCATCCCTTCGATTCGTCAGTTCATTGGTTGGTCTCTCGTCCTTACGTCAACAAGGCACTTCATCAGTCGAACCCACCAATAGTTCAAGCTGCTGATGAGCTAAGTGTCAATATCCGTATACATAGACCGAGACATGTCCTCCTAGAACCCCTGATGCAATCACAGATTATAATTCCCTTGATTAAGTAGTAGGTAATACACTAGCATAGGCTTAGAGCAGTATACCGCACTCGCTGGCAAGTGCGAGATATCCCCTCCCAGATAGCATATACCGGCCGCAATAGTCGAGGTCCGTGCCTTAGAGGTGCCCTTTAGTGATCGCCGACAAGGAGAGCGGTGGCCAGGCCTCTTTTCCTAGGTGAGGCTGGAATTGGCGTCAGAGTCAGCCAGCATTAGGTGTGAACGCTATAAACAAAACATGTAGTTATCTCCATTGGAGATCAGGGTTCGTATCCCGGTACCCCACGGTACTATAACATTTTCATCATCAACATTATGGCAGCCCCAAAAACGTCCACTGCTATACATTGGCTTCCCAAGAAGTTACTTGCTTGGGCCAGCGTGGTGGGAATCCTAGAGCGTAGCTTAGCGAATGGTCCATCTCCACCCTGTTGCATTTGAGATACTTTATATACGAGTACTCGGGTGGATGTACCGCCATCTGTCGGTTTAGGTACATAAGTCGCGTCTTACAACACCTGGTACATGGGCAGGTAGTATTTTCCTCGGCTGGTACCTCGCGGCAAACATAATTAATTAATCATTGAAAACAAATGCAGGCTAAAATAGCTTATGTTTCATCGGCATGCAGTGGTTTCTCTCACAGCCACGTGCCGGTTCACTTTTATATCAAGAACACCATTGAATGCGGATTGTTTCGACGTGAATTCACTTTCGCGAAATATTTACGATCATAATAATATGACGGTGCCGTAAATAACTCATGCACTGATGAACTCAGACTAAGGTGCAGCGAACTCCATATTTAGACAGAACAAAACGCAGGTATGGGTTGAATGTTTTATTATCACTTTAGAGATTTTCACCATTATCGCAATAAGCCATTGGAATTCCACATAAGCCACTCCAAGAGGGAAGTTTGCCCATATTTGCCACGCTAGGTAACTGTACTGGAAATCGCATGGGAAAGCTGCTATCTCCGTCTTGAGTATTTGAGCATCACTGTTACGGATGGATATACCGCCATCTTTTGGTTCTGGTACCTTAGTCGCCTCTTACTACATACTTACTACACCTGGTACGAGGAGAGGTACTATTCTACACTCTGCCGGTATCTCACGGCAAGGGGTTTCATGCATAGAAAAATTCTTTATTTTATATTTAAAATGATATATGCATGAATGCATTTGAATCAAAATAATTAATAATAAACTAAAAATAATTAACCTATTTGCGCTTTTTTGCGCTGATTTCTCAGGATATATAGTCGACTTGCTAACCAAGGTCGTGGTATTACGACGGTATTGCGGTATCCAACAAAAGAACGATGCAGTTTGGAGTCCTGCCTGAAGCTTAAGACAAATAGGTTTTTTTTCTAGTAAATATTATCTTGAATTAATTTTTTTTCTTTCTAGCTCACTTTGTCTTTGAACTCCGCCAGTTCCCGTGAGATTAATAAAAAATAACTGTAGCCTTTTTTACTCAGTATAATATCAGCTATCTGCCAGTGAAAGTTCCTTTAATATCGGTCCTGTCGTTCGAAAGATTAACTGCAATAGACAGACAGACATATTTATTTATATAAGTACCGTATACTTACATATGCATTTAGTGAGCAGATGTTAATTTGGAATTACAAACAGACACGTCTGTTTGTCAGATATATGTTTAGATTAGAGTTGATAAGAGTATTATAAATATCTATAAAATATCTATAAAAATTATGTTTGTACTGTTTATGATGGAGCCGTATAGTACCTAAGTCGTAAGAGGCAACTGTGGTACTAACAGACGTCAGTAATACCCCACTGCAACGCTATGCGATTGCCTCTACGCCTGCCTAACGCGGAAATTCTGGGTAGAAATCCGCCAAAATCATTATCTTTAACATATATATGTCGAGATTAGTCTATATCACTACTAATTCTTAAGTCAGCACTTCCTTATCAGGTTTTAAAGGCGTCTTATTTACTATAAGAATAAGGCATAAAAATAGCCTATGTTACTTGCTGTTAATATAACATACTATTAATAAAAGAGTTTTTGTTATCAGCACATTTGTTTTTTAGATTATTTGCTACAAACGTACCAAAAAATACCGATTACATATTTCTATTTTAGGACGGGATTGTAAATATAATATATCTATGTTAATCTAGAAAAGTCTTCAGTGCAGTAGTACTTAAGCCTATTCGTTACAAAATCAATATCTTAAATAAAAAATCAATACATTTTTTTGTCAGGCCCAATGGAGCATATGATAGTGATTCTGTCTGGTACGCCTAGGATCGTGGGTTCGATTTCCACCCACTACAAATATTTATATGATAATGATATTTATGTTTATTTTATGTCTGAGTCGTCAATATACGTATTTAGTAGTATATTTGTGATTTCTCTGTTGTCTGATGTCTGGAACACAAGTGCTTTAAGCGACTTATCACGGAGTCAGGTCAATGCATGAGATGTTGTGAGAATTTAGTTATTTATTTTCTCTATATCTATATTTATATAATTTTAAAACAACAGGCTTTAAAATAGACATATAAAAGTATACACCGTACTTATAACGTATTATATATTTGTTATATACCGCGTTCCCGAATGCGTGCATTCCCTACCCCTAGAGGGGGTAGGGAAGCATCAGTCTTCTTTGCCTTGATTGCCCAGTGCGGCAATTATGAGTGAAACTCCCCCTTTCTTGGAGAGGACTATGTCCAGCAGTAGACTTCCAATGGCTGTAATTATAACGAAATGATGAACATCCTTTAGGCAGCTTCAAGGCCGAGTTCGTAGGAATACCGCTTAAGTTGCCGTAGTCTGAGCGCACCGGTATACATCGGCTGTTTGTTTAATGAGTGACTTGTAAAATATGTGTTATACCAACTATGTCGACCCGATTAGTCAAACCGAATATTTTCACTAGCAAGGCTATCCGTGAGTAACCTTTTCGAGAAATACGCTGACTTACATTTTGTGCATATGTATGAGAATATATGTAAATATCGGTATTTAAATATATATATATATGACGATTAATTATAGTTTAATCTCAGAGGTAAAATAAATCTCAAATTTGTTTCTCTGTAAATAAAGAAATGACAATTAAAGTTTATAACTATCACCCCTCGAATTATACAACTTAATATTAATTAATTAAACTAGAAGTAAATTATAATAACATTTTATGATCATATTAATAATATCATATTTGTCTTGTCAATGACAGCTCGATTAACGCATATATACAAATTAAAGAAATATATATCTTTACATATATTTACTAATACCAAATATATAAAGTATATATCAGACTGCGCATTATCTTTCTTTTATAGGTATATATTATATATCAATTCAAAGGTTGCCTAGAAGAAATTGCTCAGAGCGATAAGGCCGCCAATTGTACTATTTTATGTACAACTAGCTGTGCCCGCGACTTCGCCCGCGTGGAATAGTGTCTTTGGATAGCATATTTTCTTTTAAACGACAATATTTAACTTTCGCCCATTTTTCCACATTTAGTATCGATAATCCGCTCCTAGCCCTAGCGTGATCTTCTAGCCTAAGTTATTTCTTTTATATCAGCTATCTACCAGTCCCCTCAAAATATTTTAGATTCAGAGATTATCTCAGACAAACAGACAGACAACAAACAGAGATACAAAAATTTGAAAATTAAAAATTTTGCTTGTGTTTTCACTTAAAAACTTATTTTAAAATAGGTTCTTCACTAAGATTTGTTTCCTTAAGGCTTGCATTAGCCGGAGGCGACACGGGTGGTATTTTCTAAACTAAAACGGGTACATCATAATAATTGTAGAGAATAGCTTGAGGGTGAGTTCAAAAATTAATTAGTCTATTCTATGAAAAAATTCAATAGTATTCCTATACCATACAGTAGAACAGTTAAAAGTTTGATCTACTTATGGACAGTAACTTGTCCTGGACTGCACAAATAAAGGATATTGACAGCCTCCAGACGTCCACTGCTGGACATATGCCTCACCAAATTTACGCTAAACATGCGGTTATGTGCTTCCTGAAACTAACGACTCAACGAAACCTTCACGAGGTCGTCCTACGTTGAGCTTTTTAGAACACGATTGGTGGCCCACTCGAGAACCTTTATCCCCCCTTTAACATCGGTTCGTACTATGTGCCCTGCCCACTGCCACTTCAGCTTGGAGATACGATGAGCTATATCGACAACTTTCGTCCCATTTCCAAGTCATCACCTTAGGCCTGTTACACTTTATTTTAGACCAGGTCGACAAACAGCTATAGATTACACCCCATAAACCCTCGTTATATCACAATGATATCACTAGCGCGTTGTCAACCTTGTGACTTGATATTATGACACAGTTATTTCCTTGCCTTCAAACTGGAACACAGCAATGCGAACACTGCTATTTGTTGGTAGAAGTAGGTGAGAGTGAGGTACCAATATAGACTTAGATTTACTTCCACTCTGTGAGGATATAGCTCAATCGCCTCGCTCTGGATGGCCAATGAAGGCGAGGTCTGAAGTGAAAGTCTTGTATTGGATCATCCACTTCAGTTGGCCAGTAAACGCAAGCATAAAATTAGACGTCTGAATGCATTTGTTTGCATAGTTAATATAGTTTCAGCTACTGTAAATAGGTATGACAGTAGTATATAGCAAACATTACATACCGGCACGTCTGCTTCACTTATATATTACATATATATTATGATATGTAACACAAACAACGATCGTAAGTTTTTAGTTTACCTCGCTCGCACTGGATTCAATCACGGATATATTTAAAGTGAGATGTTGACTGCTAAAACTTTAGGCTTGGGTAACAAATAGGTGTTTTTAGTAAATTCTTTAATTTTTAAGCAATTAGTACATACAGTATCTTGTGAACGACTTTTTTTCGACTGAAATTGATAATGCAAGTTCGTAACAAGTGGAGATCCATAGTCTCTGCTTACCCTGATGAGGCACAGGTGTGACATATGTATGTACATATGTATTTATACACTCACATAAAACTCTTATACTTTTATAACTACTAAGAAGCTCGAACTATTAGTAAATAGGTGATCATTTCTTTTTATTACCATCTCTGATCTTTTTTTTTATTAACATTCAATGATTGTATTGTTATAATCCATTTTTAACTTACTTTTCTGTTAAGGCGTTTTTCATTAATTACCTGTACCTGGCGTCGTAAGAGGCGACTCAGGTACCAGAACCGATAGATGGTGGTATATCCAAAACAGTGTAGCTCAAATGCGGAGGGTGAGGTTGGGCAGCAGCATTCCCGTCGCGAAAGCTGCATTCTGCGATTGCCAACCCCAAGCGGCCCCCAGCGCGGCAATTAGGTATGGACCAAATTCTACCTTTCTTCTCTTGGGGAATCCTATGTCCAGCAGTTGACTTCCAGTGGCTGTAACGATGATTCCTGTTAAAAAGTACCGCGGCAGGCTTGCTTCATTTTTTATTTTTTAAATTAATAACATTTGGAACATAACACACATATTAGCTTCAGAAAATTAAAGAGAATGCTGCAAAATTTGTCAAAATGAGATTGGGAAACGAAAAGACAGAGAAAACATTACGCTTTGTCATGGCGCAAGATTGTATTGACTAAATTAATTTGTGCTACGCCAGCAGTCTATGTCCATCGGTGGACATCAAACGGCTGAAACGATGACTATTGGACTCAAAAACTTAAATACACAGAAGTATAAAAATTGCTGTGTTAAAGATATTTTTTATCATTTTGCATTTAAATTTTATACATTACTGAATAAGGTGGGCACACAATAAAAAAAAAAACAATAAAATAAATTATATGTTCCCAAGTCCACAATGATAGTGATCGCACGAGATGCAGCAGAGTAATGCGTCATAGTAACGTGCATACTTGAATTGATAATTCGCTAACACAGTACAGACGCGTGCGAAATGCCAATGCGACCGTTTACTCATTATAACAAAACAAATCAAACCAAATTCAATCAAAGTATTCTTTATCCAAGTAGGCCCATTACAAGCACCTTTGAATCTTAAAAAATTATAATCATCGTCATTATTATCATCCCATATCATTGAAAAGTCCACTGCTAGACATAGGTCTCTCCAAGAAATGAGGATTTTTGCCCATAATTGCCGCGCTGGGCAAGCGTGTTGGCAATCACAGAGCGCAGCTTTCGAGGCGGGGAAGCTGTTGCCCATCCCTGCCCTGTGCATTTGAGCTGCACTGTTTTGGATAGATATACCGCTATCTGTCGATTTTGGAACCTTAAACCAAAAATAATAAATAGATCAATTTCAATTTAGTAATATGAAGCACTATATTGTATAATATTTTTAATACTGATGACCCTGATAACTCGACGAGATTATAAGACTTGAAAAAAACATCAGAGAATTAGGCCTTCCTTATTCCAGTTTGCCGTAAATATTGGATTTTAAAACTAAGTTTAATGCAAGCTAATTATACGAGCCACTAGAAAGGAACCTACAAGAATAACCGGTGGTGAGAAAGGTCAATACTAAATTGTTAGTGTTAATGGAATACATCAATGGTTCTGATGGTGTAGTAGTTAGGACGATCGCATTATCACGCACGCATTATTATTACTTATTTTATTGACGATTTACAAGTGCTTGTAATGGGCCTAATTGAATAAAGTATACTTAACTTTGATATTATTTGCGTTTGTTCTGTGTCCCTGTGTTAGATGTATGCAAGTAAGTATTATATATGTGTTTCTGTTGTCTGATGTCCGCAACACAAGTGCTTTAAGCGACTAATTTTGGTTTTCTATGTTATTGAAACGGTTTTTATTGTTTATGGTGTGTTGTACAATAAAGAATATTATTAATCCTTATCACACCTGCCATTAAAAGTCCAATGTTGGACATAGGCCTACCTAAGAAAGGGAGTATGTTGCCATATTTGCCGCGCTGGGCAAGCGTGTATGCAGAGCGCAGCTTTCGCGACGGTGAAGCTTCTGCCCATCCCCGCCTTGTACGTAGGAGCTGTCTTTTTGGAAGGATCTACCACCATTTGTCGGTTCTGGTACCTTAGTCGCCTTTTACGACACCTGTTACGGCTAAAGAATATCATTATTATTATTTTTTTTCTGTCGGTAACTGTACCCATACTACTAGACCTGTACAACCCATTACATTCCCACCTGCATTCTGTTACCGAGCGTACACACGCCGATATCGTCCGCACAGCTGACGAGCCCACAGTCCCGCGCTGACCATGCTCGCGTACGCCGCGTACGTCGCGTTCCTCGCGCTCCTGGCAGTTGCGCGCGCGCAGGTACCACGATTTTCTTGATTAATCCAAACGAAAATGTGAATTTATTACGATTATTATAGAGTGGTTAACCACTAATATATTAACTTAATAAGTTGCGAAGTGTTGGTAAAATATTGGTGTATAAAAAAAATGTAGGAATATATTTCGTAGCTTTTATATATGATATAAGTTTATAAAGATTTTAATTATATATTGATAAGGTGCGATATATAATGAAAATCTTTTATCCTGAGAAAACTGGTAAGTTATAAAATAAACTTCCTACAGGACTCTCACCACAACTTTGAATGTTTTTATCAATTATAATCAAAAAAGCAACTAAATAAACTATAATTTAATGAAAAACTTTTCAAATATAAAATATTTATTGCTATATATGTCACTCCAAGAGTGTTCCCATGGGATTAATTGTTAGGGGTTCTTGCTCATAATTACCACGCTGGGCAGCCGTGGTGGCAATCGCAGAGCGTAGCTTAACGACGGCGTTTCAGCTTACCCATCATCACTTCATTGCATTTCGGATGGATGTACCGCCATCTGCCTGCAAAAAAAACATTAAGGGATAACTTTTTTCGATTGTTTCCTTGATTTATCAAAAGGGCCATATAATTGCTGTAATTTAGAAAATTAATAAATACTAATATTATATAACGTGAAAGTTTGTGTGAATGTATGTATGTTACCAGTTTATGCCAATACAGCTGGACAGATATGAATAAAATTTTGCACAGAGGTTATTGTTAGCCTGAACACATAGGCTTCTTTTTATTACTAAAACATGTTCCTGTAGAATAGATCGGTCATTTTATTATTCCCTAAAGAATCTTTATCGTATCAGAAGAGTTCCTCAGGGTTCCTCCAAAGTTCAAGCTTAAACTCTTTAATTAATAATAAAATAAACGGTTCTATTTAGATAGGAATTTCTTATTAAAGTTCAATAAACGAAAAACACCAAAGAAAAAAAAAAGAGGAAAGATTTTTTCTGTGGTGAGCAACATCTGCTGCTTTGTTGACAGGCTTGATGGCGCTGTGATCCTATCCTATACACTTATATTAAAAATCACTAAACAGTATTTAATGAAATCTAGGACAGAGATAGATTATTATAGTTTTAGTTTCGCATTTCGAATAAATTTTGCGGTTCTATGGGATAGGTTTGATATTTATTTGCAGATAAATAATAACCGAGACATATAAATTTATCTCGAATATAATACTTAAATTCATATTTTACACCGAAATACAAAACAAACAACTATCATCATTGTCCTGGATGAATCGAACCCACGACCCTTGGCAAACAAGATAGGATACCATCTGCGCCATCGGGCCCGTCAACCAGAGGTAGACCACATTCAAAAGTTCATTGGTTCCTCAATCTCACCTGTCTACCGCCAAATAGCAGTGTTCAAATTGTTTTGTTCCAGTGTAAAAGGGTGAGAGAGGCAGTGAATTTACTGGGTAATGTGGCATAATATCCTTAAGTCACAATTTTGGCAGACCGTTAGCGATATTGTTGTGATATCACGAGCGTCTATAGGCTGCGGTAACGCTTACTTTCGCGCGGACTGTATGCTTGTTTGTAAAAAAACGAAATAAATCAACAAAAGTAGCTTGTTATTTCGGAAAAAATCTCTTCTTTGTTCTCTTTTTTGGAACTTTATTTAATAATATACATCTCGTCTTGCACACCACTGACAGATGTTGTTCATTCTTAACTATACTCATTTGTTTATCATGATAAAAATCTTTCGACTATAAATTGAAATGTAAACTATCCTATCTCTTAAATTAGATCGAACTGTACACATTAAGCAAAAATTTATTAAAATCTATTCATTGGTAATTTAGAAGTACATCTCAGACAAACAATGTGACACGAAGTTTTTATATATAAATATCGTGATATAATAGTTCTAATGTTATTTATTATTGTAATTATGATATATTAATTACCTCCGGTGCTGTTTACACCGCCGGCTACAGTTTACGATCCTAATATTATTTTGTCTGTTTGTTTTTCGCATTCCACTATACAGTTGATAATGTTCAGAGTTGCGTAGTTTGATGAGTATTGCGTTTGTGTTTATATATAATGTATATAGAATCGTAAGGTATCGATTTTTCAGAATTGAATAGTACCCCCTGTACCAGGTGTCGTAAGAGGCGAGTAAGGTACCGCAACCATCAGGTGGCGGTATATCTAATCGAAACAGGGTAGCTCAAATGCACAGGGCAGGGATGGGCAGCAGCATCCTTGTCGCGAAAGTTGCGCCTTTCTTAGGGAGGCTTATGTCCTGCAGTGGACTTCTAATAGCTGATATGATGATGATAAAGATGATATATATATATTTGTCTGAGATGTACTTCTAAATTACCAATGAATAGATTTTAATAGTAATATTATTAATTATATATATATTAGACGTTGACAAACAAGCGTACAGAAGCTCATAATATCGCAAGGATATCACTAGCGCGTCACCAACCTTGTAACTTGAAGATATTGTACCACATTCCCCGGTAACCGGCCTCCCTCACCCTTCAACAACATTGCAAACGATGTTAATAAATGGGTATAGGTAGAAAACCTCTTTTCTTGGAGAAGATTATGTCCAGCAGTGTACTGCCAATGGCTGGTATGATGATGACTTATAACTTGGGATTCCAAACTTGAAATCTAGTCGAAGGATAACACAGGTGGTCGACCTATTTCTACCGCCAAATAGTAGTGTCCGCAACGCTGTGTTCCGGTTTGAAGAGTGAGAGAGGTAGTGAAATGACTGGGTTATCTGTCATATTATCTTCAAGTCACAAGGTTGGTGACGCGTTAATGATATCCCTGTGATATCACTTCTTCACCTGCAATACCAGTTAGGCTTCTTAAGCCAGTCACCCCCTACATCTAGACAAGTAATCCGGCCTAGACAAGAGGGTCTAGTCGTGATCTTAAGCAATAGTTTTTTCTAGTTCCTATGTTTACTTAAAACTCCAATCTTATGCTTTTTATTTCGTTATTTAATCAATTCCCACAACATCTCATATTTAGATCTGACTCCGTAATAAGTGGCTTAAAGCACATATGTAACGAATTTAAGATAACAGAGTTACAAACAAAATACATAAATACATGTATTTAACACAAATCATCATCACCATTCCAGCCAGCCATTAAAAGTCCACTGCCGGACATAAGCCTCTCCAAAAAAAACCGCCATATGCCGGTTCTGGTACCTTAGTCACTTCTAACGACCTGGGGCAGTAGGTAGGTACTATATCTATATATATACTATATCTGCCGGTATCTTACGGCACAAACAGAAGTATCACCATATAAATATTTGTCCTGGGTGGGGATCGAACCCAAGACCGTTAGCGCACAAGACAGGAGCACTAACATCTGCGCTGTTGGCTATGTGCAAAGCGAGCAGTGGCGGACAGATAACGACTGCAGCGCACAACACGGCAGAAATTGGAAACAAATGCGGATGATCAGCAGTCATAAGTGTTGATTGCAGTACAAAATCAAAGCGAAGAAACGGGCTATGACTGTTGTTGCGTTGTTAACTGCAAAGATAACTCCCCCAATAGCGGATTTAAATTTATATTTTCCCAAGAGCGTACTACAAAATAGAAAAACGAAAAAAATGGATTGCTGCTGTGAAAAAAAGAGTATGTGTCATTCACGGCTCATGATATAACCTTAAATTACAATATTTCTGGAACAGTTTGTGTTTATAATATTTTAAGTGACCGTTAACATGTTTTATTTTATTATTTTTGTGTTAATGGTACACAAATAAATGTCACTAAAAGCAATTGTGTTACGGACATCAAACAACAGAGGAAGCACAAATATACAACTTAAATACATATATTCAATACCCAGACACAAATATCATCATGTAATTATTTTTCCTGGGTGGAAATCGAACCTATGACCCTTACAAGACAAGATAAAATCACAACCATGTCCGCCACCAGGCCCTTTTATGTTGTCCTGTCCATATAACATGTATATATCTTTTATATCATTCAGCCAACACAACAAACAGTCCACGTTATGACTCAATAATTTCAGCACATAATCCGTCGAAATTACAAACCTTGACTGTTGAAACGACTTCCAGCGGGCACGCGTTGCATCTCACAGCTGTCGCGAGGTCGGCCATCTTGTGACGTCATAATGCACTAGACGTCACAGATGCAGGTGCTCTTTACAACAATCGTTAAATGTTAACACGGTCGCCATTTGTCCCCCGATGACGTTTTATTACTGTATATTAAAGTTATTTTGTAAACCATCGATATGTCTACACTAAAATTTGTAAAGACGAAATATTATTTGTTTGGTACGATATATCTGATATACTTCTTGACCAATCCTAATAATTATTTCACCAAAAATAAATGCTACATCTAGTGAAATACCAATGATATAAACTATACTGTGTTATTTGTATTTATTGATGGGCCCGATGGCGGAGATGTTAGTGGTCCTGTCTTGTGCGACAAAGGTCGTGGATTCCATCACCATCCAGAACAAATATTGATATGATGATATTTATGTTTGTTCTGTAAATGTTCAATAATCCTTTCTCAGTTTTACCCAACGTTATAAAGAAATTCCTTTTGCAAAATTTGGGGGTCAAATTTTTATATATAAATAGTTAAAGCCCTGCGTTGACACTCAGTCCAACAGCCAGTCAGCTTCTCTTTATATATATTTAGAAGTAATATTTTTTTTAGTTTGAAAGATAAATAAATGCTGTATGTAAGATGATGATGTGACAGCAATAGAAAAAGGAATGTAGAGATGATTTGGACATGAAATTACGACTGCCCAAATTTATGTAGCCGAAGAGAATGGAAGACGAAGTAGGTGAACATATCTTGAGAAAGAGTGAAATCAGAAGTACCAAGAATAAACAAGCGCGTTTGAAAAGACTAATGCGAGTAAAGGAAGCGAGTAAGGTATGCCAAGGTCTAGCAAAAAGTGATCCATAGTCTTCCTCGATAGGACCCAGGCGTAATATATGTATGTGTAATATATACATATTTATTATTAAGTCAGCAAACGGTTCGATTGATGATAAACGTGACTGCAGCGTATATACGAGCTTATCTCTAACCCTGTGAGCTGAAGATGTAATGTCACATTTACCCAGTAATTTCACTGCTGTGTCACCTTTCAAACCAGAGCATGGTAATACGAACGCTGCTATCTGATGGTAGAAATAGGTAAGACTCAGGTACCAATGCAAATGACCATTGTCAGAGGACCTGTATTGAAAAATATATTTAGACAAATGCATAACGAAAACATGTTAAAATTAATCATTAGACAAACAAAATCGTCATATTTCTGTTACTGGTCGAGGCAACATTGTTCTTTCGCATTTGTCTCTAATGACTCATATATGTTTTGTATATATCAAAAAACTATGAAACAATATATAGACGAACACTTACAAAGTGAATGGATGCGATGAAATCCGTCTGGTGGTTGACCTCGACGTTTCTGAGATTTACAGTTACACACTAACATTTTCAGCAAGGATACTGTGTGACATTTCGAATATCTATACTAATATTATGAGTATAAAGATTGGATTTTCTGTATGTAACGATTCAACACCACTCTGACGGGCCCGATGGAGCAGATGGTAGTGACCCTGTTTTGTCCGCCAAAGGTCGTGGGTTCGATCCCTACCCAGGACACATTTTGATATGATGATATTTGTCTGTGTCTGGGTGTTAAATGTATATATTTAAGTAGTATATTTGTGATTGCTTTGTTGTCTGATGTCTGTAACACAAGAACTTATCACGGAGTCAGATTTGAGATGTTGTAGGAATAAAAAACACTGTAATATATCTTATTGCCAAATAATTCTATCAGATTATGATCACCGTTTTAGCCGTGGACTACCTGTAGAGTAGAATAGTATCTCTCCCTGTAGGAGGTGTCGTAAGAGGTGACTGAGGTTACCGGACAGATGGATCGGATCCATCCGAAACCGTTGCTCAAATGCAACCAGGCGGCTATTGGCAGCAGAATCCGTCGCGAAGCTGCTTTTTGCGATTATGATCACATCTACCCAACGTGACAATAATGGGCAAAATTGCCCCGGTTCCGGATATTGATTTTGTTATAACTTGGGTCACTCTTGAAATTAAAATATCATAAAAAAAATGTTTAATTTAAATAGACTGTTTCAAAGCCTTTTAAAGTAACTTTCTAAACAATATTATATGAACTATGCAGTAATCAAATGATCCAGCGGTTATTTAAAACATTTACATAGTCCTTATCTAGTTGTCTGTTTGTCCTGAACAATAGGTAGATCGTGTTTGCCCAGGCCAACAAATGCGAGGTCGCATTAGAAGATAAAGAGCGCCACAGTATAGTGATGTTTGCAGTAAACCCAGCCTTGGTGACGTCACATGTTCTATGAAAGGGATTCTGTCTCAATTTATAAATGGTCTCACATAAATGCATACTTATATAATATAAATTTTACCTAATCAATAAATTGCAGAACTCTTAGATAAATGACATAGACCTCATGTAAAAGGTTTTAAAATGTCTGTCATTAGTACTTTACTCTCACCTAATTCTACCGCCAAATAACAGTGTTCGCATTACTATGTTTCGGTTTAAAGGGTGAGAGAGAATGTGAATTTACTGGCAATATGGCATAATGTTCTCAAGTCACAGTGTCGGCAACGCATTTGTGATATCCTTGTGATATTACGAGCGTCTATAAGCTGCAGTGACGCTTTCTATCACGCGGACTGTATACTTATTTATCGACCTGGTCTAACAAAAAAAACATATATCACATACATCACGCCTGTGTTCCATCGGGATCGGCAGCGACTATGGTACTATATTGCTTGACGAACTGGCATTTTCGTTTATTCTTGTTACTTCTGACCTGGCCCTTCTTTAATACCCATTTTACCTGGTTCAGATATGACGCCGACCTTGTGTCTTACAGATATTATGCCACATTACCCAGTAATTTCAATTCTCTCATCCTTCAAACCGGAACATAGCAATGCAAACATTATTTGGCGACAAAAATAGGTACGAGTGAGGTACTTATGCAAAAGACCTTTGTTTGAGGTGTACCTTAAACAAGACACACACAAAATATCTCATTGTTTGAACTAACTTCGATATACATAGGTTCTCATGTTACGAACAATTATCCCGATGATATTTATATTTGTTCTGCAGTTAGATGTTAAATATATTTATTTAAGTAAGACTCTTCTGTTGACTGACGTCTGTAACACAACTGCTTTAAGCGACTTATCATGGGATCACGTCAGTGTATGAGATATTGTGGTAATTTATAATTCCTACTAATATTATAATTGCGAAAATAACTCTATCTGTCTGTTACGCTTTCCCGCTTAAACTTCTCAACCGTATTTGATGAAATTAATTTTTAATTCAAAATAAGGGTTGTAAGAACAAATTATACGATAGCCATAAATATATTATTGTAAATTTATACATTTTAGTTACGTTGCCAAGAGTAAATCGCTATTTTCTATAAGACTGTCTATTAAACTTTGTGATTTTGTCATCCATTTTTGTGTTTGGTGTATCACAAAAAAATTATCATTATTATAAATAGCGGAATTTATTGGGTGCATTACTTAAAACGTTTATAAGTGCTTGATATATAAAGATAAACAGTTTTTGTCGTCACCGCTTTGCGTAAACACTTTACTTCTGTGCACTTGAGAATGTTTTAATAGAATTGATATCTGATATGATTATCTTTACAATAATATATTTATGGCGATCGTATTATTTGTTCACCCTTATTAAATGTATAATTAGCGCTCCCCCCACAAAGGGTAGACAATTGGTACAACAATATAATGGACACAAAATCACTCACATACTCTTTGTTAATGTCGTCATCATTACAAGTACCACAGAGTTACTCTACTGCTGTTAAATTTGAACTGTGGTCCCTATTTAACAACAAGGTGCATCATGCTTGTGGCAGATGATGAATGATGACAGAACAGGTTCAAGGTTGTATCGGAATCTGATATCCCTTGGGAGGACCTTAGAAGTACTATTCGTTGAAGGTAGAACATGTTTGTGATAAAAGAAATTTAGTATAATAACAAATTTTCACACATTCCATATATTGACCTGACTCCGTGCTGAGATATCAGACAATCATCATCATTTCAGCTATTGGAAGTCCATTGCTGTACGGGCCCGATGGCGCAGATGGTAGTGATCCTGTCTTGTGCACCAGGGGTCGTGGGTTCGATTCCCACCCAGAGCAAATATTTATATGATGATATTTGTGTTTGCTCTGTGTATGGGTGTAAAATATATGTATTTAAGTAGTATATTTGTGATTCCTCTGTTGTCTGGCGTCCGTAACACAAGTGCTTTAAGCGACTTACCACGGAGTCAGGTCAATGTATGAGATGTTGTGGGAATTTATTATTATTATTATACGCCTCAATATGAAAACGTGAATTTTGGTCATAATTGCCGCGTAAACGCAGAGCGCAGCTTTCGCGACGGGGTTGCTGCCAATCCCCGTCCTGTGCATTTAAGCTACACTATCACGGATGTATATACCGCCATCTGTCGGTTCTAGTAAATTAATCTACTTGGCCGGTACAACACGGCAGACAACAGACATATTACAAATACAATACTAAAACACATATTTAAAATAGAACAAAAATAAATTAATCACATAAATTTTAAGGATAGCTAGTAGAAATAAAATTAAATGGTCTCAAGCTATAGGAGGGACTCGAACCTGCATCTTTCCCGTGCCGGGGGACTGCACTGCCGTTGTGCAACTGAAACCTAAACAGACAGGTCGATTGTTTCCAAGTGTTCTTTTCATGCTGCGAAATCAGCCCCAACTCCTCAATTTAGAAGCAATTGTTAAAGAAGAAATAGTTTAAAATGAGCGAGAGATTTGACGAAGTAAGAGAAGTGGCAAAGTGACATGGAACAGAGTGGCTGAGGAAAGGTCAAAATGGAAAAGGTTGCAGGAGGCCTTTGCAGATTGACAAATCGAGCAACAGAAAACAAGTTGGCTACAAATAATTGAATTATATTTCAATATATATATATATATATATATATATATTATAAAGAGGAAAGATTTGTATTTTTGTATGTAGCGAATAAACTTAAAAAGTACTGGACCGATTTTAATCATTCATTCTTTATTACAAAGCTAAATTATCAATGAGTAACATAGGCTATATTTAGTATTAGATTACTTTAGAAATTCCCATTAAAACCAACGGAAGATGTAAAAAATAGCCATAATATGTCTTTCACCGTATACACTGCGAAGAATATTAATAATAAGACAAAAATTGTTTGACTATATTATAGAATATATCAATATATACAAAAAACTTCGCGAAACCATATGTCTAACTATTGTAGTTACGTCACTATAACTACTTTTTTACATTTAACAAATTGATAGAAATGCCGATCAAAATCAGACCGTGTTATCCATACCATTTATAATTTTTTATCCAAATAAATAATTAATGATAATGATTACTTTTTGAACTTTTTAAATCGGATATTCTATTTAAAAGATATTATGAAATAAAAATAAAAATACGAGACGGCGGCGGCCGCCGAGCAGCGCATCGAGTAACTAATTCGTCGAGAGCAATTTTATTTGGCACTTTCTCGAGTAGGATCTCCTGAAAATCAATACGCTTCGTTGCCACCTACAAGCACCACAGCCAACGTAGTGTACAGGGAGGCTTTAAGAAAAGCATATTTTTTTTTCAAAATAGGGATTCATGGTCGGTTTTATTAGCATGCTTATTACTTAAATATATGTACCTGTTTATGTCTACCCGTGCGAAGCCGGGACGGGCCGCTAGTTAGATAATATTGTATTAGGAAAGATCTGAATAAAAGGCTATCATTATTATTTATTTGCATATATGTTTTATGCATTGAAACATGCTGATTTATTATGCATTAAAACTCTAAATTTATCAAATAAATGTCTCTCCTGAGTGAAGAAAACCACAACCCTTAGCAACACTGCTATTAATTCAACATTCGCCACCAGGTCCATCTCTCCGTTGCCAAACTAATGATTTTATTGACCTAAATACATGAGGTAGAACCCACACAATAGTCGTGTGCATGGTACCTCACTCTCACCTATTTCTACCGCCAAATAGCAGTGTGCGCATTGCTGTTCCGGTCTGAAGGTTGAGGGAGGCAGATAATTTATTTATTGAAGTTTATTGCACGAAATATTATAAAATGTACAAATGGGGGACTAAATGCCAGTTGGCATTATCTCCCAGTCAACCATTACACGAAACAGAAAAATATATATATATATATATAGCGGTGCAGACCATACATATACAAAATAGATAAACGTTACGAATTTACTGAGTAATGTGGCATAATATAAGTCACAAGATCGGCAGCGCGTTAGTGATAGGTACCCCTTTGATAATACGAGCGTGTATAGGCTGCAGTGACTTACTATCACGCGGACTGTATGCTTGTTTGACGATCTGGTCTAATAATAAAAAAATATTGAATTATTCTTAATGATAAACAATGATTACACCTACTAATTATAGATATAAAAAGTTGGCCCGTTCCTGATTCGATCCTATGGATGACTTAGCTACTAGGGCTGTTGTTGTGTGTATTTGCTGATATTGTTCTTTTGGATCTTCTGATATAGTTCCATTAAAAACTCGATCAATTTGAAATTTTGCTGTCATTAATTGAGATTGAATAAACGAATTAAAACTAACAATAAAAAATAATGGTGAAATGTATTTATGAAATACAATGTTAAATTAATAAAAATATTACACCTCATACCAGCCATTGGAAGTCCACTGCTGGACATAGGCCTTCTAAAGAAAGAAGAAATTTGCCCATAATTGCCACGCTGGGCAAGCGTATTGGCAATCGCAGAGCGCAGCTTTCTCAATGGGGATAACTGCTGCCTATTCCCGTTCTGTGCATTTGAGCTGCACTGTTTCGGATGGATATACCGCCACCTGATACCTTTGTTGCCTCGTACGGGGGGAGATTACTATTCTATTCCGCCGGTACCTCACCGCTCAATTATATTTACTATAATTAAATAATATATCAACCTATTTATTACATCTATAATAAAATGCATATGCGATAATGATCTCATGTACTAACAGATTGCTTAGTGTTATCAAAACTCATTAAATCAAAGTCTTACATTTAAGTTTATTTTGTCATCATACCTCCTAGAATAGTAGGCCGGAAGTACCAAGAATAAACGAGCGTGTATGAAAGGACTAATGCGAGTAAGGGAAGCGAGAGAGGTATGCCAAGATTGTACCAAGTGGAGATCCATAGTCTCTGTCTACCCTGATGGGACACAGGTGTGATGTATATAAGTATATATTCTTTATTTGGAGTAATCTAATGCTGGTAGCCTTGGGGTACCGACGGAGTAGAAGTTAAAGATTTAATCTTATGTCATCCTAGAATAGTAGCTCCCTCTGTACCAGGTGCTGTAAGTGGCGACTGACAAACCGGAACCGTCTCATGGTGCCCATGATTGCCGCGCTTGGCTGGTGTGGTGGCAATCGCGCATCGCTACGGGAATCAGCAGCATTCCCATCCCCATTCCCCATTCCCATTCCCATCTCGGTCATGTTACATTTAAGCTACGCTGTTTTAATTAGATATACCGTCATCTACCGGTTCCGGTACCTCGGTCACCTCTTACGACGTCTAGTATATATAGAGGTAGTGTTCTAGGAGGTATGATGATAAAAAGAACTTAACGTAAGAGTATATCTTTGCTTTCTACTCTGTGGGCACCCCACGGCTGGTAGCATTAATTTACTTCAAATAAAGAACACATACATACATACATCACGCCTGGATCACATCATGGTAGGTAGAGACTTTTGTCTTCTCTTGTCACTATCTCGGCATATCTCTCTCGCTTTACACGCATAAGTCATTTCATACACGCTCGTTTATTCTTGGTGCATCTAACTTACTATTCTACCTGGTCCTTCTTTAGTGCCTCTCCTACCTGGTAAGGTTTGTTTGCGCTCTTCCTATTTCCGCTCTTTATATTTGTGCAGCAATTCTATTTTCATCCATTCTTTATACATGTCCAAATCTTATTCAGTGATCAATCAATCAATTTGATTTAGATCCTGTCTTGTGCGCCAAAGATCGTGATTTCGATCCCCACCCAGGACAAATATTTATATGTTGATATTTATGTTTGTTCTATGTCTGGGTGTTAAATATATGTATTTCTATAGTATATTTGTGATTTCTCTAGTTTGTCTGTCTGATGTCCGTAGCATAAGTGCTTTAAGCGACTTATAACGGAATCAATTCAATGTATAAGATGTTGTGGTGATTAAACAAATCAAATGGACATTACAAATAAAAGAGTTAAAGTTTTAAATTAGTAGCAGAAGTTTTAGTTAATTATAAATCAAGATGTAGTGGCAACCCTGAATTTAGTAGCTGTGGCCAAAAAGTCGCAGTGGATGATTCAACCAACTAAATGCCAGCATCTTCCTGGTATCGCGCTCGTGGTAGCCAGGAGTTGGCCCGTGACCCCCGATACAGTTCCAATTTTGAATCCAAAAGAAATCAACACACACTCAATAATACATAGAATATAATAACGAATAAAAAATATATTTCCAAAACATCTCGTACTTTCTTTCATCTAACTTAAATCTGACAATAATAAGCTTAGCACTATGATTTTTGCCATGTGCCGTCAGGTACCGGCAGAGTAGAATAGTATCTCCCACTATACCAGGTGTACGACAGATGGCGGTATATCTATCCGAAACAGTGCAGCTCAAATGCACAGGGTTGGGATGGGCAGCAGTATCCCCGTTGCGAAAGCTGCGCTCAGCGTTTGCCAACACGCTTGCCTAGCGCGGCAATTATGGGCACAAAACCTTTTTGTTTTGGAAAGGCCTATGTCCAGCAGTGGGCTTCCAATGGTTGGTATGATGTTGATCATGACTTTGATTAGATTGACTGCGGATGTCAGACAATAGTGGAATCATAAATACATGTTTAACACCCAGGTACCAAACAATAATCTGATTAACAATTGTATATGAAACATACAATACATAAATATAAGGCCTGGGCGGGGATTAAAGCTACGATCCACTGTCGTGTTCTTTTTGTCCAATTACTTATTTACTTAATTTGTTATTAGCGGTGAAGTTCTAACAAACGGTCGAATCTCTGAGTTCACATTATTAATATGAAGATTTAACAAAAACATGACAAGCAATAATTATTATAATATGACGGGCCCGATGGCGCATATGGTAGTGAACCTATCATGTGCGCCAGGGGTCGCGGGTTCAGTTCTTACCAATAGCAAATATTTATATGACGATATTTGTCTGTCTGAGTGTACCATCGCTGCTTACGACACCTTGTAGAAGAAAGTACTATTTTATTCTTCCGGTACCTTTCTACCATCTTGACAACTAACCAACAATTGTATCTATGACTAACAAAAGAAAATTCAGTACTACAAAATTTCATTGTTTACACACGCTTGTTATTGCAAAAATTTCAAAGTGCGATCATGTTCAAAATTCCCCAATCCACCTAGTGCGATTTTATTGTCTTTTTTATTATACACCTAAAAGTCAGGAAGCATTTTTATGTTTCCTTTGTGACACACAAATAATAATAAATATAATATTCCGCAGTAACGGAGTTTATAGCCGGCCTTAGGTATAGCGAGGCCACCTCAATAACATCGCTCGTAGCTCCAACAAAGTTACGGTAGCTGATTGTCGAGTAATGCGATGCATATGTGCTGAAGCGATTAAATAGAGCCATTTCAATCGACCGCTCATTCAGCCGGAAATAGGATTTAATTTTACAAATAAGATATTTTGTATACATTGTTGTTGCATTCCGATTGTATGGTTTCATGTGTTGTCCGCTGATTATATATTAATAATGTTGTAAATGCGAAAGTTTGTGTGAATTGTTACCATTTTAAATTGAAATTTTAATCTTCATGTACGAGCCTTATAAAAAGTAAACTGCACTTTGCTCATTCTTTAGATATCTTTAATTTGGTCAGCTAAAGGACGCAGGTCTTTTATAACTCAATTTGACGCTTAAAGCATGTTAAAGCTTTGTTACAGACATCAGAGAGCAGAGGAATCACAAATCTTATATTTAAATACATATATTTAACACGTAGACACAGATCAAATACAAATATCATCATATAAATGTTTTTCCTGAGGACCTTTGGCGAACAATATAAGATCATTTCCAACTTCGCCATCGGAACTTTTTCATATATTGACCGCTTATTGACTGACATGGGTACTGCCATATGCTTGATTATCAGGGAGAAGAAGCAAGTGGGAACACAAACCCTTATGTCCCATGGGGTGCACCATAAGTATTATTTATGGTGTTAACTTATCACCAAACTTATGGTAATATATGAAGGAGCCGCCGATCCCATGATGCTTTGTGACGCTCTCGAGGACTATTGATCCAGGAAAAATACCAGAAGCGATTTCCTAAGAAACGAAAAATACCCCTGGACTGTAGTCTAGTATCTCTTGTCCACACGCAACGGAGCTGTATAGTCGCTAACTTCTATCAGTCACCTTACGCGAATAGGGACAGACAGATAGACAGAGACAAAAAATACTGTAGCCACATCCACTTCAGCCAGTGTCCAGCGCGAATCCGCGAGATGCCGGGTATATGCACTGTTGTCAACCCAACTGGCTCCTGCAAGGCCAACACCTGGGGAATCAGTATTGTAAATTATTACTGTTGGG
This sequence comes from Heortia vitessoides, assembly GCA_020976665.1. Classification (NCBI taxonomy): domain Eukaryota; kingdom Metazoa; phylum Arthropoda; class Insecta; order Lepidoptera; family Crambidae; genus Heortia; species Heortia vitessoides. The sequence goes on along the minus strand of JACJUM010001610.1, from coordinate 1,282,615 downwards.
ATTTGCAATGTTTAATCATCATATCAGACAGTGAAAGTCCACTGCTGGACATAGGCCTCTTCAAAACAGGTGGTATTTACCTATATTTTCCTCGCTGGGCAAGCGTGTTGGCAATCGCAGAGCGCAGGTTTCACGACAGGGATGCTGCCGCGCATCTCCACCCTGTGCATTTGAGCTGCGCTGTTTTGAAAGGATATACCGCCATCTGTCGGTTCCGGAGGTACTGTCGTTGCCGGTACCTCACTCTCACGTATTTCTACCGCCAAACAGCAGTGTTCGGATTCCTGAGTTGCGGCTTGACATAATATTTTTAAGTGACAAAGTTGGCAACGCGCTAGTAATACCCTTGTATTAACGTCTAGTGAAAGAAAAAATATTCGTTGACTTCAAATGAATAGGAACCAAACTTAAGTGGTCTACTTATACTTTTTCACTATTCAACCAAAGGTAAAGTTTACAAGCCAATTTCCTTTAGCCAGTGTGTCTTGGCCTGGAGTATTTTTAACCTGGATCTTATTTTAGATTCGCGCAGATTTAGACGTCACATAGATTTTCGCACGTCACGCCAATGTAATGTTGTTTATAGTAGGTACTTTTTTATACATAATCAAAAGACGGCTATGAGTCGTCAATGGAAGGTCATTGGTCAAATAACATCACCGTGCTACGGATAGAAGTTTAAAATTAAAGACGATTCAATGTTTTTTTCATATTTGTATGATATATTACGTATTATTCGCCGTAAGACGCTGCCAGAGTAGAATATTTCCTTCCCTTTACCAGATGTCCTGAGAGGCGACTAAGGTACCAGAACTGACAAAGGGGAGAGAGGGATATCAATATTCAACAGTGCAGCTCAAATGAAAGCTGCACTCAGTGATTGCCAACGGGCTTGCGTCGCGCGTCAATTATGGGCAAAAATCCCCTTTTCTCCGGGAGGCCTATGTCCAAAAGTATGATGATAATTATGATGATTAAAAAGGTGAAGAGTTTATTTGCACACGCTAATCTCATGAACCGCTTGGCGGATTTGAAAAATTCTTTCAGTTTTTTCAGGAAAGCCTATTTTTTTATTTATTTAACTTTATTGCACAAAATGTTACAAAATGTACAAATGGCGGACTTAATGCCAGATGGCATTATCTCCCAGTCAACCATTACACAAAACTGAAAAAAATATATATATAGTGGTGCAGGCAATATATATAAAAAATAAATAAACGTGGCATACTCGTACATATTTGTATAAATAAACGCAATAAATGCATATGATATAAATATATATATATGTATATATGTACATAAAATAACATCAGAAATGGGGTTATAAAGTTAGAGAAGCAGCATCAGTAAATAAAGTACGGAGACAGCGTTTCAGGTTAAATTTGTTTGGGGATTGCTTAATATTCAACGGAAGCTCGTTCCAGAGTCGTATAGCTGTCACTGTAAAAGAGTTTGTCAAAAAACTAGAGTGATGAGAAGGAGTGAGTGGGAAGAAGGCTATATTTGAATTCCAAATAGTTAGGGATCCTTTTTTAAATAAATAGATATATCCCAAAAGTCACTGTAGCCCTCCAGAGTCACAATTTGCAAACAAAGTCGCGGGTACTGCAAGAAAATAATATAACTGCAATAATAATATGCATTGTATTTAAACTTGATTATATTGTGTGTGTGTGTGTGTTATTCCTCATTCCATCGGATTAGATACGGCAATAAAGGATTTAAGCTCATACAATAAACTTCTATATTACTGTAAATAATTTCTCAATACTTTGTATGAACTCATTACTTAGTTCTGTTTTATCGATGCACTAAAACTGGAATTATATTTGTAACTAGCAGCGCCCCGCGGTTTTATCCGTTTAAAGTTATAAAACAAACCTAGTATCATTTTTGCTACGCTGTTATTGGCCCTAACGTAATGTTATATATAGACATTGGACTATACAGCGATGAAATAATTTTTCAAATCGGACCAGCGGTTAATCTTTCCGCGTAAATAAAGTTGCATTGTTGAACGATCTATCTGCTGATGACTTCTCGAAGCAATTGCTGACTATCTGTAATGGTCGTGTTCCTGTTGACGAATCGAGCGGTTTGATTACATATCCTTAAAATTTTTGCGATTTCATCTTATCAAAGGACGAGCTTATCAATAAAGTAAGTGCTGTCAGCGACTTATCTCGGTGTTAGGTCAACAACACTTAATTCATTTAAATATAACATAACAATCTAATATTTAGGTGTTCACTACATTTAATATAAATATTTTTAACGTCTTTAAAACGTGATTCATTGAACTTAAAATGCTATAAAAGCGGCATTCGTTCTGAAAAATTACATGTCAAAGTCCGTAAAAAAGTAGTATATAATGTAAAAGTACATACACACATATATCAGACTATGGACTATGGAGACTTGTTACGATCTAGCCATACCTCTCTCGCTTCTGACCTGGCCCTTCCTTAATACCTCTTCTACCTGGTTAAGATATGTTCGCCTCGATCGTCCGTGAATGTGTATGTATTTAGTTAAATACATACACATTCAGTTCTATGTTATTTGAATGGTTTTTGTTGTTTATGGTGTGTACAATAAAGAATATTATTATTTTTATTGTTATTAATTTGACAGCTATCATTTATTCAATTCTATATCTAAAGGCTATTAACAATATTAAATTTTTTTCTTTTAGGACCGAGGTTTGTCACATAAAAAAATAATCCGATTTATTGTTCCAGGATGACTCCCTACGGGTTGAAGTGAACCCACAGGATCTTGGAGATGAAGAGACCAGCTACACTTCTGACCTGACTGCAGACCTGAAAGCTGCAAGGGTAAGTTGAGGTTTTTCTAATTTATCCACATCGGTAATGCAAACTTCATAATTGGAAATCTAATGAATGTAAGCAAGTTATTTATGGAACTTCTGGAACAATCTTGAAAATTACCCTTCAGGGTTAAAAATTAGAGATGTTTTTAAATACCTATACGAGCTGTAAATTGTATAAAATCAGAGACAGGTTTTCGAGGTTTTTTGCATTAAAAAGTGCAAGAATTTGCAATATTGACTAGGAAAAATCAACTTGTCACGAACTTCAGGTAGGATTCGAATCTACATCTTCAACAATGTAACTTTTACATTTTTGTTTTTACTTTAGTTTTTAGCACGAAAAGACTCTGAAAATGTCTCTATAGCCCAATGATTTTGGAGTTTCACAGCATGGAAAATATACAGCTTTGAGTCCTGCCCCAAGTCTTTTAAATCAACTTGTCTTGATACAAGGTAATTTTTGTAAAAGTATCTTTAGCCATCAATATGAGACTAATACAAAGAAGTCGAATTGGTAAATTTGATAGCTTTAGATGTTTATCACGCGAGACGAATTCTCAGCCTTGGTGGTTTAATAGTCACTCCCTACATATATAATTCATAGTTCAGTTCCCAGAATAAATCCTAGATTGAGGCATGACTTGGGATTCCTCCCAGTTCATTCCCTTTTTGTCATTATGCTTATTTATCTGATGACAATGATTGCCCTGACAGAATGATGCACTTCTGCTGTACACCGAATACCAAGGTCAATCTGGAAACGAGCTAAAGATGTTCCTCGGGGAGATGGCAGGCTTCACGGATAGGGCATTGAAGTCGGTGGAACCGTGGACCTTGGCTCATGCTGTGAGTACCTTTTCTTTTTTAAAGATTATTGCTGGTTACTACCAGTAGGATTAGGTAGCAGGTAGACTTGGATTCTACTTTTATTTATGTAAGCCATTGTCACATGAGAATATATTTATATCCCAAAATGTACACAAAATACTGTAAACATAAAATAAAAATATAGTTCATCATACCAGTCATTGAAAGTCCAGTGTTCGACAAGGGCCTCAAGGCCTGCACAAAACGAAAAGTGAAGTACTCTGAAAGACTATATCTATTTATTAATAATAATGATAAATAAATTCACGCAACATATCTAATATTGTCACGACTCCGAGATAAGTCGCTTAAAGCATGTGTTACGGATATCAGACAACTGAGGAATCAAAAATTAACATCCAGACACGGAACAAATACATATACCATCGAATCCACGACCTTTGGTGCACAATATAGGATCACTACCATCAGCGCCATTAGACCTAATATGTAATAAAGCTATTTACTGTCTTTATGTGTAACGAATAAAGTCAAAATTACTAGACCGTTTTCAATAAGATGCTACAAAGTCCCAGGTACCAGATCCGACAGATGACGGTATATCCAACTGAAAAGCTCAACAGAGGCCGGGGATGGGCAGCAGCATCCCAGTCGCGAAGCTACGCACCGCGATTGCCGACACACATGCTCAGCGTGGTTATTATTGCCCCTTTTCTGAGGTGGCTCGTGTCCAGCTGTGGACTTCCAATAGCTGATATGATGTCAGTAACAAAAGCTATATTATATTCCAAGTTCCTCGAGAATAGAAACTACGTGGATTAAAATAATTAAAAAATATATACTTATCATATCTGTCATTGGAGTCTATTGTTGGTCATAGGCCTCCCCGAAAAAGGAGCAATTTTGCCTATAATTGCCGCATTTGGCAAGCATGTTGGCAATTGCAAAGCGTAGATCATCCACGACGGGGATGATGCTGCTCATACCCGCCCTGTGCATATGAGCAACACTATCTGTCGTGTCGATATACCGCTATCTGTCGTTTCTGGTACCCCAGTTGCCTCTTACATTACCAGATACAAGGGGAAGTACTATTCTACTCAGCCGGTACCCCACGGCTAATCATTACGAGTACTGAACACGAAACCATTAACTTTCCGATAACAAGAGTGCGCATTCAGCTTTAGTATTCATTTCTCCAGGAGCAGTTCTCGGAAAAACGATGAATAAAGCTTTTTACTATCTAGGTACAAACACTAAATCTAGGTCATACAATAGATGTGCTTATAGACCAATAGAATGCACTATGCCGCATACCAACGTGCCTGCACGTGTTAAGGTTTGTTTATGCACTAGTTTGCATTTGAAGACTATTCGTCTTGCCCCTACTATCGTTTCTGGATTCCAGCTCAGACTTAGTTGGGCGGTGTGGCTAAGTTTATGGACAGTGAGGGTCAAGACTTCGATCCCCACCAAGGACAAATATGTGACAGACATTTGCGTTTGCTTTTTGTCTATGTATTCTAAACCTCTATTGTATGATATCCGTAATTAGACGTAATAATAACAATATTATTTATTGTCACATAAAAAATTTTACATAGTTGTAATGAAGTCCCTGATCCCTATATAAATACCTCTAACATCGGCTGCATTCGTACTTGACTGTCACTTATTTCTACCGCCAAACAGCAGGTTTCGTATTGATGTGTTCCGGTTTGAAGGGTGAGAGAGGCAGCGGAATTACTGCGTAATTGTGATATTGTACCTTCAGTTCACAAAGTTAGCTGGCGACATACTAGTGATATCTTGGTGATGACACGAGTGTCAATAGACTGCGGTCACGTTTACTATTAAGCGGACCGTATGCTTGTTTGTTGACAACATAATATAAAAAAGAAAACAATTTTAACCTTTAATCTCTGACTCAGGTTGAAGTGTGAGTTTTTGTGTAGGAATTTAATTATTATCTCATTAAGTTAAGTTTTTCATCATTATCATCATACCAGCCGTTAAAAGTCCACTGTTGGACATAGGCCTCCCCAAAAGGGGGGTATGTTGCCAATAATTGCCGCACTGAGCAAGCGTGTTGGCAATCGTAGAGCGCAGCTTTCGCGACGGGGAAGCTGCTCCCCATCCCGGCCCTGTATATTTGAGCTGACTGTGTTGCATGGATATACCGCCATCCGTTTCTGGTACCTTAGTCGCCTCTTACGACACCTGGCACAGGGGGAGGTACTATTCTACTCTGCCGTTACCGGAATAAAATGAAAGTCTCAGTTAGTTACCAACGTAGCAACTTGGACAGAGAGCAAAATGAACATGGCAGCGATACAAATGTTTTTAAATTGAAGTGTTTAGACACGTGTTAATATAATGGTTTGTTGCCAGACCATAAACTATTTATTTATGTTCAAATTATCGCAGCTTATAAATACCGGTAGAATGTGTTTTTGTTCAAACTCTATATAATATAACGACTTATAAAATCCATTTTATTTTTCACTAGCAATGCCCGTGACTTCGTCCACGTGAAATAGTAGACCTAACACTGAAAGAATTTTTTAAATCGGACCAGTGGTTCCAGAAATTAGCGCGTTTAAACAAACTCTTGAGTATAGATTACTCGTTTCTTATTGATATTTATAATCTGCGATACAAGGAGCAAAATTTATCTAGTATATTTTTATCTCTGTATACTTTAGTTGATTTAAACATTAACAAAAAGTAAAAAAAAATAGACAAGATTTCTTGAACAGTGATCATACGGCGAAGAGATAATGATATAGACTCTTATCCTTGGAAGAAAGTTTACGATATATAAATAAACTCCACAATAAGTCATCAGACAAAAGAAGAATATCAACTATATGTTACTCAAATACATATATTTAACAACCCAGACACAGAACAAACGTAATTATCATCATATAAATATTTGTCCAGGTTGGGGATCGAACCCACGATCCTTGTCGCACAAGACAGAATCACTACCATCTGCGTCATCGGGCCCGTCATTGGACCACGACATTGTCACGATGGTTCCAATATAAAGTCTCATGCGACTAAAATCATGCGACTACGTCCGCAGTGACCCACGGACGTAGTCGCATGACATAATCTAGTTGACACCTGTATGCAGGTGACAGTTGGCTTAATGTATCCACTGATTACCCAAATAAAATACAGATGGCCCGCTTCGGAGCATTGTTGATATTTCATACGTGTCAACATTTAATGTTGTTCTAATCTGTTAATAAATTCTTTGGCAGTCTCCCTAATGATGACGAATGCTGCATTAATTTATTTGCAGCTACAGTTATGAGCAAGAATCATCGTATATCATCGATATACAATAATTGTGACAATTGATAATAAACACTAATATTTAAGTTTAGAGTTTAAAATTGGTCGACGATTTTAACATTTACGCGTTAAATGCTTGTTTAACGGCTTAAAACGCGGTTATTTGTTGTTCGACGTTGCATTGCATGCAGGCCCGATAGCGCAAATGGTAGTGATCCTGTCTTGTGCGCCAAAAGTCTTGGGCTCGATCCCCGCCCAGGACAAATATGTATACGACGATATTTATGCTTGTTCTGTGTCTGGGTGTTAAATATATGCATTTAAGCAGTATATTTGTGATTACTCTGCTGTCTGATATCCGTAACACAAGTGCTTTAAGCGACTTATCACAGAATCATGTCAATGAATAGGATGTTGTGGGAATTTGTTATTTTTTATTAAATGCGGCAATATAATCAAAACGTCGACCAATAAGTTGTAATGCTATATAATATTATATAACATATATGCGTTCACTACTGATATAATATAGTTGTATTAGGTGTAATAAGTAGTTTAGCCCGGTCCTAGCTTTGCGCGGGTGAGATGAGGATAAAAATGGTTATTGTGGGTTATTTATTTATTTAACTTTATTGCACAAAATGTTTCAAAATGTACAAATGGCGGACTTAATGCCAGATGGCATTATCTCCCAGTCAACCATTACACGAAACAGAAAAAAAAAAAATATATATATATATATAGTGGTGCTGACAATATATATACAAAATAGATAAACGAGACGTACATATTTGTATAAATAAACGCAATAAATGCATATGATAATATAATATACATATATATATATATATATACACATATAAAATAACGTACATCAGAAATAGGGTTATAAAGGTTATCCCTAAGAGATAGACATACGCCATTGTGGACTTTTATGTAGACCCTCTGAAGGTGTACAGTACTGTAATACATTTGTTTGATCTATCTCTTCGGAATCAGCCAGTAATTTTTGTAGCCAGTAAGTTTGCAATTAAATTTCAATTTAAATTAAATTTGCTGTTTTTATATGCATGAATTATACATATATATATATATATAAATAATTTATGCATTATATGTATATGTATATATATATATATACTCTTAAATCACAGTATTTTAAAACTCCATCAAAACATAATAATAATAATTAAGAAAAAATAAAACCAAGAAATTATAATACAATTGACGGCCTTATCGCTCACAGCGATCTTTTTCAGGCGACCTTTGGATGAATATAAACGAAGAAAATGTAAAGCAGTTCGATGTGTAATACTATTTCATAAAACTAAGATAAAGAAAATTAAATACTGATTTTGCTGTGGGGTACCGACAGAGTAGAATAAATAGTACCTCCCCATGTACCAGGTGTCATAAGAGGCGATAAGATACCTAAACCAACAGGTGGCGGTATATCCACCAGAGCAATAAATAAGCTCAAATACAATAGGGTGGGGATAGGCAGCAGCATCCTAGTCGGGAAGCTACGCTCTGCGATTGCCATCACGCTTGCCCAGCGCTGCAATTTCGAGCAAATTATCCCTTTCTTGGGCCTATGTTTAGCAGAGGACGTTTTTAAGGCCGCCATGATCATGATGAAATACTCATACTATATATATATAGTATGAGTATTTCTTTTCTTTTCAGTCTATATAACAATAAACTAACATCCCAACAAATACAAAAAAAATCCATTAAAAATACAAAATAAAAACATATGTTGCGTTATTTTAAAGATTTAATCATACTTAAGGACAGACAGACAGCGGAAAACGACTTTGTGATTAGATGTAATACCTTTAAAATGTAGAGTTTGGTGAGAAATTTTGACTGATTTTAACAGATTGATATGTGGCTTTGATGTGTAGTCAGTCTTCGTTTACATATCGGCTTGGGTTATTGCCAATTTGTAATTAGTTGTTACTGGGCCTTGTAGAACTATTTATATTTATACATATATATATATATATATATATATTATTTTATTTTATGAGATAATATTAATTATACTGAGTTACCCATTATATTTACACATTTCATCTTTATCCGCTTTTCCACAAACAATCCCCAAGTTGTTGATATTTTATATTCCCAAATAATAATCCCCAAGTGTTTTATATTCCCCAAGAAAGGGGGAATTTTGCCCATAATTGCCGCGCTGGTCAAGCGTGTTGGCAATCGCAGAGCGCGGCTTTCACGATGGGGATGCTGCTGCCCATCTCCACCCTATTTGAGCATCTCCAGCATTTGTGATACACTGTCTCGGATGGATATACCGCCATCTGTCGGTTCTGGTACCTTAGTCGCCTCTTATGACACCTGGTACAGGGGGTGTTACTATTCTATTCTGCCGGTACCTCAAGGCACTTAATATATATTTATCATATTAATCTGACATATACTGTATGACTATAATTTATTTTATCTATTAGACAAATAATAAATACGGACTTAATAAACACGTGACTTCGTCCATATAAACTATTGACTTTGAGAAGTATAGCCTTTTTCGATAAATATAAGCTATACAACATTGAAGGGATTTTCCAAATCTGACCAGCTGTTTCTGTGATTAGCGTGTTCAAACAAACAAACAAACTCTTTAGCTATATAATATTAGTAAAGATTAGAAAAGTAATCTATAAGAATAATTGCTCTTAAAGATTACTACTACCAATAAAGCTACTTCAACAGCTTTTAAAAGTGGTTATTAAAAATGTATCCATCATCCGTTTAAAAATAATAAATTTCACCAAATATGACACCAGCTTTCCGCCTGCGACTGTATCCGCGAAATGTTTATTTTATAAGCGATTTGTTCGCAGACAGACTGATGGACAGGCGGTCTATTTTATCGGTAGTACCAGCAGGTTGGCACCAGATTTGGCACAGATTGACTGCCAGGGAGCTCGCGTCATTCGACGTTGTGACAACTCTTCAATAATAAATAAAGACCGGATTACAAAGTCAAATGTACTACTATGTAATAGTCAATTTACAGGCACTTTTAAATTGACAATAAAATTATAATAAAATAAGTAATAATTATGACATTAATATTTAAAACTAGGAACTGGTTTTAAGCATATTTATATATAATACAGACGACCCTGATGACCCAAGGGATCATAAAAGTAATCTAACACAGAAGTTATAAATAGAGCTAGTTTTATGACTGCAAGTATTCACGAAATTTGACATAATATGCGAAATCAAATTATAATTTTAGGAACCATAAAAAAAAAGAAACGTTAGGTTTCTTTTTTTATTTGAAAATCAGCGTAGAATTTGTAAATTATCCTTTAATAGGCGATAACAGTACAGTAACATTACATGCATGACATTAAAATTATTAAATATTTTTGAAGGATACTTCATTGACCTCTTTGGTCCAAGACTGACTATGAACTAACGACTTGAACGTCATATAAGTGATTTGTTTAGTCTCTATATACCATTATAGTTCATACGAACTGTCCCGGCAAACGTTGTTCAGAGGTGAAAATTTAGAGTTTAAAGGTATTTTAATGCCACATTATAAAAATATAAAAAAAATGTTGTCCAAAAATAGAAAACAAAAAATGTTAGGGTTGGATAACCCTGATCATTTAGGAACATGAAAAATAAATAGTAAAAGACCTACAGAATATGCACATAAAGTTTCATTAGGATCGGTCAAGCCGTTTCGGAGGGGTATGTTAACTAACACTGTGACATGATAGTTTTATTTATTAGATAACATGATATACACAAATTGTGTATAAACATAGTATACATACATCAATGCTAATATAAGTACTGAACTTCATTAAATACTTATTGGTTATATTTTATACATTTTTAAATATAATATTACTATTTTTACTCAATAGACATTATATTTTGTGACTATTAAATTTAGTCGAATTCGCGACATAATCACGCATGTCAGAACTTTAAGTGAGTGCACTTCTCTCGGAAAAATATTGTAAATGTTCCGAAAATATGCATCGTAACTAGATCATAGGCAAAATATGCTATCATATGCAAATGTGTAAATGATGATGTTGTGACAACAATAGAGAAAGGAATATTAAGATGGTTTGGACATGTAGAAAGGATGGATGAAAGTAGAATGTCTACACAAATATATAGAGCGGAAATGAATAGAAGGATTAGTTATAGGATGACCGAGGCGAATAAATCTTAACCAGGCAGAAGAGGTATTAAAGAAGGGCCCGGTCTGAAGTACCAAGAATAAACGAGCGTGTATGAAAGGATTAATGCGAGTAAAGGAAGCGAGAGAGGTATACCAAGATCGTTCCTACCCCGATGAGACACAAGCGTGATGTATGTATTTAGATAACCCGTGCGATGGTACTTTAACATCCGACATACAGATTAATTCTAAATAATTGTAGGTATTAAGGTTATTATCAGATACTAGGAGAAGAATATTCTACTGGAGACAAAACTAGAAATAAACTATAGATGAAAAGTCATTGTAATTTATTTACCTATTTGACCTTTAACAACTTAGGTTTCTCTGCCCTTTACGCCGGGTGCCTCGGTCGGGTATGAAACGTATTAATTACAGTGTGCTAGGTTTCGCCTAGCTCGCTAAAATACTTTCTCTTGTGCTCGTGAGCTAAATGCTTGGAAAATATATCGAAATATCATTCTAAACATTATATTTTATACCACTTTTAGACGGGATGGCGCAGATGGTAGTGATCCTATCTTGTGCGCCAAGGGTCTCGGGTTCGATGTCCCAATACAATTCTATTTATTATGAATATTTGTGTTTGATTTATGTCTGTTTGTTCAATATGTATTTAAGAATTATATTTGTAATTCCACTATAGTCTGGTGTCCGTTACACAAATTCTTTAAGCTACTTATTTCAGAGTTAGGTCAATGTGTGAGAATTTGTGTGACGAATTGTTATTAATACGCAGTAGAAGTCTCGAGTACCATGTAGTAGTCTACTCAATTAATTTTATTATATTTTAGCCAAAATTTGAAATATCACTTTTCTACCAATTTAAATACATTTGACACTCTCCTGAATGAAATTTACAAGAAACTGGTGTTCAAATAAAATTTTAAATAGGTTTCATGTAGCTAAAGTTTATCAGGTTCATCAACAATTATATCATCGATTCCAATTTTGAGTTAATTATTAAAAATACTAGATTTTAGCGGCATTGAATTGAAGTGTATTTTATTGTTTTTTTTTGTTTCCACTTCATAACCAATATGCCAGCCAGCATAAGCATGTAATAAAAAAAAAGTATTTATTTATAATATCACATTAGATACTTGTAAAATTTTCAGTGTTTCTCTGCTATATTATGTATCATACATATATACCTATCCATTGAATTATTCTGTTGAATGAAAGACTATGATTAGAAAAAATCGTATCAAAGTCCGTTGCGTAGTTTTAAAGATATGAGCATACATGGTGACAGACAGACATCGGGAATACTATTGTTTTTCATACTATTGATTGTCACCCTACCGCGTATGTAAGGTCACATACATGCAACGCCCTTGACTCCGCTCGAGGTCAAGCCCGGCCTGCATCGGACCAGGCTGCCAAACGAGTTATCCAAGCATTTGGATATTTCTGGATGTCCAGTTGTTTTATGATAATTGGTTTACGAAGTTAACTATAGAATTATCTTGGCTTTTTGCATTGACCTATTTTGATAAAGGTGTTTATGCACACAATTAGAAGACCAATGGCTATTGAAGATACACATAATATATATGCCTATAAATAACATTGAAGTGTTTCTTCGTACATAAATAAATAAATCTATTGACCGATTCGCTGTGAGGTACCGGCAGAGTAGAATAGTACCTCCCCCTGTACCTGGTGTCGTAAGAGGCAACTGAGATACCAGAACCGATAGATGGCGGTTAACCATCCGAGACATTGCAGCTCAAATGCGATTGCCAACACGCTTGCTCAGCGTGGCCATTAAGGGCTAAGCTCTCCCTTTCTTAGGGAGACCTATGTCCAGCAGTGGACTTCTAATGAATGTAATTATAGTTATTACACAAATCATAGTATATAATGATGAAAAACCAAGAAAAACAGGTCATGTTTTAGGAATAAAAGAAAATACACAACTTTACATATTTTATAATGGAGAAGCTGACTGACATATCAACGCAGGGCCTAAGGAATAAGGGTTGGGAACTTGCAATTAAGCAGGGGTTTCTTTTACAACGTAACGGCCTAAAGGAGTACGCCGTGTAGTGCTGGAAAAGTAGAATAGTACCTCTCCTTGTACCAGGTGTCGTAAGAGGCGACTGAGGTACCGGAACCGACAGATGGCAGTATATCCATTCATAACAACGTAGCTCAAATGCACAGGACGGGTATTGGCAGCAGCATTGCCGTCGCCAAGCTACCTGCAATTGCCAACACGTTTGCCCAGTGTGGCAGTTATGGGCAAGATTCTCCTATTCTTTAGGAAGCCTTTGTCCAACAATGGACTTTAAAGAAGAAAGGGGTAAAAGGGGGGTATAAATTTAGTATGAAACGAAATTAAATCTTTATTGAAAATCATGAATCACGTGGAAAATATTTTTTATCTATCCCTTAAAAGGAAGTAAAATGGAAGTAAGTATGAAAGTTCTACTAAAATTTAATACGAGAGAAACTGCTTTAAGCTCCTTTTATATATAAAATAAATATATATAAAAGGTTTAAATTGATTGAATTGACCGTTGTCGTATAGTGAACATAACTTTATGTTGATGTGTAAAAAGAAAATCTTATTCTTGTAACCGCGGGTTACCGCCAGAGCAGAAAAATACCTCTCTCTGTACAAAGGTGGATGAGGTACCAGAACCGACAGATTTCGATATCTCCACCCATATCAAAGGGATTCAAATGTAACAACGCGATGATTCTCAGCAGCGTTCCGGTCGCGAAGCCACACTCTGCGATTGCCACGTGGCATTCTCTACTCCTCGGGTGGCCTGTGTTTAGAGTTGGATGTTTAATGGCTGCTATAATAACGGGCCTGTCATTCTACTTTCATCCTGTCTACATGTCCACATCTCAACATTCCTTTCTATATTGTTGTCACAACGTCATCTTTTACACCACATTGATCTCTTATTATAATTTCTTTTATTCTATCTCTCAACTCACACCATATATACTTCGGAGTGCATTTCAACAGCGTTTATTCTATTATATGTACTAACACACTTCTATAGATAGCATACAACTTCATTTTCCAACAAAAATACTTGATCCATGAATTCCGATATCTCTGTATGTACCAGTGTTTTACGGTAAAGATTTTGGATAAGGTGTATGACGTGCGGTATTAAAATCTATCGAAATCGGTTGCATTAGCCCACTTTAAATGCATTCGCAGTTATTTATTGAAGGTATCAAGGAGGGATGATTCATGATGTGATTTTGAAATTGCATTACATAGCTACAAGTCCTATAGACGCTCGTATCATCAGAAGGGTAGATAGACAGATGTTCTTAGGCAGGTTTTCGCAACTCGACGTATTTTTTTGCGCCTGTCTTTCTAGACTGTTGGTCATATTCTTGGCATGCCAGTTCCTCCAGTAAGCGCAGTAATCCCTTATGGTTGCTGCTCACCTCCTAAATTGACCTCGGATATTCAATAAATTGCATCAGAAGCATATCATTAGTGCGTTGCGTATCTTGTACCTTGAAGATTAACACAGCTAATTGAACAATGCTGTTTGCTGGTAGAATATCTAGTAATCTACTTCTACATTAAAGATAAGGTCTTGTTAGTGCCGGCTAAGATAAATATTCCATTAACAACCACCTTAATGGTACCTTCATTTCTTTACCAGTTCGATCCCCACCACCTGAATGGACGTCGGTAAACAGCTGTGCGATTTTAGTACCGCTTCGGACCGCTGTTCAATAGAATAAACTCGCCTCATTGGACCCCCAGACCATTACGATAGGGACCTTCAAGAGCAAAATCTATTCTCTTCTCAAAGGCCTATTGATTTGGTGTTGCAAGTAGCTATGAGTGACGCTGATCACTTGCATTCAGGTAACTCGTTGGCTTGTTTCACCCCCCATAATATAATAAATAAACAGTTATTCTTGCCGGTTCTGTTCTGGTGGTTCGCATAATTTTAGGGCCCGTCCGGTGTCGGCATACAACTTACACAGTCAATTGAAGGCAAATTGAAAAAGCTCTAAAACACGCAATAACAACATAACACGCTTGCCCAGTGCGGCAATTATGGGCAAGATTCCCCCTTTCTTCGTAAGGCCTGTGTCCAGAAGTGGACTTCAAATCGTTTCTATTGCAATATGTTTTGTATACCCTATAAAAAACATTTTTTTTTAAATTAAAAGTTTAAATTTTAATAAATTTCATAGTAACCCAATAAGCGAGAAGTGAAGGCGCATACGCCGGCGCCGGAATGCAGCCGTCTCGGCATAACAGTTTTGGACCAGATTCTCGCTCAGCTGGCGGTATTTAGGGCCAAGTTCCTTATGCACAAGACCTAGGAGTTTTCACTGGGACACCTTGGGGTCTTTTGCGTGAGGTAAGCCTTACACAAAGGTCGTCTTGTAATCGTATTATCACCTATTTCTACCGCCAGATAGCAGTGTTCGCGTTGCTGTGTTCCAGTTTGTTAAATGAGAGAGGCAGTGAAATTACTGGGTAATGTGACATAATGTTCTTTAAGGTTGGCATTGCGGTAGAAATCCTTGTGATATTAAGAGCGGCTAAAGAGTGCTGCAATCTTTACTATCAGACTGTATGATTGTTTATAGACCTGATAGATATAATAGAAAATCTTAAAATTAGCAGTTTAATATGAGAACGGGATAGGCTAGGATATTTTATGAAATTCAGGAACAGGAGAATATTTGCGTTAACCATTTTTTGCATAACTAATTCTACAAACCAGAATACAGTTCGCGTGGTAGTAAGCCAAGACGCTCGTATTATCACAAAAATATCACTAGTGCGTTGCCAACCTTGTACTTTGTAATTATCCAGTAATTTCATCGCCTTTCTCACCCTTCAAACAGGCTACCACAGCGATGCTAACGCTGCAGTTTGGCGGTAGAAATAGGAGATATTGAGGTACCAGCGCAGACTATCTTTGCATGAGGTCTACTTATAGATCTTCTCAAAGAGGCGGTAGATGCAATCAGTTATGCATAAATTATAGTAAATCTGACTATACCCTAGATAGAAATAAGCAAGAAAGCATAGCGAAATACTAAAGAATGTTATTGGTTCCGCCAGTGTGGTTGCGCCACCACGCTGGTCTGCAAAGACTGCATCTGAATGCTCCTCATAAAATTAACTTATTCTCCATGTATTTCAACATGACGGCCCGATGGTGCATTCGGTAGAGTTCCTATCTTGTGTGCCAAAACCCACGACAGGTACGATCCGCACCAGGAGAAATATTTGTCTGATAAACATTGGTGTTTGTTCTGTGACTAGGTGTTACAGATATATGTACAACACCCTATAACAATATATATATATATATATATATATATATATGAGTGTATAGCAGCCCGATGGCGCAGATGGCAGTGATCACATTTTGTGCGCCAAGGGTCGTGGGTTCGATTCCCATCCAGAACAAATATTTATATCATGATGTTTTTTCTGTGTCTGGGTGTTAAATATATGTATTTAAGTAGTATATATGTTGTCTGGCGTCCGTTACACAAGTGCTTTAAGCGATTTACCACGGAGTCTGGTCAAAGTATGAGAATTTGAGAAAATTTATTATAATTATATATTTAATTAGGTAATATATTTGTAATCCCCCTGTTTATGATAACCTAAGACAAGTACCTACTCAAAGCGACTTATCTCTAAAGAGATATAATTAACTTAATTTGAATTACGGGCAATGCTACCTGTAAATCGTATATTACTGTAGTAAAATAATTGTCAGCGACGCCTGAAAATGTACAACTTTAGTACTTCGACTATTAGAATAAGCCACATTAATAGTTTAAATTGCAAAAAATGAGCGAGTAATATTCGAATCTAAATGGCGCATATTGTGTGCGGGTTGTGGGGGGAGGGGGTGGGGGAGGCTTATAGCATAGGTTATATATTCCTGAAATAGTTCTATTTTAGGCTGCGGTCTCATATTTTTTCTTAAACATAACAATGTCTGTGTTACTCGATACAAAAGTCAAGATACTCGATAAAATCATTTCTGAAATCCGTCTCGTATTATTTGTATCACACGATAAAAAACTAACTAATAATTAAATCGTTCCTCTTTATAATATTAGTATAAATAACTGGTTTATCAGATAATTAAAAGGGTCTAATCAAGATCGTCGGCGACAAAGCGGCCTATCAGTATCAACACTCGTACACGAGTGCAATCATAAATTAATTAAATATAGGAAGTTATTAAGCTGGTGCCAATGCACCGTCAATACATTTCCTGGATAGGTCGACATTTATGTCATTGTCGCTTTGAGATACGTACATTGTTTTTATGTTCACTCACTAGGTCTACAATCGTAAAAACTACTATGGTTCATGACCCACGATGTCTTTTTATAACTTCCTCCAGCAATTAGCGTGTGGTGACATTGTATTGTTAACATTATATGTATTTTATTGTTTTAGCGATTAAAATTCGAAATGTATAAATAAATTCCTACAACATCTCTTAATTCACTTGTGTTACGGACATCAGACAACAGAGAAAACACAAATACATACAACTAATTAACATCCAGGCACAGAACTTTACTTACTTTACGACATAATATCTATGCCACGTTACCCAGTATTTTCACTGCCACTCTCACCCTTCAAACCGGCACACAGCAATGCGAACGCTGCTATTTGGCGGTAGGATTATTAAATATAAATATTTGGTGGGAATGAGGTACCCAGACGACTTTTTGTATGATCTACCACCAGTATACCTCATATTCGGTGTATTGGTGAAATCGGCTATTGTTTTTAACAATGTTTTATATTAAATCTATCTAATAAGAGCCATTATAGGACTGACCCGATGGCGAAGATGGTAGTGATCCAATCTGGTGCGTCGTGGGTTTGATTCTTACCCTAGGCAAATATTTATATGATCATATTTGTGTTTATTCTATGTCTAAGTGTTAAATATATGTATTTAAGTAGTATAATTGTGATTCCTGTTGTCTGGCGTCAGTAATACATGGACTTACCATGGAGTTATGTCAATGTATGAGATGTTGTAGGAATTTATTATTATTTAATCAATACAATTACTGTTAGCAATTAGCGTTATAATTACCATTATAACAGAACGTGTGGAATTTTACTTATAATTGCCCCACTGGGCAGGCGTGGTGGCAATCGCAGGTCGTAACTCCGCAGCGAGATCCTCGATGCATTTAGTACACTATTACAAGTAGATGAATTTTATGCAAACGACACCTGGTGCAGGATTAGGTAC
The DNA here is from genome assembly GCA_020976665.1 of Heortia vitessoides. NCBI lineage: Eukaryota > Metazoa > Arthropoda > Insecta > Lepidoptera > Crambidae > Heortia > Heortia vitessoides. The sequence continues at coordinate 1,264,149 of JACJUM010001610.1, read as the reverse complement.
TATTCTAATCTGATGGTACCGCAATACAAATTTGGTAGCGAAAGTGTAACTCGCTGTTGAAAGGACTTACGGACGGCAGATAGGCAGCAAAAGAGCACGAATCATTCAAATGACAAAGAATATTAAACCACAATATTTATATTATCAGTACTCCACTAGATGACGTCCTACGGCTATATTCTAATTTAATTAACTTTCCCTAAAGATATTCGACTCTCAGATCAGTCTAAGATAAGTGATATGGTCTAACTAGGTCTAGATAGGTATTCCGCGAGTGAGTCGGAATGCCTAGACTGTGTTATTGACGCGTGGATAATTGTAATACTTATGCGAAGAAGAGGAACAAAGTCTACGATTTACAAATGAGTAACATGTTTTCACAATGATGTCATCCTTGCACAAACATAATTACAGTATATTTATATATATATACATAGCTGTAAGACTATCGAACAATAGTTAAAACTCTGATTTTATGTACTAGCTTTTAGTCCATATCTTCGTGCGTGTCGAATTCATATAATATACTAAATATATAATAAATATATATATAATAATATAATAATAATAATATCATATACTAAATGCTTCCGATTTATTTCTTTAAAATTGAAGATAGGGTCAAAGTTATCTATATGTCAAGTTTCATTGATATCAGTTTATTGGTTAAAGCGCGAAGGCGTTACAAATACACAGCCACAATTTCGCATTAATATTTATTTTGTATATATCTCAATTTAAAGTAAAAAAATGTTTTTCATATTAAACATAAGTATAGTTAAGATAGGAAAAGTTTATCGGTTTCAGTAAGTTCCTTATAATCTCAAGTAATTATGACACATTACAGACAGACACTCCAATGTCATTCATTGTATATAATACTGACATACCAGACAAAATTTGGTTATTACGTATTCATGAAGTAGGGTATTGACTTCTCGAAAACATTTATTACATTCACGCATTAACGCTATGTTGCATTTTACATTTTGACTTTTTACATAATTATATATATATATATATATATATAATTGCATTGAATTGCAGACAAAGATGGATTTTACTAAGATTAAAAATATCGATTGTAGGGTACTTATATACCTTACCAATACCAGGTGTCGTAAGAGGCGACTGAGGTATTGGCACCAACAGATGGCGGTATATCCACTTGAAACAGTGCAGCTCATATTTATACATACATACATTCGTGATAGTAAGCATCACAGCAGCCTATAGACGCTCGTAATATCACAAGGATATCATTAACGCGTTGCCAAGTTTGTGATTGGTAGATATTATATCACATAACCTAGTACACTGCCTTACTCACCCTTCAAAATTGGAACACCAGCTTTCTGGCGGTAGAAATAGGTGAGAGTGAGGTACCATTGCCAACGACCTTGACCAAAATGTCTACCTACCTACAGTGTCCGGTAGTGCACGTTCTGTGATCATATTATGTTGTTTAAATGGTACTTTGGTTACTTGCCATTTTTTTAACGTTTTGGTTACCTTACGGCAACTTATCACGACTAACAAATATTTTGACAACCGGAGTATTTTTTTTGTTATTTTAAATTGATGCGCAATGCTATGTATATATATATCTATATATTGAACATGATGGACGACGCAGTTAGTAAAAGTTTAATACTACTGCCGACGATTACTTCTTACACGATTGTATTTTATGTTCATATGTATTGATTATGTCTGGATTATTTAATAGATATTATATTATTATTATTTAGTCAAATAACCCCCTATTAAGGCGTTAATGATGTAGTTTTAATAAGAATAATGAACGCGTAAATGTTAAGAAAAAAATAGAGTCTGACTTCTACCTATTTCTCCCAAAGCAGAGCTCGAATTTTTAATTAATAGAAGAAAGGGATATATTTTACTAATTAATGTCACAATGTGGTAGGCATTGCCGTATGGATCCGACAAAGCAGAATAGTACCTCCCCCTGTACTAAGTGTCCTAAAAGGTGACTAAGGTAAAAGCGACAGATGGCAGTATATCCATCCCACACAGAGTAGTTCAAATACACAAGAGGTAGGCAGCAGAATCCCCGGTACGAAGCTACGCTTTGCCAACTTGCCCAGTGCGGCAATTATGGGCAAAATTCCCCCTTTCTTAGGGAAGGTTATGTCCAGCAGTGGACTTCCAATGGCGTGTACGATGATGATAATTAGTAAACTTCAAAATTATCAGTGTTTATCTAATATTTTATGTATGTATTATACATATAAATTCCGCTTGAATCACTCTATCTATTGAAAAAACCGCATCAAAATTAGTTCAGTTGTTTTAATGATTTAAGCATACATAGGGACAGACAGACAGCGGAAAGTGACTTTTTTTGATACTGTGTAGTGATGATTTATTAAAACCAGATGCCATCTCTAACAATTTCTATTCCAATGGCTTGGTCGTTATTCTTTGAGCTTAAATTTTAATGGTCATTTAAAACAGCAAAAAACAAACATTGAACGTCTGTTAAAATGTGGGTCAAGATTTGAATTTAGATGACCTTAGACATATGGGTAAATACTACATCAGAGAATTAGTTTCGGGTTGTAATGACCTATAAACCTAGTGTTTAAAATCGCAAGGCTAACTTGCAGTAAGTCGATCCAGTTATTAGCTAATTATATGTTCTTTTTTATTGTTGCCTTTGTGTGCACTTTTGAGACATCAAAGAGTATTTTTATGTTCAAATTGCTGTTTTTTATTTTAGCTTAGACTACGGCTAGATTAAATGATTTAAAGATGGATTCAAGGCAATAGCATTAGCCTCTATGTAGGCTGCATCTGATTTTGTTTAGAAATACCTGACATCGTATTGTTATTTTTTTAAATCTTCATTTGTTTTTCATCATTTCTTTTTGTTGTGGTCATACTCATTTGTTTGTGTTTACGTAAGTCGAGTGCAAGTGGTCAAACAATTTGATAAGTGTGTCAGATTGTATTACAACTATTTAACTGATTGCTTTCGTGGATTTACCGACTGGCTCGATGGTGTCGATCTCCGCCCAGGTCAAGTAATTGTATGATACATATTTGTGTTTGTTCTATGTCTGGGATTTACTAGCAGCGCCCCGTGGTTTTACCTGCTTTAAATTATAGCACTCTCATACTAACTTTGCACCCAAATTTATTCTCTTCTATATCTTTTTTCTCTTACAAATAACTTCAAAAACAGCATGTTTAATTTTGCACCTCGTTTTACCTTCTGAGGGAGGAACTTTTTAAAATCCTTTCTCAGTGCTCCTCTAAGTTATAAATAGAACCCCTGTGCATTATTTCAAATTTCTACACCTTATAGTTTAGTCCCTGCGTTGATATGTCAGTCAGGCCATCAGTATCTCCTTTTATATATATAAATAGAAGTATTATATTGTCGTCTAATGTTTGGAGTTGTCGGCGGAGTAGAATAGTACCTCTTTTTATATTAGGTGTCGTAAAAGACATCTGAGGTACCGGAACCAACATATGGCGGTATATCCTTCCGAAATAGCGCTGTTTAAATACTCTGGAATCTGAAATGGTGATGACGATGTCCGTAACACAAGTCTTTTAAGAGACTTTCTCGAAATCGGATTATTATATGAGATGTTGTGAAATTGTATTTATCGATTTGGGAGATCTCTGATTGTGATTATCCTGCTAGGAGGGCATCTTAGCAAACGCAACATGCATTCACTTCCGGTAATTAAAAATCGGTTGAAATCAGTACGATTGAAGATTTATACTGCGCTGAGTGATTTTACGGTAAAATAAACACGCTCTATTAACGCTCTGCGCAGTTATCTCTGTACTCAAGTTATAAACGATAACCTTAAAAAGCCACAGGCTTAAATTAAGAATGTAGAATAGTACCTCCGACTGCACCAGGTGTTGTAAGAGGCGATTAAGGTACCAGAACCGGCAGATGACTGTATATCTATCCGATACAGTGCAGCTCAAATGGACAGGGCAGGAATGGGCAGCAGCATCCTCGTCGCAAAAGCTTACCCAACGCAGCAATTATGGGTAAAAGACCTCCTTTTTTGGAAAAAACCTATATCCAGCAGTGGACTTTCAATGGCTAGTATGACGATGAAATCGATACATAAATATTTCAACCCAACCAATATTACTGGTTCCGTTACCATCTATTATACATATGGTATCCAACATTTGCATATAAAACTAGCCCTTACGTGTTGGCATCCGGGATATCTGGTCCAACAGGATTCCAAACAGGCATGTGTAAATATAATCCACGCGAATAAAATTACCATTGGTTAACAAAGCACCAGCCCTAGTATATACCATCTATGTATCACATATCCGACTTTGTATATACGGAATATTATTAAGGATATTGAAAATTTACTAATTTTATTATATGCTTAATTTCACGCGCGTTAAGTTGTATAACAAACCTAGCGTCATTTATGCTATGCTGTTATTAATACTAGCGTGATATAGCTATAGCTTTCGTCGATAATCGCTCTAACTACAACTGAAATAATCTATCAAATCGGACCAGCAGTTCTTGAGTTAAGCGCGTTTATACAAACACACTCTTTAACTTTATACAATTAGTATAGATGAATTTATAATATTAAAATACATAGATCAATTAAACAACAATCCGCCATTGAATTATGTGCTCTCCGATGCGCTCCCTATTGCACTTCCATTTGAAGCTTTTAAAATTAATATGTCGCCTGCCGGCAAGAAAATTGTCACGATGCAAAAATAGCCGTTACGAGAAAATAATAATAACAATAATAATAATAAATTCCCACAACATCTCATACATTGACCTGACTCCGTGGTAAGTCGCTTAAAGCACTTGTGTTACGAATGCCAGACAACAGAGGAATCACAAATATACTACTTAAATACATATATTTTACGCCCATACACAGAGCAAACACAAATACCATCATATAAATATTTGCTCTGGGTGGGAATCGAACCCACGACCCCTGGTGCACAAGACAGGATCACTACCATCTGCGCCATCGGGCCCGTCGTGTAACTTAAACGATTTTTTGGTTCATTTATACGTCAATAATTTAAAAACTATAATAGTCAGATTACTGAAATGTCATTTGTAAATAGCTTATTTATTTGGTAATTAATGTAAACGCAAAATTTAATAACAAAATTGCATTTTTTGTGATTATGTCATTTTGTATCTAACATGTGTTGTGACACTTTTCTTGCAGAGAAACGGTATGTAGCTAGGAAATACATTATCAACATCATCATTATCACAACAGCCGTAAAACGTATATTGCCATCTTCTCCAAATAAATGGAGAATTTTGCTTATAAATACTAGCTCGATTTCTTCGTCCCGATACATTTGAGCTACTCTGTTTCGGATAGATATGCCACGGAAATGTGTTTTTAGGATATTATTCAAGACTATTAATAATGTTTGTGCCAAATATAATCCAGATTTATTCAGTCGTTCCGGCGTGAAAGAACAACAAACATACTCACAAACATTCGCGTTTATTATATTAATAAATACGTCTATGTGCTTCTGCGAGAATCGAACCTGTAACTTCACATTTTTTAAAATCAAAATTACCTGTAAAATTTATAATCAAAATAACATTTAAAGAAAACATTCGAAAATACAAAAATAACACGCGAGTGACGTTAGGCTAGTTTCAATTTATACCATTTATGCAATAATTCATAAAGCGAATGCATCGAATTATTTACTGACCCATGTCACTCGGCCGAAGTGGACCTTGGTAATGACGGAGAGGTTAGGCCGTGACTTGAACTATTCCTATTAGCCCGTTCGCTATTCGAGAATACAAGTAAGAATATAATGTTAAAAGATGTGAATATGTGTGAAGATATGAAATCAAGGTAGACACGTAATATTTTTGGAATATATTGAGGCTTTCAAAATAAGGTAGATAAGGAATTTTATTAAGAATTTTCAACATAAACTACAACTTTTTCCTTAAAATACAAAGAAATATTTAATTTAACTCGCTTTAAAGAAATTACAGCAAATAACAGTAAGAATATACTATCATCATCATTAAACTAGCCGTTAAAAGTCTACTGTTGGTCATAGGCCTCTCCAAGAAAGGGGTCTGTTGCCCATAATTGCCTCGCTGTTCAAGCGTGTTGGCAATCGCAGAGCGCAACTTTCGCGACGGGAATCTGCTGCCCATCCCCGCCCTGTTCATTTGAGCTGACTTTCTTGCATGGATATACCGCCGTCCGTCGGTTCTGGCACCTTAGTCGCCTCTTACGACACCTGGTACAAGGGGAGGTACTGTTCTAAACATCAATTGTCCATAGATTATATATTCTTTGGTCTTTATGAATATCAAAGAAAAAAAAGAAAAAAAATGTCGAGAAATGAAATAAACAATGAAATATTCATTTTTATCTTTAACTTGTGATTTTAAATATTAGGGGAAAATTGTAATGTAGATTTCGAATGTTACGTAGCAACGCAGTACACAGTTACGCAGTAACTGTCATGCCAATCCACTCGCACACACGGTAAATTCTAACTGATCCAATCAGTAGCGTCATGCCGATTGGACGATAGGAAGGATCGTGTATGCCCACCTTAACAAAAGAAAACAACAACGGACACACTGAGAAATCACCATCTTGGTTTTAAAAATCATCACAAATTTTCATGAATGTAATTTTATTGACGACGTAATATCGACGGTGCTATTTGTGTCTTGGCGTAAATATTACGTGCGCCATTGAACACACGACGTATGTTATTGTATTCTATAGGAAATATTAAAAAAATGGCCGGCCGCTGTGACTTCGATTGCGTAGACCCTACAAATATTGTAAACGGAAAAAAACATAAATGGTTTTCACGAAAAATTATGAATAGAATTAATATTCTCATCTTATTTATGATGTGACAACAATAGAGAAAGGTATCTTTAGATGTTTTGGACATTTATTAATAATGGATAAAAGTAGAATGACTGCACAAATATATAGAGTGGAAGTGAACGTAAGATTTGGTACAGTACGACCTAGGTGAACATATCTTAACTAGACAGAAGAGGCATTGAAGAAGGACTAAGTCAGAAATACCAAGAATAAACGAGCGTGTATGAAAGGACTAAGTCGAGTTAGTGAAGCGAGAGAGGTAAGCTAAGATCGTAGCAAGTGGAGATCCGTAGACTGCCTGTACGGATGGGACACAAGCGTGATGTATGTATATATGTATATATCTCATATATCGACCTGATTCCGAGGTAAGTTGCTTAAGCTTGTGTTACGGATAAAACATCAAACAACAGATCAATCACAAATATAATACTTAAATAGATATATTTAACACCGAGATACAGAACAAACGCTTAAAGCGATGATGATATTTCATTATCGCTTAAAGCGGAAATCTAAAATCACGGAATCAGGTGTTAAAGTTGGGAGTAAAAGGGCGTGTAAAAGTAGTATGAAAGTTTACAACTGAAAGCGTTTGTGATACCGCGGGATATTGCTAGTTGAGTTTAAAAATGTTTGTATTTATTTCATTTCAGCCGGAGTCTTGCCGCAACGAATTCCAGGAGAGTCTCAAGAAGGCGGAAAGTAATGCAAGACTTGCAGGCAGCTTGAGCGGCCTCAACCACCACAAGTATTTTTTGGGGCATATGGTCGTCTTCCGTATGCATCTCAACAAGGTAATAATAGATTGCATAAATAATAAGCCGTTGGGTACCGGCAATGTCGAATAGTACCCTCCCCCCTTGTAATAGGTGTCGTAAGAATGATATACCCTAACCGTCAGATGGCGCTATATTCTTATTTTTTTATTAACTAGGTCGACAAACAAGCGTACAGGCTGCATGATAGGAAGCGTTACTGCAGCTTATAGACACTCGTAATATCACAAGGATATCACTAGCGCGTTGCCAACCTTGTGACTTGAAGATGTTATGTTATATGTCCCAGTAATTTCACTGCCTCTCTCACTCAGTAATGCGAACACTTCTTTTTGGCAGTAGAAATACTTTCAATTACCAATGCTGATAATCTTTGTATGATGAGGTCTTCATCATTTAAATTTCTACTGCTGATATGATGATAAAAAATAAACATTTGGGACAAAAAAGTTGTGTTTGTTTTTTAATTATTTAAGCCTTATAGCGAATCTAAAGCGTAATAAGTAGTATGTTGGTAGAATGAATAGAATGCCGCAGAAGACTTCATTTAGTGATTGTAATATAATTTTTGTTTTATTTTCTAGAGTGAAGAATTCATCAAAAAGTGTGATAAAGTATTGAAAAAATGCGGCGCGCGTTGTGAGGTGAGTGCTATACAATTGTACCAGCTTCGGTTATTAAGGCATTAATACTAATTCATAGACTACGAGTATGTGGACCAAACAGACTACATTGTACCGCCCTCTCTACCAGGTGCCGTAAGTGGCGACTAAGGTACCAAAACTGACAGATGGCGGTATATCCATCCGAAACGGTACAGGTCAAGTGCACGGGGCAGAGATGGACAGCAGCATTCCCAATTATGGGCAAAATACCCTCTTCCTTGGGGAGGTTTTTGTCTAGTAGTGGACTTCTAATGGCTGATATGATCATGTCTAGTCTAGTGTATTTTGTAAGAAAAAAATACTTTATGTAATTCTTCTGCCAATCTATTTTATCAATGTCAAAATCACGTTCATCCTTTCGCGCAATTTCCTTAAAAATAGGTATTAATTAACCTTTGACTCACGCATCTTCATCGTGAGGCTACGCTCTGCTATTACCACCACATCTGCCTTGGGCTACAATTATGAGCAAAACTCCTGTTCCTTATGAAGGTCTCTCCAGCAGTAATGTTATACAGCTGATTTAACTAACCTGAATAATTTTATTTGCAGTCCACTCCCAGAATACGCCGGTGGCGCCGCTACGCGACAGACGAGCTGAAACGCGTCCGCGACGACCTCAAACACTCCAGGCGGTCATACCACGACATTGTGACTCATGCGCACAAGAAGTTGCTGCATCTTCGCAAAGAGTACGCGGGGAAGGCGAAAGAGATCACTGACCAATTCATTGCGTGCGTGGCGAAGACTCAAGCCGGTATCGACCCGAGGAGCTAGGAAAGCAAGTTCTTATTTCATTGATCATCAATTAGATTATCTAAATAGTATAACTGCATGTATCAAACGGAGTACCTGTCTGAGAAGATGGAGTTGTCTAACACGTAGTCACTGAATTTGATTTCGAATCCTGGAAATTTATATTTGACTTCAATATGCTGACTCATTCTAATCTACTGAGATGCAATCTTAAATTTGAATATCGCATTAGTACTATAATTTAAAAGTAGCAATTCCATTTTCAGACGTCTCCAATATTGGATCCGAGAACCGATTTAGCTCGTTTCATATATTTATTAGAAATATTTGACTCGAGCAGCGATTGTGGGAAAATATTTTTTAGTAATTATTTAGTGCCATTTAACTTAATTTATTTAAATTGACCTTACTGTAATGTTTAGTTTTTACTGTGACAGATGTTGAGATACAAATTGAAACTGCATACTGATATTAAAAATGAGTGTAACTCTATTTGTTACGTTTTCAGGGTTACTGGAAACTGATTTCATTAAATTTGGCATGTAGATAGCATGATCCCATGGGAAGAATGCATGTCCTACAGGCAATATACCACGGAGTTCTAATGACTATATATATATATATATATATATATATATATTACTAGTCGCACGCCCCGACTTTGTCTAAGTACATAGTAAAATTGGATATATAAATATGAACACATTACACTGACTTTACACCGTGATCTTATACCGCCATCTGTTGGAATCTTATGGCACTAACAGATACTAATAAATCATGGGCTTGGTCATATAATAAACAAATGATATGCAATAGAAAATCTTTCGATTAAAAATTGAGATGTCATCAACATCATCATATCTCTAGCTTTTAGATATCCTAGAAAGGTAGAATACTGCCCATAAATGCCACACTGGGCAAGCGTGTCGGTAAACACAGAGTGAAACTTTCGTGACGGGGATGCTGCTGCTTATCCCCACCCTGCATTTGAGCTGTACTGTTTCGGGTGGATATACCGCCATCTATCGGTCACCACTTGACTCGCCTCTTACGACAACTGGTGCAGTGGGTAGTGTTCTACTCTGCCTCACTGCAAAAAATTAAGAAATAAACTATCCTATTTCCCATGTTGGATCAAACTGCTAACAGTGAGCAATATTTGATTGAAATCGGTTCAGTAGTTTAGGAATTTACGTCGGACAAAGATCAATGTGGCAGATTGGTAACTTAATATTATATTCCACACAGATTATTAATGACGGAAAAAATTTTGTTCATAGATTATATTTACGTTTGTAAAGTAGTTTTTTTTAATATTTGTGTTATTATAATCTTTTTTAACAGGTTGGAATTATAATTTAGAATTTAATTAAGTCACATTTATGAAGAGATATAACTCTTCAATAAAAAAAAGTACTAAATTGTGTATTAAAAAAGTGATATTGGAAATGTTTGGTTATTTATTGCAAAATTGTGATTGGATGGATTTAAAAGAATACGTACAACTAATTATAAGTTAGTTTTAAGTGTAATTTATGCTAAATATCTTTGTATAAATGTGTTACCAAAATAACTTAGTTGCAGTACTTAGACTCACTGTGATAGAATATTGTACTGACCTGGTTTTTGTATTTTCAAAAAATCAATATATAAGCCGTTGGAAGCCGAGTCTTGTATATAAGCGGATGCCTGTATACAAGAGAATTCAACTCAATGGGTAAAAACCCATTACAATTTCATAGAACCTTGCAACGGTTATTTTTGTCGGTGGAGTCGACTTCGAATAACACTAAAACATGTTTTTTTTGTTGCAAACGTCACAGCAGCCTAGAGGGGCTCGCATCATCATAAGTATATCAATAGCGCGTTGCCAACCTTGTGACTTCAAGTTATTATATCACATTACCCAGTAATTTTACAACCTCCCTGACCCTTTGAACCGGATCACAATCACGGATACTGCTATTTGGCAGTAGAAATAGGTGAGAGCGAGATGCCAATTCAGACGATCATTTGTATGAGGTAGTGATGTCAGTTTTCCTTTTTAACTTGTACGATCATCATCGTCATCGTAGAATGTCTACTGCAAGACATCCTCAGAAAAGGGGAAACTTAACCCATTTTCGCGCTGAGCGTTGTGGCAATTGCCATCACCATTGCAATCCATTTCTACCCTGTACATTGAGCTGCATTGTTCCGGATGGATATACCGCCATCTATCGGTTCTGGTACCGTAGTCGGTTCTTACACCTGGTACAGAGGGAGGTTGTGTTCTACTCTGCCGGTATCCCACGGCAATTGGTTGATATTGTGTTTCTAAATGACTTTTTATTGTTAGTTATTTGTAAAAATATAAAAGACCAGGTCTAAAACGTGTTAAATTAATATTTAGTTTAAGTTCAGTTGTAATAGTACAATTTATTGTTGTTTAAATAATATTATTTTTGTACGGACGTAACAAACTGTAAGGACGAATTGTTGTTAATGTTATTATTCGATGAATATTTTTCTAATAAAAAATAACAGCGCATTCCTTTTTTTTATCACTAACTCTGGGACTTCGTCCGCGTGGAATATAATTTTGCCAGCATATTCTTTAAAACGTATATTTTTCGCCCGTTTTTGGCACATTTTTGATCAGTGCTTCACTCCTATTAGTCGTAGCTTGTGTTATATTGCTTAGGTTACACATACTTACATTATTTTTGCGTCACACACAACGAAAGCCCACAAAACATATATTTTTCTCGTTCTTCCACATTTTTGATTGATGCTCCGCTCTTATTAGTCATGGCATTATATTATATAGCCTATATTACTCTTTGTTATATCAGCTATCTACCAGTATAGCCCCATTAAAATTGGCTTAGTTATCTCAGACATTTCCACAAAAAATAATTTAAAAAAATGTTCTCTTGTTATTTGTACCGTGCATACATCCATAGGCATTTAGTAAACATTAATCATTATATTAATATTACAAACAGATCATTATATCAGCCATTGTAAGTCCACTGCTGGACATAGGCTTCCAAGAAAAGGGGAATTTAGCCCAGAATTGCCGCGCTGGGCAAACGTGTTGGCAATCGCAGAGCGCAGCTTTCGCGACTGGCGCAGCTTTAGCATTTGAACGACACTGTTTCGGATGGATATACCGCCATTAGTTGATTCTGGTACCTCAGCCGCCTCTTACGACACCTAGTACAGTGGGAGATACTATTCTACTCTGCCGGTACCTCACGGCTCATTAATGATATGCTATTTTAATATTACAAACAGATACCTACTCCAATTTTATTTACATGTATTGATAAATGTTCAGCGGATATACTACACTCGGAAATTTTAGTACAAACGGACAAGCGTCATATAATGATAATAATATTTATTTTTCTCCATTTCACTTGAGAACTAATGTACAATAATTTTAGATATATTAATTGAATCAAGTATTAAGTGCGGTGGAGGCTGGAGTCTAAAAGTAAGCTCAGCTTTCTAAGCTAGTAAATTTCAAACCACCGGGCCTCCCTACCGGTTCAACAGTATATACTTGTTTATTAGTGTATGTATTAGTTTATATAAAATTGTTTGTTTACATTGAATTGTATCGTAAATGTGATCGTGTATACAATTCAATACTTCCCAAACAAAATAATTAACGATAACTTGTAGGACTATATACATGTCTAAAGGTTATCTAAGTAATAATCTTGGAGTATTAAATCTCCCTATCTTAGTGCAATGTGATTAGAATTGGCGATACATCGCGCGTGTGGTTGTGAAGATTCTAATATGAAACTGGAGGTTTTGTGTGTTTTATTTATGTTGGCTTACAACATTTATGGCAAGGTGAGTGGGTGTTAAATTCTCAACTGTAAATTAAATCTTATTACTTAAGTAATAAGCTATCATATCAAAAAATATTCCTTTAAAAAGGCCTATCACACTTCCAAATCGTCAAAATAAACAATATTGTTCCAAATGTAAATTAAACCTTATAGCCTAAGTAATAAGCTATTCAATATCAAAATCTATTTATTAAAGTATGCTTACCACAGAAACTTCTTAATCGTCAACATAAACAATATTTTTGCCATAAAATATTGATGTTGCCAACTTAACTGGAAAGACCAAAGACAATATTAAGTCAAAGGTGTCAGTTATTTGTATCTTCCATAACTTCATAGGTAATAAAATAAAATTTTGTAATTGGAAAATATATTATTTTGATTTATTTAACTTTTGAAAGATCAATGTCATTATCTTTCACTTGATTTCATGACATTAGAGGGAGAGCACTCCAGAGTATACGTAGCTGCCGCAGTGTAAAATTGGGATAAGCACGAGTGGTGACGGTTTTATTTTGGCATTCCCGTTACAATCACCCTACCAAATCCAAAACCATTAAATCAAATGATACTTTAGCGCAGAGACAGCACTGTTCGGGATCTTCTACAATTGTACTCACACAACCTGAACTCTTCTCTGAACCTGTCAAAGAGTGACAGAGAGCTCCTCAACTCCTGGACCGAAGAGTTCCAGGTGAAACAGGTGAACATCTCTACGAAGTACCGCTTGCAAATGGTCAGGCATAAAGAGCACAGCTTCAGGAAAATTAATGACAAGAAGGTAATTAAAGACTATTAAAATACCTGTAAATTAAAGTAAATCAATCACCATCATTCTATTAGCTATTGGAAGTCCACTGCTGGACATAGATAGGCCTCTCCAAGAATGGTTTTTTGCCCATAATTGCCGAGCTGGGCAAGCGTGTTGGCAAACGCAAAACGCAGCTTTCGCGCCGGGGATGCTGCTGCCCATTCCCACCCTTTACATTTGAGCTGCACTGTTTGGTATGGATTTACCGCCATCTGTCGGTTCTTCTTTCGTCATGGTGCAGTGGGAGGTACTATTCTACTCTGCCAGTACCTCATGGCAACTAAGTCAATAGCTTAATAGGATATGAAAACATATCTGATTTATATTTTTTTGTCTCTATATCTGTTTCTAATACAAATGCTTGATAAAAATATAAAATTAGGTAATCGGAAGTTATTAATAAAACTGTCTTCATATATCTGAATAAAACTGACCTCATACTTTCTTTTACAATAAAGCACATAGAGAATAGTGCCTTTAAAATATATATATATAGGATATATTTTAATAAAGTCAAATATTCAAAATATTAGTGCTAAAGAAATATCAACAGCATACAATATTTTTAACAATAGAAAGAACTGTTTGAAGAATTAAAAAAATTATAAGTATTAATTGGACACAAATTTTTTACAATTATGCCGTGGAGTAATATGTAGTAGAATAGTACCTCGGTAGTAGGTAGATCGTAGAACTGAGGTACCGGAACCGACAGATGCCAGTATATCCAACAGAAGCTGCGTAGCTCAAATGCCACAGGATGTATTCAAACCCTACAGTATTCTCGTCGCCAAGCATGTTAACTCAATGCGGCAGTTATGGGCTAAAATTCCCTTTTCTTGGATAAGCTTATGCCCAACTATGGACTTTCTACGACTGCTGTGATGATGTTCGTAATATTTGCTTGTATTTGGTTTGCAACAACAACAATACCACTTTAAATGGACTAAACAAATAGCAGCTTTATTCACATATCATCACATATTAAGCAGGTTTCAACCGCATTGAGATGTAAAATAAATCTAGTATCATTAACGCTACGTTGTTATTGATCTTAGCGTAGTGTTGTTTAGCCTATAACCTTCTCCGATAAATGGACTAACAAATACTGATAGAATTTTTCAAATCGGACGAGCGGTTCCGGATATTAGCGCGTTCAGACAAACTAACTCTTCAGAATATTTGTATGTTAAGTCAAAGTTAATTGTGCCAATATTTTTTTAAAACGTGAAACGTATTACATTTTTTCAGTGGGTGAGTTGTATTGACATTCACTCAATCGACATTCAAAGGTCTCAGCAAACATACATTCAGGACGAGACTGAATGCATTAAGGGGGTCATGCTTGAGACCAAGCATAAACGGCAAGCAGTTGACCAAGTGGAAAGAGAGGTAAGAATAATTGTATAAGTAGGTAGAAAAAGGCAATACGACAACTAAGAAAATATCCAATTGCAGTTTTTCTCTTCATACATTTCTATTTTTCCCCATCTCATACTCCGATTCCAAGCTAAGTCGCTTAAAGCACTTTTTACGGGCGTGAGACAACAGAGCAATCACGAATATTATACTTGAATATATATTTTCAACGCCCAGACACAGAACAAACAGAAATATCATCATATAATGATTTGTCCCGGGTGGGGAGGCCCGACATGATACTATCCTTCCAATTGCTACTTTTTTACAACGTGATTATTTAATTTTAAGATAAATTCTGCTTATTTAATTAAGTTTTTTAGGTGTATAAATATTTGAAAATTAAACGCTTTCTACAAATCTAATAATACTAGGTTTGATTATGGTTTTATACTTTTTTGGAATAAATCGTATATTTTTGCAGATAAAGAAATGGCGTAAAAGTTATAAATATCTATCACATTTATGTGGCATTAACTATCCCCATGATCCAAAAGGCGCCGGCGCGTGCCTTGTTGATTTTGTAAGTAGTCGATTAATTTAAAAATTAATAGAAATTGTGTAAATTGTGTTGTCGCAATAGATAAGAAACTGTGGATACACAACAGTTTGATTTACATTATGAGATTGTGTTAACAATCTCTGATAACATTGGTACATTGGAGTTGTAAGGGTTAGCACGGAGTATAATTTAGAAGTAGGGTTACTGAAAGAGAAAACACTTTATAGATAGAACGAGACGACTACAATAGCACGCTGCAAAGGTTGATAATGATGAAGTTGGGACTTATGTCAGAGTTGTACCTGCAACTGTCGACGGCCATGATCAACTTGGAGCAGTGCTTGAGAAAAGACTTCTCCTCTTTCTTGAACACAGTCCGGACAATCGTGGAAGCATTGCATACCTGTTATTACGGTATTAAAGTATAGGAAATAATATATATTATTTTCAAACTATTTATTATAGCAAATATATTACTTTTTTATGACATTTTATCTTTATATGTTAATATTTTGTGTCACATTGTTTGTCCGGTATGAACACCTTAACGACTACACCGCTTTTAAACAATAATTTGATCCAACATAGAGATGCGATAGTTTATATCTTAATTTTAGCCGTGAGGCACCGGTCGAGTAGAATAGTAACTTCCCCTGTACCAGGTGTCGTAAGAGGCGTCTAAGGTACCAGAACCGATAGATGGCGGTACAATATCCATGCATAAAAGTCAGCTCAAATGTACAGGGCGTGGATGGGCAGCAGCTTCTCCGTCACGCAAGCTGCGCTCTGCGATTGCCAACACGCTTGCCCAGCGCGGCAATTGTGGGCTACATACCTCCTTTCTTAAGGAGGCGTATGAGGTCCAACAATGGAATAATAATGGCTGGTATGATATCTCTATTTATTGTGAAAAAAAATTATTAATAAATATATATACATAATTGAACAGGACAACGTCTGTCAGGTCAGCTAGTTTTTTTAATAAAAATAATGAAAGACATGATTTTGCAAGAATCATTTGTATTTTCATTATAAAATAATACTTTTAGGTATACAACTAAAGATAATATTTACATAATGTAAAAAGTTTATTGACTATGTCCACTAAATATGCTCAAAAAATATAATTCATTTAAATATAAACAGTCCAAAAAATATATGAGAGAAATCTAATCTTTTTAATTGGTCCCTAAATCACTATCGAATATAGTTCGAAGTACACTTAGCAAAATTCAGTTTGTACATACTAATTGTATAATTTACAAAATATGGCAAAGAGATATATAATTAATTATATAAATACTAAATTCAATTTATTTCGCTTATCTTTAAAGAGTATATTGAGATTTATACAAATTACCTAATACATAAGTCTATATCCATACTGAATCCTTGTCTATACAACATTGAAAATTATAACCACACAACCTACAAATAAAAGAGAAAAGGTATGAGAGTACTCGACAAGATATTGGCTTAGTTCATTCAGAAAATTAAAATATAAACTAGAAGTAAAATAATCTCACTCTTGAGACATAAGAAGACACACATATACATAGAAATATCATGGACGTTGTCAATGTATCACAAATACAAGTTTAAAATGGTAACAACAACGCTTCAGGCAGTCCTAATCGGATTAGTTTATTGTAAGATCCGAATAGCATGATACATCGCCAACATGCGTCATAGTAGAATTTTTTTAAAAGAGATTCAATTAGAAAACTCACTAATAAACTGACTAATTTTAAAATCATAACTTAATACTAAATCTAGAACACTATACAGCATATTATATTTTGTGGCATTTTCAATCAGGAAAATTTATTAAGTCAACCTTCAATTTCGATGTATGCAATTATGGCATTGCAACGATTTTTATGAGGCTATTGACACGTACACGAGTGTGCCACAAGGCACTGTCATTGCCCCTCTTGTACCTTATTTATACATCATAGTATTTACATTTTCTATACGTCGCCTTATATTTGTTATTCAATTGACTAATGAATAACCCATAATGTACATTGTAGTAATCTTATATCATAGTGATCCTAACCCTGCTGAAGGTCTCGGGGGTGGTTCTGGGGTGTCTGGCGTTGGCGGCTTGAATGTGCTACCCTGTAGATTATAATTGGACACTTTATTTTATTTCTATACAGAAATGTTGCAAACAAGCGTTCATAGTCTGTACACCGCAAGGATTTGATAGTATAGTATACTTTAGCAAAATGGACATACCTGGAAACCCAAGGCGGCTTCTAGCGGCGTGGGGGAGTCACCGCCCAGAGTGGCGTAGTCACCAAAACGTTCAGTCGTTCTACTACCTTGGATTGTCGCGTACGTGTTGTCAGTCTAAAACAACAGTATTGAGTTTAATATCACTAGTTGAATCATGCATCCAACAAAAGATCATAATGGCTGATATGGTGATATCACCACCACAAATGGACGTATGCTTTCTTGAGAAAGGAGGATTTTTGCATTTACTTCGCGGCGAGAATGCTGCTGCATTTGAGCTATGCTGTTTCGAATGTATATACCGCCATCAGTCTATTTCAGTTTATTACATAAAAAGGTTAGAAATGAAGGCTCTTGAAAAAATGAACACTAGCGTAAACAGGATTTTTCAGGGAACTACTTCCCTCAAAAATCTGATTTGACTGATGACTATATAAGTACGTGGGAGTTAAGCGACATAAATATACCTGGCCTGAAGGTACCAGAAGAGCTGAATGAGGTATCGGAATAGATCGATGGTATACTGGGGGGGGTATAGTGTAGCTCAAAAGCCACAGGGTGGAAAGGGCAGCAGCCTTTCCGTCGCAAAGGTACACTCCCTGATTGCCACCACGCTTGACTAGCGCGACACAATAAATGTTTTATTGCTATGATAAAATATACCTGGGGTTGTTCGGCCACCTGTTCTTGCTGGTCTCCAAACACATTCATAGTGAGCTCTTGTTCCTCGTAAGGCCTCAGTTTGGTCTCTAACCAAAGTGGGTTTTCGGTTGTGCTCAACTCTTCTAAAATCCTTCGTCGAGCTAAACTGTCCCCTTTGCTGGACTGCATTGATGGAGGAGGTATGACCCTGGGAATTTTTTTTTAGAAATTTACATGATATCTCATAAATTGACCTAACATCACGATAAGTCGCTTAAAACACTTGTGTTAAGGATATATCACAACAATCGCAAATATAATACTTACGATACATTTAAATAACACCCAGAGACAGAATAACTCATATAAATATTTGCCTTGGGTGGGGATCAAACACACGACCTTTGGCGTACAAGATAATATCGCTACCATCTGCGCCAATGAGTATATTGGCTGATGAAAACTGGAAAGTCCACATTAGTAAGTGATTGGTGCGAGAAAGATAATATTGCATAGGAAAATCTGCAAAATGTTGTATCTTTTGAAGGGTGCAGGAGACAGCGAATTATGCGTAATGTGCCATAACATCTTCAAGCCCCAAAGTTGGCACCACGCTAGTGATATCCTTATGATGACTAAGCTGTCTTATCGTATCACGCGGACCGTACGCTTGCTTGTCGACTTCAACACATATATATATAAAAAAGTTAGATCTATTTAAGTATATGACTCACCAATGCTTGAGACATGCGCACACGACGATAAACGTGACGATGCCGGTAAACAAAACAATCAACAACGCAATCAGTGCTGCCAACGCGGGGTCGAAGCTATCTGGCGCTGTAACATCAACAATATCATTACATTTAAACATGTGTCATTAAACATGACAAATGTTAAAGGGCAATTATCTGTTTGACTGTATGTGATAATTATCATTTATTATTACAATAATGAGATTAAATCGTTTTCATTTAACATTGTTCGTTATGGTCCAATTAAAGCCATCATTTGTCTTAAACCCTATCTTGTATGAATTTACATCGATACGGGGAGAATAGATAAAGTTTCAGCATTGCTTGAGGACTTTCGAAAAACTGATAAACTAGGATTACTACGTGGGTGCCGGCAGAGTATCCCCATACCGTGCATTTTAGCTACACTATTTTCGATAGATATACAGTCATCTGTCGGTTCCGGTACCTTAGTCGCCTATTACGACACCTGGTACAAGGGGAGGTACTATTCTACTCTGCCGGTACCCCTCTGAGATAATCTAAAGTGGGTCTTATCTACGCTATTTATGTCATCCAAAACAAAATAATATAAAGATAGTTCTAAACACTAAGTCTCACGATCATTGCTGGCTCTGCTAGTGTTAAATAAATGAAAAGGTGATATCAACGGTAGCTGACACGCTGACGGAGCTTTACATGGACAATAGTTTATGAAACAATACCTTTAGAAGTAGCACTCGCCGCAATAAGCGTTTCCACTCCATACTCCTGGTACACGTCCTTGAGGTCATCGAACTTGGAGTCGATAGTCTGCAAGACCTGCTCCACTGGCAACACTTGGTACGTGTTT
>JACJUM010001610.1:1213182-1243597 GCA_020976665.1 Heortia vitessoides | reverse complement strand
GGTACAAATAGGCGAGAGTGAGGTACCATTGCACACGATCTTTTGTATGAAGCCTACCTCATATAGTGCAACGTTTAAAAGTTCCTGACTTTGAGCTTTAGTTGGTTTGCACTCTGCTATTGTTATTTAAGCTTTCTCGCATTTAAAGGTCCTTTCTAAATTCCGTTTATCATTATCACGTTTCAACTTCTTGATAATTATAGCACAAAAATTGCGGTAACTCATAAATGTTGTCTATGGGACTGTTTTTTTGTATTTAAATATAATCTATGCTGTCTATCATTTCTATTTCTAACATAACAATGCACCCGCCACCATGCGAGGCTTAATAATTCGCTATCTTCCAGAAAAAGTTGCCAAAAAGGTGGTAAGAGTAAGGCTTTTGTTGTTTTAATTATGAGATGGTAATCTAATTATAATTAAGTAGATTTTAAATAATGACACTTATGCAGCCAAACGGTATAGCAGGAATTTATTCATAGACAAAAAATGAAGAGGTGTGTGTGCACAGACACTATAGTAAAGTCATAGACCATGTCAGTATGGTAGGCAGCAAAATTTAAATATTCAACAGCTTTCTTGGTTAGCTTTTATTGATCTTTGAATTATGAAATCAGGATAAGTCAGGCATCAGATGATAAAGTAATATATTTGTGAATCCTCTGTTGTCTGATAAAAAAGGACAATATATGAGATTTTGTGGGAATTTATTACTATTGTATATTATATACTTATAAATAGATGAATTGTTACTTACATAGACTTGTGCCTTCGCTTGCCTGTGCGGTGGTGCCACCTCCTGCGCAATGATGTCCAGCACGAACCGATCCTGGTTGTACTCCGACATGTAATGCGCTGTCATTAGAACACCTGAAACAAAATCATTTTCATAGAAAATCATTTTTTGATTCAGACTTGATGTCATCAAGACAACCATAGAAAGTTTACTGTTGGATGTGAGGCCCCAAGATAGGGGGATTTTTGCCCGCAATGGCCACGCTGGGCAGACGTGGTGGCAATCGCAGAGCCCAACTTTGCAACGAGGATGCTGTTGCCCATCTCCACTGAAGTATGTAAGCTGCGCTGTTAAGGTTATACTGCTATCCATCGGATGCCTGCTATCTGTCGGTTTCGGTACCTTAATCGCATCTAACGACACCTGATACAGAGGGAGGTACTCCATCGGTACCATACTACTTGATGTAATCATACCAATATATAAATATATATAAATGGTATATAATGGTAGGTAGGTACATAAACACAAACCTTCCAAAGTTAGTACAAGACTGTGTTAAGGCAAGGTAGCGATAATTGTCATGTGCATAAGGTTCAATTTCAAAACGCATGCAATTGAATCCAGTGCGTGTTGCCAATGATAACTTAGGTAGAGCTTGAATAATACACTTCAAAATTTTCAACACGTTCTAATTTTTTTTATTAGACCAGGTCGACAAATAACACAGTCCGCGTGATAGTAAGTGTCACTGCAGCCTATTGACGCTCGTAGTATAACAAGGATATCCCCAGTGCATCACCAACTTTTATGACTAGAAGATTGTCGCATTACCTTTGCTGGTACTATGTTGATTATCCAATTTAAAATCGATATCTACCCATGTAGACCTTTATAATATTACTGTTCATCAACATGGCAGCCAGCTAGACATAGAGCCCCCCCCCCCTAAAAATGATCTGAGCTTTGGGATGGATATACCGCTAACGGGATAGGTACCTCGGTCGACTTGCCCCCTTACGACACCTCACTCAGGAGGTTCTATTTCTCTCTGTCGGTACCCTACAGCTCACTGATATCGGAATCTAAATGAAAAGTCATACCATCCTGGCTGATGTTAAAGGGAGAAGGCACCACGCTACCGCTAGACTCGGAGGCTCCGAACTTGTAAAGGTTCGAAGCCGCCACCAAGTACACCAGGGTCCCGTTCTCTGCCAGATCCGGGTCTTCAGCTACCACTGAAAGGACCGGCTCGTTGACGCGGGCTGTGTGTTTTACAACTGGAAAAAATAAACAAAATTTATAATTTTGAGTAGGAATTTAAAGGTTGCCTTTAAATCGGACGATAAAATTATTTTTAAACGCTGTTAATGTACCTGAAAAATGGAACTGAAGATTTGAATGATCGATGATCTGATCGAGATCTTTCGGAGTCTCACTTGCAAAACAATTTTTTTAACATAATCTTTACACGAAAGTTCTAACAATAAAATTGATCATAATATAAAAACTAAACAAGGACATAAAAATATCATTATGGGCAAAATTCACCTCTTTGTTGGGTAAATTTGCATTACGAATGATCTGCCACCGCTCTGACTTAATTGTAGAGTATGAGAGAGAGATTATCTCAATAACCTGATTAGATTTCACGGGGTAAACGAAACTCATCTGTGTAAGAACAAGTGAAATGAGTTCTGCCATACTTTTCGTGGACCGAGCACGTGGACTAGCATTTTCTGTTTATCATAACTTTCAGTTCGTTATAACTTTGTTTTTTACTTATTAGTTTGATCTATTTTAAAAACGTGTTTTTGACTTTTACCAAACTATACATTTTTGTAAGTGCCTATGGTTAGGCCAATTTAAATAACAAATATTTTATTTTTGAATTCACTTACCAGCGTAATACACTTTCTGCTCAAACTTAGGCTCATTATCGTTCTCATCAAGGACCCTGACCTTCACCAAGGTCACGCTATGGTCCTGCCCGTCGGTGGTGTTGTCAACGGAGTTCAAGATGGCCGCCGCGTGCTCCAACACGGGGTTGTTGCTCGCGTATATCGTTAAGGAGTACAACGATTGCTTCTCTCTGAAATATAAGTAAAACACCAAATGGAAATAAAACGTGCAGTGTATGTACACATTGATATTCTTTAGATAAAAATATGTTTGATCTTGATTTGAGTTGAAATCGAGTTCATGTTGTCTGGTCTACACCAAAGCATTAGGTTTCGCTTCCAAAGCAAGCAAATCTATATATACAGAAGAAGCTGACTGACTGACAAATTAACGCAGTGCCTAAACTAGAAAAAAGAATAACTCGATTCTAATTTTGCAAACTAAGAAAAGACTTGAAAATACACTATGGAGGTACAAAGTGTAAATCGTTGCTGTTTTTGTAATAATTTAATTGAAATTCAGTATAAAGGTTCTTTATTGAAAATTATCAAAAAGGTTTAAATATTTTTTCGAAAATCATCCTTTAAGGGGGTACAAAGTTGTATAAAAGTTCTTTTATTTTCTAAGTAATTTCAATAATATGTTATATATATTATATAAAAGGAGAAGCTGACTGTCTGGCTGACATATCAACATAGGGCTTACACTAATACTTAGTCAACTTTCCAGTCGCCTTTTACGACATTTGGCATGGGGGGAGGGGGGTTACTATTGTGCCTCACGGCTATTTTAATTTTTTATAATTATTGTATTAATGAATGTTCGTTTAAATAATATGTTCATGTCCTTGTTTTGTTTTCATATTATGATCAATTATTGTTAGAACTTTTGTGTAAGGATTATGTTAACACGATGCTTGTGAGCGACTTGGACTTTCTGTTCGCTTCAAGTATTTTTTAAAGTTAGTCCGTTCATAGACTAAATTTAATATTTTTCGGAACCATTACAAAGGGAACAGAGGAGAAGAGACAGTAAATTTTATTTATCAAGAATATTAGAACGGATGCCTTACCTGTCAAAGCTGGTGTTAGCCCTGAGGATGCCTTGAGTGCGGTCAAGCGTGAACGCTCCGTCTTGGTTGCCGTCCACGACGTGGTAGTACACCTTCCCGTGCTCGCCGGAGTCCTTGTCGGTGGCTTTTACTGTACCTTTAATTAAAAAATTCATTTTTTTAAAAATATGTTACCAGCAAAACCGTTATGCATTGTCCAGTTTTACCTATATTTATTTGATTTTAAATTTAGATACAAAACGATTTTATCTCTCACTTTGTGCACATTAAGCCAAAAATGATTAAATTAATTCAGTTTACAAGTTCATACCGGACAAACGTATTTATTTTATATAATTACACATATAAAATGTAAATTTATGTAAAAAAAGAAGAATAATATATATATATATGTAAAACAATAATCAAAGTTTATTATTTCACAAATCTGTTCCTATTTGTTACAAGGATCAAAAAAACAACCCTTTATCTACATATACTATACCAGAATATTATTTGTAAACTAGCTGTGCCCGCGACTTCGTCTGCGTGTTTTTTTTGGTTACCATACCCCTTTAACTTAACTTATATAAACTTTGAATGTCATGTTTATTTATATAGAATAAGTTTCAAGTTTCTAGCTCTAAAAATAGTGATACTTCCATAAAACTTTTCATCCCCCCTTTCAACCCCTTACAACCCTTATTTCGAATTAAAAAATAGCCTATGTCCTTTCTCAAGGTTTAAAGATTGTCTGTGCCAAATTTTATCAAAATCGGTTGAGAGGTTTAACCGGGAAAGCGTAACAAACAGACAGAGTTTCTTTCGCATATATATTATATCTAGGGATATATACAAATAAAAAATGTGTTTGGAAAGGAAAAAAATCTTAATTCTTTTTTTTCACACATTTTTTGGCGACGTGTCATTGTCTAAGTATCAACTATGAATATTCCGAACACTTCGTTCGGTTACCGTAACGTAACCGAAACGTTGAACAAGAAATGTAATGAATAAACTGCTTTTTTAAGATAGTTTACAATAAAATTATCTTACCAATAATAACTCCAGGTGGAAGATTCTCCAATATGCTGAACTGGTGCAGCGTGTGCTGGAACCTGGGAGTGTTATCGTCATCATCAGCTAGCACCACCGACAGCAGACGGAGGCTCTCGAACTGGGCAGGGGTTCCGTTGTCCACCGCTACTATTACCAGCTATGGACAAAAATATAAGGTTTTGATAATGTGTTTGTTAATAGTTATATAGAAATGCACTATTGTCAGAAAACTGAGGACAAGATATAAAAATGTTATAGCAATAATCCTTACTATCATTATGTCATCATCATTATCATCATACAAGCCGTTGGATGTCCACTGCAGGACATAGGCCTCTCCAAAACAGGAGGTTTTTTGCCCATAATTGCCGCGTTGGGCAAGCGTGTTGGCAATCGCAGAGCGCAGCTTTCGCGACGGGAATACTGCTGCCCATAAAAAAAACTCGTAGTGCCTACCACACGCCTCCATAAAATAAAAAAATTAATAAAATACCAGGCAGCATATCAGGCTTAATAAATAATTAAATAAATTAAAAGAAAAAATAAATTCTTAAGCATAATATAATGTTAAAGATTGTATTAATTATAAAACTGCATGGCATTGAATTGCTCTATCTATATCTATACCTAGCTTTAAGACAACCGTTTGTTAGCGCGGACGCCGGTAGGGGATCCATTAACACTAACTATTTAGTATTGATGGAACTTTGTCACCACAAGTTTTTCTTGTACATATCTTTCTGGTGGCTCGTGTAATGAAACTGATATAAACTTAGTTTTAAGACCCGCCTGGTGCCGGCAGACTAGTATTAGGTAAGTCTAATTGAAATGTTAGATGCTTGCGTCGGGTCATCAGCATCATAAATATAAATAAGTACTATGAATATAAAACAATTTAGTTTTTCATATTTCTGAATTAAAATTGTTCTATTTATTATTTCTGACAACTCGAAAGTGCCTGTGGGCAAGTATGAAATGGGCCTACTTGAAAAATTTATATTTCGATTTGATTTACCCTTACTTATTAAATATAATGTTATAAATGTAAAAGTAAGAATGTCTGTCTGTTACGCAATTACGCCAAAACTACTAATATATATATAACATTTATTTGTAGGCTATTTATTCGATTTAAATAAATATGACATTCAAAGTTTACTTAAAATAACGTACAGGTATGGTACCCAAAGAAACTATTTCACGCAGACGAAGTCGCGGGCACATGAAGTAATATATATACAATTTTTCTAAACTATAAGCAGTTGTTGGTTTAAAAAATATATCTTTGATTAACATCACTCCAAGATAAGTATCTTGAAGCACTTGTGTCAAGGACATCAGACAACAGAAAAATAACAAATATACAACTTAAATACATATATTTAACACCCAGACGCAGAACAAACAAACTTATCATCATATAAATATTTGTCCTGGGTGGAGATCGAACCCACGATCATTGACGAACAATACAGGATCACTACCATCTGCGCCATCGGGACAGTCATATAAAACGCCATATATTGACGCCCTCTTATACCAATAAGGTTGTACAGGGTCTATGAAGTCATATAAACGTGGTTGCAAAAAGTATAACAGATCCCTATTCAACCCAAAACATCTCAAGTTTAAGCTACCAAACCCAACAAAAACAGATGTGTCTATCTACCAGCGGTTTATGCAACTCTTAGTCTTTTCAGAAGAATATGTCCAACAGTACATCTTTCAGCTAATATCAAGAAGTTTCACTAAGTTTACGGTTCAGATCAGGATAAAAAAACCAACCTGGTATTCCGCTTTGACCTCTCTGTCAAGGAAGGTCTTTGTTCTCAGCTCCCCGGAATCAGGGTCGAGGCTGAACTCTTGCGTCTCCCCCACGTTCTGGTTGTCTACCTTGAGGTAGTATGACACCCTTCCGTTCTCTCCGGAGTCCTCGTCGGTCGCCTGGATGGTTGTGATGAGGTAGTCCGCTTGGGCTGCGTTCTAATAACATAGGAGACTCTAAGAAATCATACTCTAGAAGATAAATAAGTACTTGAAAGTGTTTTAATTATACCTTTAAGCCGTGAGGTACCGGCAGAGTAGAATAGTACCTCTCCCTGTGCCAGATGTCTTAACAAGCGACTGAGGCACCGGAATCGACAGATGACGGTATATCCATATAAAACAGTGTAGTTTAAATGCACAGGGCGAGGGTAAGCCGCGTATCCCCGTCGCAAAAATTACCAACACGCTTGCCCAGTGCGTTAATTATAAGCCTAATTCCCCATTTCTTGGGGAAGCCAACAATGGATTTACAATTACTGTTATAATAATTATGATCATTAGATTCATTAGAATTTACCTGTCAAACAATTTTTTAATGTTATTTTGTAATTGACTTGATTTTTATTGCGTAGTCTTTATATTTTGTTTGCTGCGTGGTACCGGTAGAGTAGAATATTACTTCCCTCTGTACCAAGTGTTGTAAGAGGAGACTGAGGTACCGGAACCAACAGATGGTGGTATAACAACTCCAAGTAGTGTAGCTTAAATGCAACAGGGCGGGGAAGGGCAGCAGTATTCTTGTTGCCAAGCTCTGCAATTGCTATTACGCTTGCCAAAGGTAAATATGGGCAAAACAAAATCCCTCTTTTGAGTTGCTATGTCCGGCAAAGCATGTTCTATGCTGCTATGATGATATATTTAGATTTTGCGATTTATCTCGGAATCAGGTCATTATGTGAGATGTTTATAATATTTAGTGAATTTACTTATATATATGTAAAGAGATGGATGAAAGTAGAATAACTGCGCAAATATATAGAGCGGAAGTGAACGGAAGAGTTGGTCCAAGACGATATAGGTATAGAAGTTAACCAGGCCCCACCTCGGGGATGTGCAGCTGGCGCAGGCCGGGCGGCGGGCGCGCGAAGGCGGGCGCGTGCCGGTTGACGCTGAGCACGCGGATGTCGACGCGCGCGGCGTCGCGGCCCGCGCCGCGCCCCGCGCCGTCCGCCGCCGCCACGCGCAGCCGGTGCGAGCTGTTGCCGGCCACCGCCCGCGCGGGGTAGATGATGCCGGAGTTCGGGTCCACGAAGAACGCCCCTGGAGACCGGCGGTGCGGTTTAGATATATGCTTTTGCCGTATTCGCCGCGAGGTACCGGCCGAGTAGAACGGTCCTCCCTGTAGTAGGTGTCGTCGGAGTCGAGTGGGGACATTTATTTGCCGGACATAGGCATATTGCCGCGCTAGGCGAGTCAGTAATTGTACAGTGCTGCTTTCGCGACGGGGATGCTCCCCGTCTTGTCGCATTCGAGATACCCTACTTGGGGTGGTTATACCGCCGTCTGCCGGTTTCGGTACCTCAGTCGCCTGTTACGACGTTACAGAGGGAGCTACTATTACTCTACCGGTATCACGCGGCTATTTAAATATAATGACTACGTAGTAAAAAAAAAGTAATTTTAATTTTCAGATGGATATACCGCCATCTATCAGTTCCGGTATCTTAGTCGCTTTTTACGCCACTTGGTTCAACTAGTTTTCTACCCGCAACTTTGTCAGCACGATAACTTTATACATACACCACACCTGTGTCCCATCAGGGTCAAGATCTTGGCATACCTCTCTCGCTTCCGTCACTCGCATTAATTAATCCTTTTATACACGCTCGTTTATTCTTTGGTACTTCTGACCTGGCCCTTCTTTAATACCTTTTCGACCTGATCAAAGTATGTCCAAAAACTTTATATGTTATCCCTAAGTATCCCTGACGTTCTCTTGTTATTTCGGAAAGCAGTCTAAGCTCTCTGGTAACTAAACCGTTCCAGCGTGAAATAGTAAGAAACATACATTCACAATCCATACTCACAAACTTTCTCATTTATAATATTAGTGAAAATAGACGGGCCCGATGGCGCACACGGTAGTGATTCTATTTTATGCCCCAGGGGTCGTGGGTTCGATCTCCACCCCGTGCAAATATTTATATGATGTATATTTTTTCTTTTTAGTCTGGCTTTTAAATATATGTATTTAAGTAATATAATAGTATATTAGCCGTGAGATACCGGCAGAGTAGAATAGTACCCCTGCACCAGGTGTCGTAAGAGGCGACTAAGCTACGAGAACCAACAGATGGCGGTATATCCATGCAAAAAGGTCAGCTTAAATGTACCGGGCAGGGATGGGCAGGAGCTTCCACATCGCAAAAGCTGCGCTCTGCGATTGCCAACACGCTTGCGCAGCACGGAAATTCTTGGCAACACACCCACTTTCTTGGGGAGGCCTATGTCCAAAATGGTCTTTTAATGGCTGGTATGATGATGATGAAGTAGTATATTTGTGCTTCCTCTGTTGTCTGGTGTCCATAACACAAGTGCTTTAAGCGATTTATCTCGGAGTCCGATCAATGCATGAGATGTTTTGTGAATGATTTTATTTTAAAATCATTTATCTTACCTGGTTCACTTTGCTCTTCAATCGTGTACTGCACTTTCCCATTGATCCCTTCATCTTTATCCTCAGCTAGCACCTGCAAGATGGCCGCTGGGGGGTCCAGAGGGAGGTTCTCAGCGATCGTACTCTTGTACACTTTCTGCGTGAACACTGGAGAGTTGTCGTTGATGTCCAGAACTTTGATGTGTACCTGGAGGATATTCAAATCGAATGATAAATGTTTCACATGAGGTGGACCTCATGTGAAACAAAGGTCACAAAGGTCGAATGCATTGGTACCTCACTATCACCAATTTCTACCGTCAAAAAGCAGTGCCCGCATTGCTGTGTTCCTGTTTGAAGTATGAGTGAGGTAGTGAAATTACTGGGTGTGATGCACTTTTTTTTTATAATATAAATAAGAATATGATATAAAAGGAATATCACAAGGATATCACGAACGCGTGATATCCTAGTGATATTACGAGCGTGTCTAGGCTGTGGTGGCACTTACTGTCACGCAGACTATACAATTAAGCAGACGCTTATTTTCCGAAATGGTCTAAAAAAATCATTTCTAATACCAGCCATTGACAGTCCACTTCTGGACATAGGGCTCCCCAAAAAAAGGCGAATGTGAATGGGACACCTGGTACAGGGGGTACTATTCTACTTTGCCGGTACTGTACGGCAGCGCAGAAATCATACACATCGGTAAATCCGATCAGGCCCTTTTTTAATATCTTACTTTCTACTAAACGAATAAATACAGTTTTAAATACCAAATTAAGTTCGTCTCTTGCCTCTTCACGCTTTATTTACTTGACTCGTATTCTCGAATTTCTGCAAATGTATATTTGGGAGTACGATGAATGACATAGGCTTTATTTCAAGCCGAAAAACCGTGCTGTTCCCATGGAAATAAATGACAGTTTTAGTACTCCAAAAAGTCAATAGATGGCACTGAACGATTTGATTTCCGTGATGTTCCTGCACCAGGTATCATAAGAGGCGACTAAGGTACTAGAACTGACAGATGGTGGTATATCCATCCGAGACAGTGCAGCTCACATGCACAGGGCGAGGATGGGCAGCAGCAGCCCCGTCGTGAAAGCTGTGCTCTCGCGATTATGTGCAAAAACCCTCCTTTCTGGGAGAGGCCTATGTCCAGCAGTGGACTTTCAATGGCTGGTATGATGATGATGAGCGATTTTGATCTCAACTAACTAATGTTATAAATGGCAAAGTAATTATGTTTGTACCTCTTGACACTTCATCCACTGAACCCGTTATCTTGAAACTTCACAAGAAAGGACATATAGTACCTCTCATCCCTACATTACTGCTGTTCTGAAAATACACGCGGGCAAAAGCTAGTAAGATATAAAAAATACATTAAGTACTCACAGGAACGCTAGTGGACTTCCTAACGTTGGGCGGCGCGTTGTCGCCGGCGCCCGCGCGCAGCCAGATGTCGCTCGTAGTCTCGCGGTCGATGTTGCCGTCGGCGACCGTGACGGCCCCCGTGGCGGGGTCGATGTGGAACAGGGACGAGAGGTTGCCTGTCAGGCTGTACGTGACTTCCCCAAATTCTCCTTGAAAGGTAAATGAAATATGAATAGTCCGTTAGGTACTTTAGTCGCCTGTAACAGGCGACTGAAGTACCTAACGGCGGTATACCCATACAAAATAGAGTAATCGCTGAGCGCAGCTTTTGCGACAGAGATGCTGTTGCCCATCCCCGCCCTGTTGCACTGAATTATCTATTATAAATAAATAAATTCCCACAACATCTCATACATAGACCTGACTCCGTGATAAGTCGCTTAAGGCACTGTGTTACGGACGCCAGACAACAGAGGAATCACAAATATACTACTTTAATATATATATTTCACACTCAGACACAGAACAAACGCAAATATTTGGTCAACTCTTGGTGGGAATCGAACCCACGACTCCTGGCGGATAAGATAGGATCACTACCGTCTACGCCATCGGGCCCCGTCAATTATACTAATATAGATATAAAAAGGGTTATTAGCGGTCTAGTCGCCTAAGTATATAAAGATATTACTGTTTGTCTTTGCATTACCTTCATCTTTATCCACAGCAGTAACGGTGACGACCCTGGTGCCAGGAGCCGAATGTTCAGACACAGCTGCGTCATAAGCTTCAGCAGCGAAGACAGGCTCCTCATCATTTACGTTTAAGATGTCCACGGTGACAGACGCGGAGGTAGACCGCTGGGGTACTCCAGAATCGTAAGCTACCAGGGTGAAGTTGAGCCTGTGAATCTTCTCGTAATCTATGCGCTGGGTTGTTTTGACCACACCTGGAAAAATATATGAATTAATATGAATGATAAATTGATTTGACGGACCCGATGGTGCAGATGGTAGTGATCCTATCTCGTGCAGCAAGGGTCGTGGGATTCCCGTCCAGAGCAAACATTTATTGAGGTGGTATAGAACGACCGAGGTGAACATATGTGAACCAGGTAGAAGAGGTATTAAAGAATGGCCAGGTCAAAGTACCAAGAATAAACGAGCGTGTGTGAAAGGACAAATGCAAGTAAGGGAAGCGAGAGAAGTGGTAATCCATAGTCTCTGCCTTCCCCGATGCACACAGGTGTGATTTATGTATACATGTATGAATATGTTTGTTCTGTGTCCGGATGTTAAATTTGTATTTAAGTAATAAATTTTGTGATTTATCTTTTGTCTGACATCCGTAACATAATTGCTTTATGCTACTTATCTCGGTATCAAATCAATGTATGACTACCGTCTTTGAGTAGGACTCAAGGTCATAAAACTTTGTTGTTAACATTTTTAAAGTTACGTCTTTAAGACGCGATGTACCTTCCAGTAACTGTTATGATATATATATGTATGTATATATATATATTAATCTTATAGGTATTATTATATAGACATATTATCATCATCATATCAGCCGTTGGATGTCCACTGCTGAACAGATGGATATACCGCCACCTGTAGTTCTGTGCCTCAGTCACCTCTTATGACACCTGGTAGAGGAGGAGGTGCTATTCTACTGAAATGCCGGCAGAGTAGAATAGTGCCTACTTCACCAGGTATCATACAAGGCGACTTAGTATCATTTTGCCCATAATTGCTGCGCCGGGCAAACGTGTTGGCAATTGCAAAGCGCAGCTTTCGCGACGGCGATCCTGCTGACCACCCCGTCCCTGTATATATGAGATACACTGTTTTTTATGGATATACTGCCATCTGTCGGTTTGGTACCTCAGTCGCCTTTTTCTGTACAGGGAAAGTTACTTACTGTGCCGGTACCTCAAGGCACAAATAAAGTTTAACAAATATCCAATTAACCGACCTGTAATGTTATCGATCTCGAAGTACGGACTCGGTGGCTGGATCACGATAGCTGATATGGGCGTTTCCTTATCGGTGGCGGTGTACGTGGCTAGCACCGTACCCACGGGCTGCTCCTCCTCGAGGGTCTCCAGGTACGCTGGCTGTGAAAATACAGGCGCATGCCTGTTGCCGTCCACTATCGTTATAATCAGCTCGCCTGGGGGAGAAGGTTCATTCGTTAGAAAACACATACTGTATCCGTAACAACGTAGTCGCAAAGAGAGGTTGGTATGATCACAGAATAAGAGACGTTAGGAATCAAGTCAGTCACTGTAACCAGAGATCGTTTCTTAAAATAGGTGATAAAAAACGACATGTCGATATATCCGGCACAAGTGAAGTCAATACATCCGACCGAGTCACTAAACATTTTGTATGAAAACCAAACTTTACACACTTGGTTGGTCAATATAGTCGGGGTCATAATAAACGGATTCTGCTGTATGTGTTTGATATTTCTAACCTTCAGTCATCTGAAGATTTGGTGCTGATGCATCAGTGACGGCGACCGGCAGCGTCAACACCACAGCCTTGTTGCGGTCCAGCTTCTGTGACAAGACCACGGGCCCGTTGGGCAGGACGGAGAACCAAGAGCCGAAGATACCTGAGTCTGTTACCTGAAATATAATTTTTGACTATAATAATTTTATATATATATATTGAGTATATAAAGAAGATGTGAATGAAAACTGCAAAATTTTAAGCTTTACCTTTGCAATGTAAATCAAACTGTAAAAAATATTATATAGTATAATAAATTTATTTTTTTCGAGCAGAATCTGTAAGACAATGATTTCCATACTTGTATCAGGATTGAACGTTATATATATATATAACCAAGACTGTCGCAGTCTTAGCAATATATTTGTTTCAGAAAATTAAGAAAAATCAATATGTCTATGAAAATATTATTTATGTTCACAAAAATGAAACTGGTTGTCAGAAAAATAGTGACATACATAATACAAATACAAGAAATAAACATAAGCTTGCAGTGCCCATTACGAGGCTCCAAAATATAAGGAATACGTTCAGGGGCAATAGTCTCAGATTTTATTATACAATCCCAAGTAGAAAAGAAATATGCCTTAGAATAAATTCAAGAAATGCGTTAAAGTATTATTACTGCTTGGAGGAATTGCTCTAACATCAACTATCAAGACAACGGTTTGTGAGCGCAAACGCCGGTATGGGTTCCAATAATACCTACCATTATTGTTGGTGTGTTATTTATGGTGTTATTAGATCTATCAGTTTTTCTTGCAGGGTTTTTTCTACTCGCGTTATGAATCTGCTATTAACTTAGTTATGACTGTCTGACTAGTATGAAAGCAGGACACTGAATGACCTATTTGTTGAAATTATTAATATAACACTGCCTATCAGTGTCAATTATTTGTGTAAAATTGTAGTTAGCAAATCTATACTCATAAATTTTTTTTGGGTTTTGGACGATTTAAAAAAGCCTGTGACAGGCCTATATAAATAAAGATGTATTTGACTTTGACTTCTTTATTGTAAGCGTCTAAAACTAGTAATAGTCTCTCACCTCTTTTGCATTCTTATCGACCGCCTTGATAGGCTTGTCTTTCAGCAACTCGTACACCAACTGCTGGTCATCAGCAATGTCAGGGTCCACCGCGACCAGGTTGTGCACTTGGGTCCCGACTTCTGCATCAGCCGAGACCTCGGCCCTCTGTACAGGCGGAGTGAAGTAAGGCTTCTTGTCGTTCACGTTGATGACGTGCACCGTGAGTTCCGTGGTGCCGGTGAGGCTGGGCATTCCTGAAAGATGAGAAATAGATTTTAAAGCCGTTTCGTTTCATAATCATTATAGCCTTTGGACGTCCATTATCTCATGTATTACTATTATTTTGACGGGCCCAATGGCGCCGTTGGTAATGATCCTATCTTGTGCGCCAAGGGTCGTGGGTTTGATTGCCAACCAGGACAAATACTTATTTGTTTGTTTTGTGTCTGGGTGTTAAATGCATGTACTTAAGTAATATATTTGTGATTCCTCCGTTATCTAGCGTCCATACAAGTGCTTTAAGGTCTGTCACTAAGGAGTCAGGTCAATAATGAGATGTGGCGGGAATTTATTTTACTATATATGCTTCCCTAGGGAAGGGGGAATTTCGCTCAGAATTGCAGCATTAAGCAAATGGTAGATCGTAGCTTTTTAGGGATGCTGCTGCCCATTCTCGCGTGAATATTAGATATTTTTTTCTTTTTTTAATTAGACCAGATCGATAAGTAGGGATACAGTCCGCACGATGGTAGGCGTCGCATATAGACGCTCGTAATATCATAAGGAAATCACTAGCGCATTGCCAACCCTATGACTTGAAGGTACTATGTCACACTGCCAGGTATTTCACTGCCTCTTCCTTTTGGTAGCAGAGAAAGTTGAGACTGAAGTACCAGTGCAAGCGGTCTTTGTATGAAGTCTACTTCAATTGAAATGCTTCATACTATATGTATACGTTATATTTCTTTGTTTAGTTTATTTCTTTTCTTTTATTTTATTCATTTTTGGGACAATAACAAAATACAAATCAAAACATAAAAAACCAAAATATTATAACTACTTATTACTAAATTTGCATTTCAATAACAACCGAGCGACAACAACTTAGAATTATGTGGTAAGCAAACTAATGTTATCGGAACACCGTACACACTTTAGAAAAGATTCAAAGCTCGATAAAATATATATTAAGGTCCATTTATAAAAAGTTACACTCTCTACACATTCTTATTAGTGGGCTCATGTACATTATTTCTGGTAAAACGTGCACAAAATAGGTGCTCTCTACGGTTGGATTTAGATGAACATCTCAGTGAAACATGACATTAGACATGAATGTCAAGATTGGAGTTGATAATTTTATGTAATATTAAAAGTGTTTAAATAATATAATGCGATGTCGTGAGCTCCACTTATGTCAGATTATATGTGGCCACAAAAAAAAACCAACAATTGTTATTCATAACCCTTCAGAAAGATCACCAAGTTGCCGTCTAATGAGAAGAGAATTAAAGTTGAACTTTTCAAGTCTTTCATCATAAATCTTTACCTAGGCCAAGCTTGAAACTAAGATTACGAACAAACCGTTTTTGTATCGATTCAAGCTTATAACATATTTAATGTTGAAAATGGTTATTTAGTCAACTCACCTAAATCAGAAGCTATGATTTGTATCCTGTAAGTGTTCCGTTTGTCGTAGTCCAGTTTAGAGGACACGGAGACAACTCCGGTGACATTGTCAATTGCGAACGCGTCCAGGGCGCCTTTCTGGATCCCGTATTTTATCTCCGCGTTGATCCCGCTGTCGAGGTCTGTGGCCCGGACTGCGGCTACTTCGGTTCCTGTGTGTATCGGACATAGAACTTTTGAGTTATCGTTTCCCGTATTTTAGTCTATGGTATTTTAGTCTATGGTATTTTAATCTATGGTATTTTAGCCTATGGTAGCTTTGAATATGCGTATTCGTAGAGGATTTATGTGCGATTGTTCAAGGAATAGTCATCTACATTTTGACATTAGGTGTGTTAGTATTAACATTCTACATTCGATTTGATAACAATATTTGTAATAACTACTTTTATAACTCCATCGGAATAAAGTACTATCTGGTGTCTAGTGAGCTAATCATATGATATTGATACTTATTGATTTAATGTCTATATATATTGATATTATATAGAAAAAAATACATAAGTTTTCGTAAAAAATAAGCGCAAAATGGGCTGAACCAATTTTGCAAATTCTTTTACTAATAAAAACCTAACTTTTTCTAGAATAACACATTATATATACAGAAAAGAAGTTTACCTAAAATGAAAATATATAAAGGTAACTCAATAAACTCAAAAACAAATAAGCCGATCTTAATAACACTTCCATTTATAAAATATCACATCTATAATAGCATCCGTAGTACGTCCACTGATGGACATAGGCCTCCCCAAAAGGGGGAATTTGCCCGTAATTTACAGAGCTTAGCTTCGCGACGTGGATGCTTCTCCCCGTCCCCGCCGTTACCATGTTTCGAATGGATATACCGCTATCTGTCGGGTACGGTACTTCAGTCTTACGGTACCTTTTTCGACACCTGGTACAGAAGGACGGTACTGTTCTACTCTGCCGGTACCTCACGACTATATCAGATCATTAACAAATAATATAATATAATATATCCCTAAATTTCGACGGGAAATGGAGTTAAGCAATTGAAACCGCGGAGAGAATACATAAAAAATATCACAATATTTCTATGGACAATTCGTAATATATTCAAAAGTTTATACATACCGATAGGAGCATTCTCAGGTATGTCTGCATCATACTTATCGATGTCAAAGATCGGCGCGTGGTTGTTCACGTCGCGGATGTTGATCTCCACTTTACAGGTGGCGTTGTTAATGCCATCAGTAGCCTGGCAAACAAGTACATCATCATATCAGCCATTGGAAGTCCACTATAGGATATAAACCCTTCAAAAAGCTGGACTTCTATGTAATTGCCGCGTTGGATAGGCGTGTTGGCAATCGCAGAAGACATTCGTGACAGGGATGCTGCTGCCCATCTCCGCCCTGTGTGTTTAAGCTACTGTGTCGCCTCATACGATATCTGGTACATCGGGAAGGACTATTCTACTCTGCCCCACTGATTACATAGAAGAACATAGGATAACAGTGAGTTCGAAGCGTAGAGATAATTGAAGTTAAGCAACTTTTGCAACTGCATGGATGGGTGATCCAAAATGGATTAGAGTTTATAGATTGTGTAGCAGTTATCAATAACTAGCCTGCCCTGACTTCGCACTTCAGTATTAAACAAAATAAAAATTTGACGCATACTCATACAGCCTTCTTTGCCCGAATTACTCAAAAAGAACAAAATCGTACAGAAATGTTGATATAATCAATGTCAATTATTTTTTTGTTTCTTGTATATAAACTTTAAAAACTTCTTTTTACACAAACACGACATATTTAATTAAATGATTATAGGACTACGAATTTCTTTTTATCAAAATAGGTCTAAATGTATAAATTTGGAAACTTCTCCTTTCATAAATATATATTGCTTATAATCAACACTATATATTTTTTGGCAAACCTTTATTTATAAAATTTATTTCGCGTTCAATACTGATAATAAATCTCTTATATAACGGCTATACAAAGCCGTTTATTTAATTTTTTTCAATTTTTTGTTCAACATTCCTTTTCAAAATTGACAATCAATGTAACAAGTTTAAAAAAACCAGTTAAAACCAGCTTTATTATGAGTATATGAACTCTGCCTGGAAGTACATGGGCAATCAGTTTAACTTACCAATATTGTCAGTACAATTTTGTTATCATCGCCCATCTGTGTGACTCTGCCCGTTTCCGGTTTCACCGATATCCTTCCGCTGTGGGGGTCGATCCAGAATGGATGGACTAATGGCTCGATGATCGAGTATCGGATCTCTGATGTTGCGTCGATGTCTCGGGCTTGTACCTTAAAAAATTAATAATACATTTTTGATGTTTACAATGTAAGTTAATGTTATTTCGGATAAAAAATGAAACTGACTACATATAATGGGTACATTTATTTAATTTTAATTTATAAATAATGTACGTTCTTCTAGAAACTTAGGTACCTACACAAGAGCGTGAAGAATAATATTATTTTCAATAAAAATGAATAACTTTAGATCTGACTCTGAGATAAGTAGCTTAAAGTAAATATACACATATCACAGTTATAATAAATAAATACATATCAAACACCTGGTCCTGAATGGTGATCGAACTTACGGCCCTTCACGCACAAGATAGCAACAACCCAATAAGTCGTCAGATCCATAAATCTTTCGTTCAGTGGAATTGTAGGCTCAATAAATTCCACATACCTGCAGCTCAGGCTCAAACTTGACGGCGTCTTCGTCGATGGAAGCCTTGTATACAGGCGTGATGAATATTGGCGGGTTGTCGTTGGAGTCAGTCAACGATATCTGCAGGGAGACCACGGACATCTGGCCGGATCCGTCGTCGTCAGTCGCCTGGGTTCAAACACAAATTGATAGTAATTAAAAGACGTGAATTTTCAGCTTTTGAAGTCTACAACTGGACATAAGCCTCCCCAAGAAAGGGTGAATTTTGCCCATAATTGCCGAGCTGGGCAAGCGAATTGGCAATCGGATCGGATCGGATCGAATCGGATATACCGCCATATGTTGGTTCTGGTACATCAGTTGCTTCTTACGACATCTGGTACATGGGGAGGTGCCTTCCCAAGCACCTAGGTTTTTTCATTATACTTTGCCGATACCACATGGTATATCATTTATTAATTGAAAATAATAAATGAATGAGAATATAAATAATTTGTTTTTATTTATAGAGAATTTGGAATATCACAAAAATACTAAATTGGATAATATTTTTTTTTTAATTATTAAAACAAAAATTTTGTATTAAAGTTAAGAGACCGAAGTAGGAAATTATAACTCTCATTATAAGAGGACTAATGAGATACTAATATCATGATAATAAATTCCTACAACATCTCATACATTGACCTGACTCAGTGATAAGTCGCTTAAAGCATTTGCGTAACGGATGCCAGACAGAGGAATCGCAAATATACTACTTAAATACATATATTTAACGCTCAGACACAGAGCAAACAGAAATATCAACATAATAATATTTATCTGGGTGGGAATCGAATCCACGACCTTTGGCGTACAAGACAGGATCACTACCATCTGCATCATCGGCCCATTGTTCCAATTTATATACTTGGGCAACATTATTCTATCTATTAGCAAAAGTTCGTAACAACTGACCTTGTACTGCAAGAAGTAGTCCTTCCTCGCCTCGTAGTCCAGGCAGGGAGCGGTGCCAGGCGTCGGACAGGGCGCCACGGTGATGAGCCCCGTGCGGTTGTCTACTTGGAACAACTCTGCTCCATTCCCTGACAGTTGGTAGACGATGCCGTCTGTTCCAAATCTGAAGTGGTAATATTGAAGAATTTGAAATACTCTGCTTTTTTATTAGTCAAGTTAATGCACCAGATGTCGTGAGAGGCGATTAAGGTACCAAAACCGCCAGATGGCGGTATATCCATCCGACATAGTGCAGATCAAATGCAAAGGGCGGGGATAGGCAGCAGCATCCCGGTCGTGAAATCTGCGCTTTGCGATTGCCAACACGCTGGTCGAGTTTGGTATTTATGGGCAAAAATTCCCGTTTTTGGTGAGGCCGCCAAAGTAGAATAGTACGTCCCTCCGTGCCAGGAGTCGTAAAATGCGACTGAAGTACAAGGACCGACAGAAGGCGGTATTCCCACCCGAAACAGCATGGCTCAAGTATGACAAAGAGGAACCGAGCACCAGTATTCTTATACAAAACTACGCTCTGTGATTGATTACACTATTTCTAATGGGCAAAATTGCCTCTACCTTAGGCAGACTTATTTCTAGCAGTTGACGTCTTCCGGCTGCTATGATAATGATGATAGAGGAAAATATTCTCATGTTTGAATTTACCTGCCAGTATCTCTGTCAGTGGCTTTGACTTGAGCCACCATGGTGCCCGGAGGAGCAGCTTCGGGAACAGTGGCCGAGTACGGCTCGTCAGCAAACTGCGGCGTGTTGTCGTTCACATCCGTGAGGGAGATGGTAACACTGGCCTTGGAGGACAACCGGGGGGATGTGTGGAGCTCTTCTGCTATAACCTGGAGTTCATAAATAAGACACGTATTTTATTTGTGACTGGGGTACCGGAGCCGACTGCTGGCGGTATGTCCATCCAATACAGAATAGCTTAAAGGTCGGGCATAGGCTTCGATATCCCTGAGGCTGCCATTCTTGCCCAACGCGGCAATCATAGACAAAAATCTCTTTTTTCGGTTTATGTCTATCATAGGATTTTCAATGGCTAATTTTATTATTGTCACAATAAGGGTAGGCTATGAGCACTTTGTTTTAAAGCGTTATCTGTCGAATTCTACCCTTAATCATGTTATTAATTAAACATTTGCTGATGACGCTAATGATTGACTGACCTAGAGCTAATATTTATATGTAATATGAGTGTTTTCTTGTGTCTGGGTGTTATTGACATGTATCGAAGTATTATATATGTAATTATAAGCTGGCAGTGCCCATTACGAGGCTCCAAAAAATAAGTAATTCGTTCAGGGGCAATAGTGTAAGATTTTATAATACAATCCCAAGTAGAATTACAAAATGCCTTTAAATAAATTCAAGAATTGCATAAAAGATAAACTTATTGCTAAGGCGTATTACTTCTTAAAAGATTATTAATGATGAAATTGCTTGGGATTGAATAGAATTGCTCTAACATCAACTACTTAGGCAACGGTTTGATAGCGCCGACGCCGGTGTGGGTATCGATATTACCTACTATAAGGTGTTATTAGAATCCACATAACCATCAGTTTTTCTTGCAGATTGTTTTCTGGTGGGTCGCGTAATGAACTTGCTATAAACTTAATTATAAGACCCGTCTTGTTCCGGCAGACTAGTGTTAAAGATGGAAGTGTCATTGAGTGCAATGACCTTTTTGTTTAAATGACCCTTATAACACCATAAGGTTTGCGGCTCATCAGTAATTTGTGTAAAATTGTAATTAGCAAATCTATTCATAGATTTTTTATTTTTTTACGATTTAAAAGTGCCTATAATAGGCTTACTTAAATAAAGATATATTTAACTTTATTTGCTTTCTTGGTCTGGTTCACATGCAGGTTGGTGGTGGTTCACATGCTTCCAATTAATTACCTTCTCGTACCTCGGAGTCAGCTTAACGTATGAATTTCTGTATTCCACTTATTTGACTCACCTCAAGGATGAACTTCCTCTGGTTAGGGTTTTCATAGTCCAAGCTGGAGTTCAGTCGAAGAGTGACCGACGCGCTACCGGTGGCTGTGGACGGTTCCACCACGAAGGCGCCCATCTCGTCAGATAGGCGGAGTGTGAACACAGAGTTCAGACCCTGAGAAGATTAAATATGTTAGTTAAGTTAAATTTTAGACTGCAATATGAAGCAAAATGTTACACTCACTCGCTTATCACAAAATCTCTGAAACTACAAGTGTCAGGAGTCTAAAATTCTTTATGGGTTTAATCGATATGGATAAGACCTTTATTGAAAACTAGACGACGCTACAATCTATCTGTCTTCACTACTTCTACATCGTGCGCCAAGGATCATAGATTCGATCCCCACTCAATACAAACATTAATATAATGAATATTTGTATTTGTTCTGTGTCTGAGTATTATTATTTAAGAATTATATTTGCGATTGATCTTATCTGATATCCGTAACACAAGTGCTTTGAGCGACTTACCTCAGAGTCATATCTATGTATGACATGATGTGTGAATTCATTATTAAATCTGACTCGGATTCGTCCCGCTTCTCCAGCTATTTTAAATAACAAAGGTCCTTACAAAACTTCGCAGATATAATAAAAATATTGTTACAATTTTGCATTCTCAAAAGTTTATTGCCATAAAATATAACATAACATACGCTAATGCAAAAAATATGTCATACCTGCTTTTCTATCAATATCGGTTCAGCCATTTAGCAATTTACTTCAAACAGGGAGACAAAAAATTTAACCAGCTTATTTTTGTTAATAGTATTGTACATACAAAATTATTATTATAATATTATAAAAATGTTATTTTAAAAATTTTATTGATTTTGTATATCGAATTTATTTAATATAACGAATTATTTAATATAATTAAATTGTTTAATATAACGAATAATCACTTGAATTTAATGTATATAGCCTAAATCTATGAAGGTAAGCTTTTGTTCTTGTCTGCACCTTAAACACAACAAGATGATATGCGAATTTGCCTATGGAACTTGGCAGGCGTTCAAGGCGAAAACAACACTTATTTTTATATTTTAGTAACATATATTTATAAGTGTGTTGGTTTCAACACTGACATATGTTAGCGAATGTTGGGTAAGGCAGAAGAAGCACGCGAGTAGAATAAATGTTGTTGAAATGAGAGCATTTCGAAGTATGTATGGTGTGAGTTTGAGAGATAGATTAAAGAGAAGTGTAATAAGAGATCGATGTGGTGTAAAGGGTGATGTTGTGCCAACTATAGAGATGAATGTTAAGATGGTTTAGACATCTAGAAAGGATGGATGAAAATAGAATGACTCCACAAATATATAGAGCGGAATGGATGTGTTGGTATAGGACGACTGAGGCGAACATATCTTAACCAAGTAGAAGAGGTATTAAAGAAGGGCCAGGTCAGAAGTAACAAGAATAAACGAGCGTGTATAAAAGGACTAATTCGAGTAAGGCAAGCTAGGGAGTTTTGCCAGGATCGTAACAAGTGTAGAGCAATAGTCTCTGCCTACCTAATGGGATCCAGGCGTGATGTATGTATGTATATTTTTAAAAGCTAAAGTAAAGGTAAAATAAAGGCTCGTAGCCTTTATTTTACTTTGTTGTATAAGATTCATTAATGAAAAAGTTTCGTTAAAATCCATACAATAGTCTGCGTGAAAAAATAACAAGCATACTTAAAAAACTTTTGCACTTTTATAACATCAGTAAGAAAATAAAGGCTGATACTGCTTTCACAACTTACTAGATCTGTATCCGTGACCACCATATCGAGGTTTGGGAGTGGTGTCCCTATAGGCAAGCTCTCTGGTATCTCGACGCTGTACTCTCGCCTGTTGAAGCGGGGCGGTTCGTCGTTCACGTCCTTTATCGTCA
The DNA here is from genome assembly GCA_020976665.1 of Heortia vitessoides. Classification (NCBI taxonomy): domain Eukaryota; kingdom Metazoa; phylum Arthropoda; class Insecta; order Lepidoptera; family Crambidae; genus Heortia; species Heortia vitessoides. The sequence goes on along the minus strand of JACJUM010001610.1, from coordinate 1,220,233 downwards.
CTGTCACTGTAGCCGCGGTTGACGTTAGGTCAGTGTATAATGGTGAGCCGTCCACTACTTCGGTGGCCTGGGAACAATATGCGTAGGATAATATATACCAAGGTATTACATCAGGTCGTCTGCATTGGTACCTCAGTCTCTCCTATTTCTACGGATAAATAGCAGTGTTCGCAATGCTGTGTTCCGGTTTGGAGGATGAGAGAGGTAGTGAAGTTACTGGGTAATGTGATAATATCTGCAAGTCTCAATGTTGGCTACGCGCTAGTAACATGCTTGTGATAATATGAACGTCTTCAGACTGCGGAGAAGGTTACTATCAACCTTGTCTACAATATAGTTTGGAATACAATACTATTAAATTGCATACAAAATTATGAGAAATTTGTAATAGAAGAAACAATTTTTTTTCATCCGATATTATATTTTATAAACAGTCTGTTAAAATTTGAAATTAATACTGTTTTGCTACTTTTCCTAAATTTTAATGGTAAAAAATAAAAGCTAGAAAAATTATATTGTATCTATTGAATGTTATTACAGCGATCTATTTAAAATTTAACTGGATGTTTATATATAAAGTAGTCAATCAACCTTGAGCAGGTTATGATGAGAAACTTACCCTCACTGTGAGATTAAGCGGTGATGAGGGATCCACTAACGCTTCTCTGTCTAGAGGCTTCGCAGTTCTGAGTTCTCCTGTAGCACTGTCCAATACGAAGAAGTCCAACGGATCTGTAATAGGTCGGGATGAAATAGTTTAGATAAATATCATCTACCATTGACAGTCCACTGCTGGACATAGGCCTCCCCAAGATAGGGGGAATTTTGCGCATAATTGCCGCGGTAGGCAAGCGTTTTGGCAATCGCAGAGCTTTTGCGACGGGGATGCTGCTGCCTATCCCCGCCCTGTGTATTTGAGCTGCACTGGTTTGGACGGATCTACCACCATCTGTCGGTGTACTATTCTACTCTGCCGGTACCTCGCGGTTCAGATAAATATATTTATAATAAACTCACACATTTGCCGTTGACCTGACTTTGAGATAAGTCGCTTAAACTAAAGATCGTGGATTAGATCCCCTCTCAGGACAAACACTTATATGATGTTATATATGTTTGTCTGAACAAACACAAATATCATCGGATATCAGGTAATAGAGGAATCACAAATATAATTCTTGAACACATATTTAACACTCAGTCACAGATGTTTCGGCATTAAATATATGTTCACGAACCCACGACCTTTGGCGCATAAGATATTATCACTACCATCTGCGCCATCGGGCCCCTAAAGCAAATGTAGTTAAAAATCTTAATACCATGTTACTCACTTGTCACAAGTTCTAGCACTATGTCTCTAGGTTGCGCTCGATCAGCATCTCTCGCTTTGATTGTAAGAGCGAGTGTTCCCACGGGAGCGTCCTCAGCCAACGCGCCGGTGAGGGCGCCACTGAACACTGGAGGGGAGTTCTGGACGTCGACTACTTTGACCTCGACGTGCGCCGTCGAGTTCAAGGTTCCATCCTGGATGAATGTCGGAGATGTATATTTTTAGGTGACAGTCAAAACATTGTTTTTTTTTATTTGAACCAACAAACAGTTGCACAATAAAATTTATTAACTGGCGGTCATACATAAAATAATTGTTATACCAGCACCGTTGACCACAGATAGATAGTGTGGGGTACACAAAACGTCAGCCCACACATGCCCAACCATTGAGTACAAATATTAATGTTTGTTATATTTTTTCTTTTAACTATTGTACATGTAATGTGTCTCTTATACAAATATTATAAAAAGAAAATACCTATTTTTTTAATATGTTTATCAGCAAATAAGCATGCGGTCCACTTGATGGTAAACGTGACCGCAGCCTAAAGAAGCGTCTCATCACAAAGATATCAACTAGCGTGTTGCCAATTCTTTCAACTGAAGATACTATGTCATATTTACCCAGTAATTAAATAATACATAGCAATACGAACACTGCTATTTGGCGGTAGAAATAGGTGAAACCAATTAGGTTCTAATTCAGACGACCTTTGTAAGTGGTCTACCTCCTATAATTCTGTTTGTAATTAATAAACTCAAAACTACTTTTACACCTTATTTTAGAAATAATTTAACTGATAGAAAGCCACATTATTCTGGAGTAATATAAATTAAAATATATAATTACAAAAATATAGATTGTAACAAATAAACTAACACCTAAAAGGACTGATTCCATTAATTCTTTTACTATATCATGTTAAATTATCAGGTATAGTCAATCTTTATATTCATACGGATAAGAGAACTATGCAATATATAAATAAATCCAGGATCTTCTAAAAGTCATTGGACCATCTTATGCTAATGCACAAAATAAAAAAAGGCTTTAACCAAAATAAAAATTCAATTAAAATTTCAAATTTTTCAAATCCAGTAATGATCAACATTATTATTATATTCTAATGAGATACTTATATTTTTGTCGTTATTTCAGATAATTACTAGTTGTCCCGGCAAACGTTGTTCTGCCAATGAAATTATATAAAATTACCAATACACTATTAAAAAATAGGGGTTGGTGAAAGATGGGTGGAAATTTAGGGTTGTATGTATTTTAATGCCCCATATAGAAATTAATTATTAAAAAAATTTTTTTGGTGTGACCACCCCTAATCACTTAGAGGTTTGAAAAATAGATAAATTTAAATATTAGGCGTTTAATATAATTAAATATTAATAATTTAAATATTAATAATATTTTCAGAATTACTGAACATGCATAAAAAAAATTATAAGAACCAGTCAAGCCGTTTCAGAGATGTATGGGAACGAACATTGTGACACGAGAATTTTATACATTAAAAGAAGATACTCTTAGAAATGTGTGAGAAATGTTTTATATTTTAGGCAACATAAAACTAACAATAATTTATATTGAAAATGTCAACTTAGTAACATATATAAAAATCGATGGCAATTGATTTTTGACGATTGGCGAAGTTGACAAACAAGCAAACAAGAAGTTGACAAACAAGCATACAGTCCAACTGGTGATAATCATCACCGCAGACAACACACAGTCGTGTTATCACAAGGATATCACGAGCGCGTCGCCAGCCTCTCTGACCCTTCAAACCGGAACAAAAAAATGCTGCCCTCATTACATCCCCTTATGGTATAAACAGGTGGGTGTGAGGTACCCTTATTAGCTAACCATTTAATTTAGGTATCTTATTTTACTAACGAATGTCTGGTTTTCAAATAGCTAAATAATATTGTTTTTAAAAACTAATAGTACTTACAGTTGCGTATAGTTGGAATTGATAGAATTGCTTCTGGTTATAGTTGAGAGGTTTCTTCAAGACCAGAACTCCTGTGTAGTTGTTGGCAGTTGAGTTCAACACCACGACTTCAAATGTCTCGCATGCTTCCGGCCACTGAAAATATAATAAAATACATACATACAAACATTGCTGTGAGGTACCGACAGAGTAGAATAGTACCTTACCCTGTACCAGGTGGTAAGGCGACTAAGGTACCAGAACCGATAGATGGCAGCAGCGTCTTGGTCGCTAAAGCTGCGCTCTGCGATTGCCAAAACGCTGGCTCAGCGCGGCAATTTTAGGCAAATTCCCTCTTTCTTGGGGAGGTCTATGTCCAGCAGTGAACTATTAACGGCTGGTATGATGTTGATGATAAAACATAATGCCTAAGTCCCATCAGGGTAGACAGATATTATAAAACTCTACTTGCTACGATCTTAGTATCCCTCTCTCGCTTCCTTAATTCACATCATCATACCAGCTATTGTTATTCCACTGCTGAACATAGGCCTCCCCAAAAAGGGGGGATATATGCATAGTTGCTGCGCTAGGCAAGCGTATTGGCAATCGCAGAGCGTAGCTTTTGCAGGGATGCTGTTGCCCATCCACGTCCTGTGCATTTGAGCTACACTATTTCAGATGGATATACCGCCATCTGTCGGTTCGGGCACCTCATAATTCCTTTACTCGCATTAGTCCTTTCATACACGCTTGTTTATTCTTAGTACTTCTGAAAAGGCTCTTCTTAAATACTTTTTCTACCTAATTAAGGTATGTTCACCTTGGTCGTCCATAGCAACTCCTTAACCTCCTTAACCTTAACAATTCGCTACCCAGCAAGAAAAGTAATCCCGAGAAAATGTAACTTTAATTACTTTTTCGTTCATTTGTGATTATGTCATTTCGTACCTGACATGCGTTGTGACACTTTTCTTGCCGGGATTAAGATATCGTCCATAAGAAGGCATACACTCTTTGCTGTCAAGAACATGAAATAAAGTGTTCAAAGATACCAGATGCTCTTGAATACCAGGAGACTTCTGCCGATACTACATTAGACTATTCGAACAAACAAGCGTACGGTCCGCGTGATAGTAAACGAACCGTAGACTGTAAATGCCGTCATTATCACAAAGATATCACCGTTTGCCGTGCCGTGCCGTGTTGCCAATCTTGTGACTTGAAGATTATATATCACATAACCCAGTAATGTCGCTGCATATCACACCATTCAAACCGGAACACAACATTGCGAACAATGCTGTTTGACGGTACACATAGGTGAGAGTGAGGTATTAATGCTGACGACTTCTGCACGAGATCTACCTCTAGTCAACACCTGGTACCATTATAACCTGGATAAGAAATGTAAGAAAAGGAAATTACATACCTGTTCATTTAAACAGCCAACTTCGAGACTATCTCCAACGGAATCACGATCTTCAACATTTATATTAGTTAGGATTGTTTTTCCAACCTCTTCGTCTTCAGGCACGTTTACCTCGTACGGACTCTGTAACACAATTCATCATCATCACATCAGCTGTAGAGAGTCCACTGCTGGACAAAGGCCTCCTCAACAAGGGGAATTAAGCCTTCGTCATCATTTAGAATTCGCCTAAGTCGAAAAGCATACGGTCCACTTAACAGCTAACATTCCCACAACTTATAGACGCTCGTATAATCACGAGAATGTTACAAGCCAATGCCTTATAACTAAAAGGTGTTATGTCAAATTACCCAGTATTATCATTACAACCACGCTGTTTATCAGGCGATATAGGTAAGTGTGAGGTACCAATGCAGACTTTAGTCTAACGCTAGTCTCATTGCCGCGCTGGGCCGGCGTGATACCACTCGGAGAGCGTACCTTTGCGCCAGTTCTGTTGTTGCACATCCCCACCCTGTTGTATTTGTACCTGACGGTTTCGGTACCTCAATCGCCTTTTAGTACACCTGGTACAGAGGGAAGTGGTCTACTTCACCGGAACTTCACGGCACAAAATTGCATTGGTTTATTTCAAGATCAATCTTCCTTAGAAACAATTTAATGTCTTTTACCGTTGCTTATTTAGTTCGTACGTCAGGCAGTTAATATTTTGTAAGTATAGAAATGTAAGAGCTTTCCTAAAATGTATTAAAATCTATTGAATGGTGGTAATTTGAGGTGTGGAGTGTTTAAGTGCAAAATAATGGTTCCAGTTATTTGGCACCATTAGGCAACAATTACTGTATGCATTATCGTGGTATTTCACGTATTTTATTTTCTTACTAGCAATACTTCGTCTTCGTCCGCGTAGAATAGTAACTTTGGGGGGTATAGTAGCCTTTTCCTCGTTGCCTGCAACATTTCTCACTGACGCTTCGATCCTAGTGGTCTCAGCGTAAAGTAAAATGTGTTAGCCTAAAGCCTTCCTCTATAAATGGACTATCCAACAAAAAAAGAATTATTCAAACAAACAAACAAACTCTTTTACTTTATAATATTAGTATTTATAATATAAGCATACAGCTTTTACTTACGTTGTGATATTTTAACTAATAATATTCACTAGAACATACAATTTTATTGAAAACAAGCAGCGCTGCGCGGTTTCTCCCGCCTCAAGTTGTAGAACTTTCATACTACATTTTTACCCACCTATTAACCTCTTGAGGGAATCGAATTACTTCAAAAACGGCAGTTTTATACAATCTTTGCAATCTCGTTTTACCTCTTTAGGGGATAAATTTTAACAAATCCATTTTTAGTTTTCTTCCACATTATAAAACAGGGGTTCCCCTGTACAAAATTTCAAGTTTCTAACCCTTATATTTTAGGTCTTGCGTTGATATGTCAGTCAGATTCTCCTTTTAACAGAAGATATTAAATAACAAAATTATAGTCAAACGTTTATGCAGTAATTAACTAACTAGCAATTTTTTCATCGCATTCTTTGTATGGGTAAAAATATTTTTTTCATGAGGAAATAAAAATAAGGAAGAAAGTCGCTTTGAGCATTTGTGAATATTATCAAATCATAAATATTACTTTAATGCATATTTAACACCCAGGCATATAACAAATAAAATATTCATTATAAAAATGTGTCCTAGTTGGGGATCAAACCCACGACTCTAGACGCACAAGACAGGGCCACTACCGAGTAAGCTATCAGGTCTGTAATAATAAAAAACATAAATCCATCTGTATATACTTACATTTTTAAATGTAGGCGGATTGTCGTTTTCGTCTAGAACGATAACAGTCACTGGCTGGACTTGAACCTGATTTTGGGCTGGGTCCGGATTCTGGGCTTCCACCGATACTAGGAACTTTATAGTATCTTCAGTCTGTAAACCATCAGATCCAGATTTTAATTCATTATTATCATTACAGCCCCCAAGGAAGCCCCATAATGGGGAAATTTGCTCATAATTGCTCTGGGCAAGCATGTTGGCGATTGCAGAGCGCTGCTTTCACGACAGGGATACTGCTGCCCATCTTTACCCTTGCATTTGAACTACACTGTCCGGATGGATAAGACGTCGATCTGTCAGTTCTAGTACCTTAGTCGCATCTATGACATATGGTACAGAGTTCTACTCCGCCGGTAACTCAGAGCAGATTAATGAAAGAGAGAGAGACGGCAGAGGTTAATAACCGAATTTCAATTTCTAATACTTTAGTCGCATCTATGACATTTGGTACAGAGGGAGGTACTATTCTACTCTGCCGGTACCTCAGA
>JACJUM010001610.1:1101945-1212782 GCA_020976665.1 Heortia vitessoides | reverse complement strand
CAGTCAATGGTCAAAAATGTTTGTATTTATTTATTTATTTCTGACTATAGTTAATAGTTTCAAGTAAAAGAGAATTTAATTTCAATAGTATTTGTTGAAACTATCATCATCATCACATTAGCCATTGGAAGTCCACTACTAGAAATAGGCCTCCCCAAGAAAGCTACAGCCCATCCCCGCCCTGTATACATTTGAGCTGACTTTTTTGCAAGGATATACCGCCATCCATTAATTCTGGAATCTCAGTCGCCTCCTACGACACCTGGTACACGGGGAGGTACTATTCTACTTTGCCGGTACCTCACGGCTAGCAAAGTAAAATAGTACCTCCCGTTAAAAACAACTTAAGCATAATTAAAAGTAGCTTTACAAATAATAAACTTATAACTAATTAGTTCCTTTCATTTTATTTTTTGCTCTTTCTGAAGATCTGCACATTGTCACTTACGTCAATTTAATTTATGACCACTTATGACATCAATATTTATAGTCGTAATATTTTTTCATAATAAACATATAAGATGGGATTAGACAGGACAATGTCTGTCAGTTTGGCTAGTTACTGTATATTTCTCACCGGCAGGCCATCAGGGTCGAGTCCCTGAAGAGTGTAGACCACGGACCCGACAGGCGTGCTCTCGGAGAGTGCCAAATTGTTCATGTCCTGAGTAAATACAGGCAGCGAGCTCGATGACACTGAAACAGGTAAGCAAACATTTAATTCGTATTAATACACTCAGTTTTCTACCTAGAGGTACAAAATCTCAATCACTAAAACCCAGATGGATACAAAAAGAACGTTCGGAGTTCAGTATAGGTACATACCCATGTACATCAGAGATATACATAAAGACTAGAAGCGCTTCCCGTAATAGTATATAGATAAAATATAGCATATATTACTAACTGATAATATAACTTCCTCTTAAGGAAAGATTTTTAGATATAGATCCAGTAGTTTTTGAAATTATTTGTTACAAATGTACAAAAGATCTAATTCATATTTCAATTTTAAGCACTATTTTTTTTATGTAAAAATAGTATAGAACGTGTTATTCTAGAAGAATGTAGCTTTCTATTAGAAGAATTGTCCAAATTAATGCAGTATTTTTTGAACATATTGGTTACAAACAATTATTTATTTTATTATATATTTAAAAATTATGTTTCTTTCACAATATAATATGATTCTATAAGCAACTATGCTATCGTCTAAAATTGTGAATGTCCCTCACTATGTACTGCGAGCCGACTCAGTAGGTACAAACGAACAAAGACTTAGTTCATGTTCAAAGAAGAACGCACACTTGCTAAATGGTCTATTTCATACATTCCTAACTGTACTTTCCAAACAATGAACTGTTCTAATGGACTTTCATTTTTATCGATAAACACAAATGTATTGGATTACATCATTATCACATCACACAGAACGCAAACTGCTGGACTGATCTCTCAGCGTCCATATATATTTTATAAATTCCCACAACATCTCATACATTAACTTGACTCCGTAGTAAGTCACTTAAAGCACTTGTGTTACGGACGCCAGACAACAGAAGAATCACAAATATACTACTTAAATAAAAATATTTAAAACCCAGACACAGAACAAACACAAATATTATCATTTAATATTTGCTCTGATGGGAGTCGAAGACCGAAAGATCGCCGCCGCCATCAGGCCCGTCCAATATGAACCTAAAGATTACATCAGAGAAATTTTAAGGGAGCGGCCCCTTGAGATTTCTGTATGTTTATAATTGCTTATTTTGTAAAAAAATATGTACAAAGAAATTTTAAAATTGCATTCTAGGACAATAATATTCTAAAATAATATCATAAGTTCGTTTTTAGTCTCACAGAAAAAGAATTGTCTAATTCATAAATTTAACCCTAGTACATAGTCTAGGATTAAAACAAAACAACAGTATACACTTATACATAGAATTATTACCTGAAGCAAAACACACCGCTGCACATAACGTAATGTGCCACCGCAACTCCATCTTTGTTGTTCTGTAACAAAAAGATAATTTGATTTAGTGAACATAATCAACACTTTAATAACAATCACTAGAACTAAAAATAGGAATATGTATAATATACATACATATATATACATTCATATATATATACATACATAAACAGATGTATAGATTATATTTAGACATAGTTAACAACAAATTAGATATAGACTTAAGTAACATACTGCTATTATTAATAAAAACGGCAAGTCATTGCAGATGAAAGATGGCGTTTAAAGCCGTTAAAAATTACCACAAGGGATATATTTAAAAGAGTACATATAAAAAGTACATTTTTAACTCAGATGTTTGAGCCTGTATCGTGCCCCAACTCAATTTAACTGATAAAGCCAAGGTCTAATAGGTCCAAGGCCCCGTCAGGTCCAATACAAATCACAGTATGATCACTTACTCTCGTTCCGTTTCTTAATCTGTTTGTGAATTTCAAATCACGTTATTCCTGCTGCTTGTAAATAGAAACTGCGTTTTAACGGTTTCAGAATAAACGCGGTTTATTTAATATTTACATTTTATATTTACACGTATTTAAGAATTTCAAACTTTTTGCATTTTTATTTTAATAATAATACTTTCCGTGACGTAATTGTATTTTCTTTTTATTAAATCAAGGGTTTCTTTCAGATAACTAAAAGTTTATTTTCTTTTATTAGTAAGAATCCTGAGTTAATATTTATGTTCTAATAATACTGAAATAACATAAATAATACTGGCAAAGTCAATATGGCTATTTTTTAGATTAAGCGGAAATAAAAGCACCATATTTTCTAAAATATTTATTGTATAACCTTTATTTGTAATGTATAATTAAAAGCAAAATTCAACCAGACACATACATTTTATTTATTTTTATAAGTAAATAGTAAGAAAGTAGCGTATTTATCTATATTTACTAGAAAATAAATAACAATTCACACAGCACAGTTCAATCTGACTCTGAAATATTTTTTTTGTTACAATATACAACGAATAGATTACTAATAAATTAATAAAAATGTATTTATTTCAGGTAAATCGTTTGCGTTTAAGTTGCCGGGGCTTCCCAAAAAGTAGTAAAGTTAGGAGTACTTGTATACCAAAGTATATTTATTTACTGAACTTTATTGCACAAAATATTAAAAAATGTACAAATGGCGAACTTAATACCAGTTGACATTATCTCTGAGACAACCATTACACGAAACAGAAATATATATATATATATATAGGTGCAGACAATATATATATTTTTTATAGTAGTATACGAAATAGATAAACGTTACATACATATTTGTATAAATAAACGCAATAAATCGCAATCGTATGATAGGATATTAATTATTTTGACAATTGAAAAGTGCCTGAGATATGCCTATTTATAGAAAAACATTTTCAGTCTTTGTACCAGTTGTTGTCAGAGGTGACGATTTATGACGACGATTGAAGTATCGATTTAGAGGCGACATACCCATGCAAAATAGCTTCAAAAACTAATCTACTCCTAGTTCGATTTGAAAAAAAAAATGTGTGTAAGGTAGTCCATTTATCTAGGAGGCCAATAACTTCACGCAGCGACTAACAGAAGAGCATTAATAGTTGCTGTTTCGTATTGATAAATATTTGTAAAGAATAAAGTCAATATTGAAAACTAACATTGCAATCAAACAACATCCTTGCTAATATTATAAATGCGAAAGTAACTCTGTCTGTCTGTTACGCTTTCCCGCTTAAACCTTACAACCGATTTTGATAAAATTTGGCACGGACAATCTTTAGACCCTGAGAAAGGACATAGGCTATTTTTTAATTCTAAATAAAGGTTGTAAGTGGTCGAAAAGGGGGATGAAAAGTTGTATGGAAGTATCGCTATTTTTAGAGCTAGAAACTTGAAACTTATTTTTCAGGCCATGGATTCCATATAAACAAACATGACATTCATAGTTTATATAAGTTAATGTAAAGAGGTATGGTACCCAAAAAAACTAATCCACGCGGACAAAGTCGCGGGCACAGCTAGCTATATTTTATCTCCATATTCTAATAGAAACGGGAATCACGCTCTTGAAACTGCGGAATGTTGCTAGTAAATAAAAAAAATAGAAAGAGTTGCCCGTTGAAATCTACGTAAAAAAATTGTTTCATTTGAAGACGTGTCAACAAAAAGATTTCAAAAGAAGTCATGTAGATTTCGGAAAAGCTGTTAATATTGATATTATTTAGGCATATATAGAGGATAAAGTTCCTTCATGGCCACCGCTCATCAGCAATTAGAGAGACCAGGGTTAATTAAAGGTCAGATCTTACTCTGTAATAGACGACAGACCTGTAAGACTCATTAATACCTAACTGATGAACGATCGACCTTCTAAAGAAAACTATAAAAACTGGGTTTTAGCTATTTTTGGAATATTTCATTTTAACTTTAATAGTAGGTATTTTTTGTCGATAAAGAATTTTTATTATTTACAGAGGATATTCAAATTTAAATATTTTTTAGACTTCGATTTCAACAGCCAACTGTATCTATTAATTTATAAATATCGTTTATATGACGGTATATGTTTTTGTTATATGAAATATTCAAGTATTATATTTGTGATGCCGTTAGGTACCGTCAGAATAGAATAGTAGGTACCTCCCACTTCATCAAATGTTTTAAGAGACGACTAAGGTACCAGAACCGACAGATGGCAGTTTAATCATCCGAAACAGTGCAACTCAAATGCAGTGGGCGGGGATGAGCAGCATCTTCGTCGCGATAGCTGCCCGCTGCAATTGCCAACACGCTTACCCTATAATTAAAAGCAAATGCTTGTGATTTTGTTTGTAACAAATAAGTTAACAAATAAGTAATACTAGTTAACGTCATACATTGTCCTGAATCCGTGATAGGTCGCTTTAAACGCTTGTGTTACGGACAATACAAAAAGGGGAATCACAAATCGTCATCATCACACCAGCCATTGAAAGTCCACTGCTGGACATAAGCCTCTCCAAGAAAGGAGGTATTTGCCCATAATTGCCGCGCTGGGTAAGCAGAGTGCCAGCTATCTCAACGGGAATGTTGCTGCCCATCCTCACCCTGTTCATTTGAGCTGCACTGTTTCTGATGAATACACCGCCATCTGTCGGTTCTGATACCATAGTCGCCTCTTGCGTCACCTAGTGCAATAGGAGGTACTATTCTATTCTACTAGTACCACACGGCACCGGAGCGTGAGGTACCAAAACAGAACTATGTATAGGTCTACCTCTAGTCGATTTAAGATGTAATGAAATCAAATCAAATTACACGTGGCTCAAACGAGAGTTGAACGCGGAACTCTGCGGTTACAAGATCATGTTACGGGGCAGTATAACAAGGTATGTTGGGTACCCTGTAATATGAGCGATTAGAAACAGTCTTTTATCACATTGTATATTTTTAATTACAGGTGAATATCTCAGCACAATCCGTTGCGTTGTATAAAAGTCCCTGCCCTATGCATTTGAGCTGTACTAAGTCTGGTACCTAATTCGCCTCTTACAACACTTGGTTCAGGGAGTGGTACCAACTTTTCTACTCTGCCGTTACCACATTTCAAAGTCTAAGTTACTCCTTGTTTTACAAAGGGTAACTCAAACTTATTAAAGGACATAATAAATCTAAGTCACACGTTATGAAACCGGTTACCTGCCAATGAAAGTCTGGTTAAAATCGGTCCCGCCGTTTCAAAAATTATCCCAAACAGACAGACCAAAAAGGTAAAAAAAAATTCTATAAGTACTGTATACATATACTTTTATACGAGACGATACATTAAATTACTATGTATTTAATAAACACCTTCGTTTTATTTTAGACCATCTATGCTGGTCCATTCAGACGTCAATTTCAACCCTACTGGAGGAGGGCTAAAAACCTATTTGGTAATGCAAACAGACAATTACATTTTATTTTTTTGTATAAATAAATAAAAAATAATAAGAACAATAATAGTCTTTATTGTACACAAAAAATGACATATATAAAAATAAAACCTCACAAATCATAAATACGGTGGCCTTATCGCTCAGAGCGATTTCTTGCCAGCAACCTTTAAATGGACATAAATAATAAATTCCCACAACATCTAATACATTGACCTGACTCCGTGGTAAGTCACGTAAAGCACTTGTGTTACGGACGCCCGTACACACGAATCACTAATACTTAAATACATATATTTGACACACAGACACAGAACAAATACAAATATCATCATTTAAATATTTGCTTTGGGTGGGAATCGAACCCACGACCTTTAGCGCACAAGGTAGGATCACTACCATCTGCGCCATCGGGCCCGTCAATTGAATTGACGTATCAATTCAATACTAATACTATATATCTCCAAAAAAACAATAAACTTACCAAACTAAACTACATATATATATATATATATATATTATAATGAAGATAGATTTGTATTATTGTGTGTATGTTAGTAACGAATAAACTCAAATACTACAGAACCGATATTCAAAATTCTTTCACGATTGGAAAGCTACATTCACCCTGAGAAATAATGGCTATATTAATTGCTAGAAATGGTTATTCATTGTAAATTATGAAACACGTGTAAAATATGTTTTCGAAAATCTCTCTTCTGAAGTGAGTAAATTTAGGGCGCATAGTATATATGTATATAGGTACATAAATAAAAGTACAACTTATTTTTTACAAAATAAACACAAGTAAATGTATGTAATGATAATATTATGCCGATAATTGGGATAAATGAAATAAAGACGTAATTGCGTTTCTTTGTAATAATGAAAGAATTATTTACAAAATGCATTTTCTTTAAATTTAAACATTTACATGAAGTTCTTATATTCAGAAAAATATTACTTTACCTGTTATAATGAAATAAACAGCATTCAAAGCCTTCAGGTCTTTTTATAATTAAATTTAAATAAAACTTATTGATGTGAAACATATCATAATTATATTTCTCATGAAATGTTACAACCGTCAGTCGTGATATCTAGTGGCATTATCAATAAAACGACGAAGACAAACTCAGGTAAATGATCTTAATTTTTTTTAAATTTTCTTAACATGGATATTTAAGGGTAGAAAGAGACAAGAGCATAGTATACACCAAGAGAAAAATATTCTTTGGATACCTTTCTACATCTACCAATCTCAAGAGTTGATAGAATCGACTTTAACTCGTATCCCTACTAATATTATAAATGCGAAAGTAACTCTGTCTGTCTGTCTGTCTGTCTGTTACGCTTTCCCGGTTAAACCTCTCAACCGATTTTGATGAAATCTGGCATAGACAATCTTTAGACCTTAAGAAAGGACATTTTTAGGCTATTTTTGAACTCGAAATAAGGGTTGTAAGGGGTTGCAAGGGGGGATGAAAAGTTGTTTGCATGGATCGCTATTTTTAGAGCTAGAAACTTAAAACTTATTTTTCAGGCCATTGATTCGATATAAATAAACGTGACATTCAAAGTTTATATAATTTGAAGTAAATAGGTATGGTACCCAAAAAACTATTCCACGCGGACGAAGTCGCGGGCACAGCTAGTAAGGAATAAAATAAGAAGCAAAAAAGTGTCAACTAAAACTCTCTCCATTAAAAAAGACTCCCGCATCGTAAAAGATCTAGGACAATCTTTAAATACGCCGTTACATACCGGATAATGTTCATAAAGACACTGAAATCTGACTGAGATAATGAAAATAATAAAATTTCCAGACCTCAAAGAAGGTTGGGCACCGACACAATCGCAAGATTACCAACAGCATGCAAAACAGCGGAATGACCAGAACATTTTAAAACGTAATGAACGACACGAAACAAAGATAATTGACCGAGAAAAAAATAATTATGAAACCGCCAAGTCTCACGGCTTACTTTACAAACGCGCCATAAACAACTTGTCCTCACCACAAATTTGATTTGTACAGATAATCCAATGTCCACAAACGGAATGCGTTAAAATCCATTTTACCAATTTACTCAGGACAATTTTTTATATCACGATATTTGTGTTTGTCTTGTGTCTGGGTGCTAAAAATATGCATTTAAGTATTATATTTATGTCCCCTCTGTTGTCCGTAACACAAGTGCTTTTAGCGACTTATCACGGAATGTATCAGGTCAACGTATCAGATGTTGTGGTATATCAAATATATACATATTGAAAATGGGTTAAAATCCATTTGAAAATTGTATGCTGAACATTATGACCACTCTTTAAAAAGCATATAAGCGTTTATATACCACCATTTACCATTCGTCAACTTGAGAACGGTGGGCATCAGGTAACCGGAGGTACGTTATAATAGGTAAATTTTTAAGCTAACCTTTATAGTTTAGGCCCAGCGTTGATATATCAGTTTTCTTCTTATAAATATAGATTAACAGATAAGCATTCGATCTGCGTGGTTGCGCAGACGCCGACCATCGACAACGTAAGTATTATGTCGTCACGTACATTCCGACGTGAGTATATTATGTCACATTACATCGTAACTCGAATACCTCTGTGACCATACAGATAGCAAACAACCTCGGTACTATTGCATACCCGGTATTAGAATGACAGAAAGTATAACGTTTAAAATTGTAAAAAAAATGTAAAAAGTTTGATTAACCGCGTTTTAAAGCCGTTACAGGAGTAGTTTTATAATAATAATAAATTCCCACAACATCTCATACATTGACCTGACTCCGTGGTAAGTCGCTTAAAGCACTTGTGTTACAGACGCCTGTCAACATGCGAAACACAAATATACTACCTGAATACATATATTTAACACCCAGGCACTGAACAAACACAAATATCATCAGATAAACCGTTGTCCTAGATGTGAATCAAACCCACTACCCTTGGCGCACAAAATAGGATGAGTACACTAGCATGAGTGTAAAACGCATAAATGATAGAAAATATTATGTGAAATCTTTGTAATAAAAACAATTATGATGCCGATTTAATTGAATTATACAACTCTACAACATCAAAATGTGACTAATCAAGTTATATGTAAAGTACAATAATATGGAATAAGATGATAATAGGATATATCGTCGCATACGTTCTAACAAGCCTCTCCAAGAAAGGATGATTTATGCCCATAATTGCCACGCTGGGCAAGTCACTTAAAATAAATTAGAAACGCTGTTTTGTGTGTATACACTGTCATCTGTCGGTTTCGGTATCTTAGCCACGTTTTAACCTTGGTACAGGGTACTATTCTACATTGCTGGTAGTCCTCGGCGTGGACGAATACGAGGACTTCATTGCATCCTTGAGGAACTCTTGTTATTTCGAGAAAAAATAATGATTTTTTAATTTAATGATATGTGGCTGGTACGATGATGATGGTCATTATCATTAAAAGCCTACTGTTGAACATAGGCTTCCCCAAGAAAGGGGGTTGCCCATAATTGAGTGTGACTAAGAGAGTGAATCTTTCGCGACGGGGATGCCGCTGCCCATTAACGCCCTATGCATTTGAGCTGCACTGCTTCGAATGGATATACCGCCATCCGTCGGTTCTGGCACCTTAGTCGCCTCTTACGACACCTGCTGCAGTGGGAGACACTATTCTACTCTGGCGGTACCTTTCGGATAATATGCGCTCATTATCACGAAGATATCACTAGCGCGTGTCCAACCTTGTGACTTGAAGATATTATGTCACATTATCCAGTAATATCACTGCGTCTCTCACCTTTCTGAGAACACATTAATGCGAAAACAGCCGTTTGACGGTAGAATTAGATGAGAATAATGGACTTGCTGTGTGCTACCAGTGGCGTAAAATAGTACCTCCCTCTGTACCAGGTTTATTAAGAGGTGACTAAAGTATCGGAACTAATAGATGGCGAAACAGCATGGAGACAGGCAGACAGCAGCATCCTCGCCGTGAAGATGCACTTTGCGGAAAGTAATCTTGAGGTTGCCTATGTCCTTCAATGGACTTTATAAGGCTGAACAGAAGATCCAGGCGACGTTTGATTAAATAGACTACGAATAGTTGAAGATTTAATTCGTATGTAATGGAGTATCTGTAAATGTAATCTATGTCCTAACACGAGCACAATGGCCGTGGAATCACAGTAATTAGTGATCATATTGAACATTGGTCACGATACCGCGGGGACGTCGAGTCTGAACGCGAAATATATGGAAATCTGAAGCTATTGACGGAGAATTAGCGGGTCGTAGCTCTCTGGTGCTGAAGCAACACGAACACGAATAGATTGTAATGATTACGTTCACAAGTCTGTATTAATGTTTAGTGATGTTTTCTTACATTTACGCGTATTTACCCTATTCACAATAAAACTACTTTTTAACGGCTTTATAACGCGGTTTATTTCTAATATTACACTTTTTGGGCGAAGTTGCGGTTACCTCGTTGAGCCTGGATTTGAGTTCCATTACAAAAAAAAATGTTAAATAAACCTCGTTTTATAGTCGTAAATACAAAAGTTTTATTGGGGCAATTTATCTTAAATATTACGTATTTGACAAACAATAATAATATTAACTTTATTCAACAACAATAAGGAAACCTAAACTAAAATACACTTTGATACTTAAGTACCTAAACTAGGTCTAGCCTGTTCTTATAGGCACCTGTTACATTTTCTTAGACTTTTTGCACAGTTTAAATAAGTTAGAGCGACGCATTTTTTCTTCTTAGCCGTGAGGTACCGGCAGAGTAAAATAGTTCCTCCCCCTGTACCAGGTGCCGCAAGAGGTGACTAAGGTACCAGAACCGACAGATGGCGGTATATCCATGCAAAAAAGTTAGCTCAAATGTACAGGGTGGGAATAGGTAGCAGCTTCCCCGTCGCGAAAGCTGCGCTCTGCGATTGGCAATACGCTTGACAACACGGCAATTATGGGCAAC
Organism: Heortia vitessoides; assembly: GCA_020976665.1. Taxonomy (NCBI): domain Eukaryota; kingdom Metazoa; phylum Arthropoda; class Insecta; order Lepidoptera; family Crambidae; genus Heortia; species Heortia vitessoides. Next base: position 1,201,850 of record JACJUM010001610.1, on the reverse strand, counting down.
ATACCCCCTTTCTTGGGAACGGCTATGTCCAACAGTGGACTTTTAATAGCTGGTATGATTATGATATTTTTTCTCGGAATAACAAGAGTTTCTCAAGGATGCAATGAAGTCCTCGTATTCTTTCACGCCGAGGACTACCAGTAAGGTAGAATGGTATCCTGTACCAGGTTTAAGAGATTTAATATACAAACAAAACAGCGTTTTTTAATTTAATTCAAGTGACGCCTCGAATTGCTTTGATTACTATAGATTAAGGTTACCTTCAAACTATTAAATAATAATTGATTCCCACCAAATCAGCCTTTATAGGATAATTAACCTTAGAAAAATAAATTCGCCATTGAATTTGAATAAACATGAACCACTACAATCGAATGTAACATTAAATATTTTGAGGTTATCTAATTAGCGAGACAATGATTTTGGTTAAAGCGTGTAATGAGAATTTTGTATTGTTTTAGTCTGATCTTGAGACTAGCTTTGTTGGGTTCACTGTTAAAATAATAGAAACTAATATATATATATATATATTTAAAAGGAGTAGCTGACTGACTCACTAACTGACCAAGAAACTTAAAATTTCACACGAGGACTCCTTTTGTACCGTAAAGCAGCAGTAAGGATTTTTGAAAATTCATCCCTTAAGGAGGTTAAACTGGTGTGAAAATTAAGTATAAAGGTTCTTTATTGAAAGATATGAAATACACATTAGATTTTTTATTAAATTTATTTATTTTACGGGCCCGATGGCGCAGATGGTAGTGATCCTGTTTTATATCTGTCCCACCTAGGACAAATATCTGTATGATGATATTTATATTTGTTCTGTGCCTGGGTGTTAAATATGTGTGATTCTTCGGTTGTCTGATGTCCGTAACATAAGCGCTTCAAGCGACTCATCACGGAATCAGGTCAATTTATGATATATTGAGGGAATTAATTTACTTATTATCCATGAAGGCAACGGAGATATTTAAATCATGTATGGAAGTTCTCGAATTTACAAAGTTATTTTTAACTAGCTGTGCCCGCGACTTCGTCCGCGTGGAATAGTTGTTTCGGATACCTCTTTATCTTAACTCATATAAACTTGGAATGACATGTTTATTTATATCGAATCCATGGCCTGAAAAATAAGTTTCAAGTTTCTAGCTCTTAAAACAGCGATACTTCCATAAAACTTTTCATCCCCCTTTTCGACCCCTTACAACCCTTATTTCGAGTTAAAAAATGTCCTTTCTCAGGTTCTATAGATTGTCTGTGCCAAATTCCATCAAAATCGGTTGAGAGCGTAACAGACAGACAGAGTTACTTTCGCATTTAGAATATTAGTAGGGATTAGTAGGGATAAAATGTTATATATGAGAAGATGACTGACTGACCGGCATAAAGAGCCTAAACTATAGTCAATAAATGCAGTATTACATAAGGGCAATTAATTTCAAAAAGCTATATAACATCAAGCTAGGACTAATAACAGCATAGCATAAATGATACTAGGTTGGTTATACAACTCAACGCGAGTGAAACCTTGGGGCACTGTTAGTTATAAATTCTAATGTGCAATTGTTTGTTTCACGGCTAATTATGCACTATTTATTAGTGCGTAATTTAACCGTGAAATATAAAAATAAAATATATTTACAAGTTCATGGAAATACATAATGTAAAGACAGTCAGTTTTGTTACACTTTCATGGTTGAAGGGCAGTTCTATTTAGAAGTATTTTGTTAGGTCGATAGCTGGAAAGCTAAGGCAGGACATGATAGTTTTAAATAAGTATCATCATCATACCAGCCATTGGAAGTCCACTGCTAGACATAAGCCTCTCCAAGAAAGGAGGTATTTTGCCCATGTAACAATTGCCGCGCAGGGCAAGCGTGTAATTAATAAATTTTTTTTTTATTCTATCCGAACAAACATCCACTGCTGGAAACAGCCTCCCCAAGTAAAGCGGTAATTTTGCCCATAATTGCCGCGCTTGGCAATGCCGTAGCAATCAGAGCGTAGCTTCGCAACGGGAATGCTGCTGCCCATCCCCGCCCTTCTAAATTTGAACTACGCTATCGCTTCTTGTGATACTTATACCAGGAAAAGTACTATTCTATTCTGCCGGTACCCCGCGGCTTCTAGATTGTTTGCAAAATTAAAATAGACGGGCCAGTTGGCGCAGATGATAGAAGTCCCATCTTGTGCGCCAAGGGTCGTAGCTTCGATTTATATGTTGATATTGGTGTTTGTTCTGTGCCTGGATGTTAGTATTTGTACTAGATGTTAGTATTGAAGTAGTATATTTGTGATTCCTCTGTTGTCTGACGTCCGTAACACAGGTGCTTTAAGAGACTTATCACGGGGGCAGGACAATGAGTGAGATTTTGTTGGAATGTAGTTATTATTATTAAATTTTTCTCCAATATTTAACGACTACTGCATCCACGCCTATTCGTGTGCCAAATTTTACTACAATCAGTTAAACCGACGAAGTGTGAAAGCAGGACGAACTGACGATCAGACATACTTTCACAATTGAAATAATGAGGTACACATGCATCTATATGTTCTAGCAAATGTCGACCTAGAATGACAGAATGGATGTGTAAGACAATGGTTGCAGACGACGTCGCTGAAGGCAGCTCCCGTTGGAGCTGGATTTTAACTTTTATTTCTATTCGGTTTCTTGTTCATTCTTCTAGTGCATCGTGTTTTAAACTTAGACCTAAGTTACATATAGTGACGGTATTGTTTTTGACAATTTAAAATATCATAAGTAGGTAAAAAGTATATACGTTGAGTTAGGAGTTTATGGGAAAGCATTTCGTAGTTAATCACATTAGATTAAGTACTTTTTAATAGTTCAGGTTTAATTGAAAAATTTCAATTATAAAAAAATAAGGTAATGACGCAGGGAAGAGAAGATAATGAATTGAATTAATCATCCATTATTATTAGATAGTTCGGATATTTACGATGTTTTATTTAATTAAAACTAATTTTTAGAATTGAGCGTGAGGTACCGGCAGAGTAGAATAGTAAAGTAGTCTACGGCGATTAAGGTACCAGAACTGACAGATAGCGGTATATCTATTCGAAATGGTGCAGCTCAAATGCACAGGGCGAGAATGGGCAGCAGCATCCCCGTTGCAAAAGCTGACCCCGCGATAATTAAGGGTAAAAAACCTCTTTTTTTGGAGAGGCCTATGTCCAACAGTGGACTAAAAATGGCTGAAAAGATAATATTAATTATTAGAATTATTTCAGTTTAAAGGTTTTATGGATAGAAAAATGCATTTTTTTAGTTAAAGTAGCTCTCGATGGCACAACGGTAGCGTAGTCCCCCGGCAAGTGAAAGATTCAGGTTCGAGTCCCGGCTGAAGTCTTAGATAAGTTGATTTTTTTTCTAGTTAGTATTATCATAAGAATGACTCCAGAATGTTTGCCTTTTCACAGCTTAAGATTACTTTGCGTTATCTTAAATGAAGTATTTAATTTGTTTTATTTGCTTTGGACACACAAATGTGTTTCGGGTTAAATTTAATGTAAATAAGATAAGCGTTTCTCGGAAGGTCCTAAAGATGACTAAGACGTGGGAATTTTTAAACAGAATTAAACAATCTAAAAAAAAAACTTGGTTGAACCTTATAAGCACCTTAACCTTTCTAACCAAATATTGTCTGGAAGAAAACGCTGTCAGTTTTTGTTTTTTGTTTTGCATTTGATAAATTAAGCCGGTAGAGCGGAATAGTACCTCCCCCTGTACTAGGTGTCTTAAGAGGCGACTGATTCATTCTTCACTGAACATTCATCACTGCAGCCATTGAAAGTCCACTGGACTTAGGCCTTCCCAAGGGAGGAGGAATTATGCCCATTAGGCAATAGCTGAGCGCAGCTCTCTGTCCACTCTGTACATTTGAGCTACACTTTTTACTTTCTGGGTTCTAGTACCTTAGTCACTTCTTACAACACCTGGTACAGAGTGAAGTACTATTATACTCTGCCGGTACCTCATAGCAATTATCTCTACAAGTGTAGAAATACTTATTTATGTGTTATTACGCTATCATGACATGCTCACCATTTCATTACGATTCCAAATAGAAATATTTTAACACTATGAAAACTACTTAGCTCGCATAAGAAGCTCACTATTTCATACATAATTTAGCCACACAATTAGAAGTAACCCAGCGAAACAATGGCTTGCACAACCTCGCCTTACGTCACACATCTCGGGTCCCATGAGAGAGAAGTTCTGTTGATTTGCAACTATTGCCAGTAATGGCTGCATGTGTGCAAATGGTTATATAATAAAAAAAATGTTGGTAAGGCGCTGTGAACTGAACTGAGTTTATTGCCGGCGTATTTTTTTATCTATATAATATATATTAATAAGTGAAGCGAACACATTGTCCGGTTTTAAAGGCTTTTGAAAAGGATCTTCAAAGACCATATATTTTAGAGAAAGCTTTGCAGTATACCGCTCTAATTCACCGGTAGTGCTGAGAACGAAAGAGGTAGGACCTTCTTTCGGAATTTCTCTCTATTTAAAAATCATTCCAGTAACTTCTATGGATCCTGACGAGAAATCGGATGAGGAATTTACGAAATATCATATGAGTATAGTGTGTAAAAGCCGTGAGGTACCGGCAAAGTAGAATAGTACCTCCCCGTGTACCAGGTGTTGTAAGGACTGAGGTATCGGAACAGACAACGAGATTTGGCAGCAACATCTTCGTCGCGACAGCCGCTCTCTGCAATTGCCAACACGCTTGCCCAGCACGGCAATTATGGGCAAAATTCCCCTATTCTTGGAGAAGCCTATGTCCAGTAGTGGACTGTCAATGGCTGGTATGATGATGATGATGACGATAACGTGAAACATAGATATTACAATAAATTATTTAGTGCACATCATACATAAAAATAAAAGGCGAAAGCAAAAATCACAAAATACAATGGGCAGCCTTATCGCAAATAGCGAGTTCTTCCAAGCAACTTTTGAATGGAAAGAATGAATGAAAGAGGCAATAAGAACTGTTTTTATTCCTGGTAAATCTAAACTCTCCGGGATTTGATGTAGAGTGAAGTCTAAGCAGACGAAGTCGTAGGAACATACTAGTAATATCAATTCACCTCAAACTCAAAGATATAAACAAACTAGCTGTGCACGCGACTTCGTCCGCGTGGAATAGTTTTTTTGGGTACCATACCTCTTTATCTTAACTAATATAAACTTTCAATGTCATGTTTATTTATAGCGAATCAATGGCCTGAAAAATAAGTTTCAAGTTTCTTGCTAGCGATACATCCATACAACGTACCATACCTCTTTACCTTAACTTATATAAACTTTGAATGTCATGTTTATTTATATCTAATTAAGGGCTTGAAAAATAAGTTTCAAGTTTCTAGCTCCAAAAATAGCGATACCTCTATATAACTTTTCATCCCCCTTTTCGACCCCTCACAACCCTTATTTAGAATTAAAAAATAGCCGATGTCCTTTCTCAGGGTCTAAAGATTGCCTGTGCCAAATTTCATCAAAATCGGTTTAGAGGGAAAGCGTAACAGACAGACAGAGTTACTTTCGCATTTATAATATTAGTAGGGATATCATTTTCAAGCTGTTGTTGTCAATATGCTTCTACTAAAGCAAAACTGTTAAATGCAATTTCAGGTACAACCAAAAAACATACAAGCAACTGCCGAAAACAATCATCAATATAGGCAAATGTGTCAATACAAAAAAAGACTATCCACTCGAAAAAACCTACTTTCCTATCCAAAGTTCACAATTTCGGATGGTTTATCTTAAGCAAGCAACAATTTGCCTCTTATTTCCTACTATATTAAAACGCCTCTACGGAAAAATGTAGCTTATTATAGCAATACTAAGGTAGTAATTTGAGTAGAGTGTGAAGTCGGAAACTGAATTGCCACCAGTAGTTATGCGTAACTGTACGTAATGTGGTACTGGTTGTAACGGGAATGGGGGTCAGCCGAGTTAACAGCGAGGCAGGTGAATCCATCCGCGAAATTTTCAATGCAAACATACTCGGTCATGATTGAGGTCGCCACGACGATGCGTTTGGAGAAGTCAATAATTTTCGTATCATCATCATCATTACAGCCATTGGAAATCCACAGCTGGACATAGGCCTGCCCAAGGCAAGCCTGTTGGTATAGGAGACCGCAACTTTCGAGATGAGGATGCTGCTGCCATTCCTCACCCTGTGCATTTGAGCTACATTGTCTCGGATGGATATACCGCCATCTGTCGGGCCTCTTACGACACTTAGTACAGAGGGAGGTACTATTCTACCCTGCCGGTACTGCACGGCATCTTATATCATTTTTATTGATTTCATACAACAGCTCATTGCCTCTCTGGACGCTCGTAATATCATAAGGATATCATCTGCCTCATGTGAAGAGAAAATAGTCGCTTAAAGAACTTGTGTTACCGACACAACAGACGAAACATAAATATAATAATATTGTTGAAATGATCAATAGCAACACTGAACGCCATCTACTATAAATATTGTGTAACTTACTACTTATTGTATACTCTGTAACTTGGTTCTGTCACTGAATACACTTTGTCTCTGTGGGTTTGCTCAGTTCGATTTTATTTATTTAATTACCTAGTTAAATCATAAATACCAAAAATACTAACATATAACATCAAATATTAATAATTTGTTTATATATGTATATATAATGATGAATATTTGTTTGTTCTATGCTGAGGGTAAAATATGTACATCAATTATATATATATAACTAGCTGTGCCCGCGACATCGTCAGCGTGAAATAGTTTTTTAGTACCATACCTCTTTACCTTAACTTATATAAACTTTGAATGTACCTCAATACAACTTTGCATCCCCCTTTTCGACCCCTTACAACCTTTATTTCGAATTAAAAAATGTCCTATGTCCTTTCTCGGGGTCTAAAGATTGTTTGTGCTAAATTTCATCTAAATCGCTTAAGAGGTTTAAGCGGGAAAGCGTAACGGACAGACAGACAGAGATACTTTCGCATTTATAATATTAGTAGGGATGAGAAATGATCACTACCATCTATGCCAACGGGCTCGTCAAACTTCAAACCCAAGGTGATGAAACATCTGACGATACATCAGAAGGTAGTGATCTTGTATGCGAAATGTCGTGGGTTTGATTCCCACCCAAAGTAAATATTTATACAATAATATTTGTGTTTATTCTGTGTCTAGTTGTTAAACATATGTATTTAAGTAGTATATTTGTAATTCCTGTTGTCTGGCATCTGTAACACAAGGGTTTTAAGCGATTTACCACGGAGTCAGGTCAAAGTATGAGGTGTAATGGGAATTTATTTATTTATGTAATAATGGATGATCCATTTACTGTAGAACACAACGATAGATGAAAAAAATAAGTTTGGATTCTAGCAAATATCATATGTTATCAGCCATTTAATCAATATTCACATGTTTTATTGTCATTATCTCTACCAGACATTTTCAGCCTTTAGCTTTGTAATCTTTCAATATAAAAAATCGTGTCACCTTGTTTATCCGAGACACCTTTTAAACCACAAATTTTAATTATTTTTTGCTTGCTATGTACAGTTTCATCTAACTTGGGAGATCGGATAGATTAGATATCAATTTATAGTCGCTGTAATATTTTCACATACTCGTGAGTTACGGGCAGAGTAGAATGGTACCACCTCATGTACCAGTGTCATAACTGAGGTACCAAAACCGACAGATGGCGGTATATCCATCCGAAATAGAGAAGCTCAAATGCAACAGCATCCCTGGCGCGACGTTAAGCAACGCAGTAGCGGCAGTTATGGGCTAATTCCCCTTTTCATGGGAGGCCTATATATTATCGCAAGGATACCAATAGAGCATTGCCAACTTTGTGACTTGAAGACATTATTTCACATTAGACAGTAATTTCACTGCGTCTCTCACCTTCCAAGCTAGAACACAGCAATGCGAATACTCCTATTTGGTGGTAGAAATAGGTGAGAGTGAGGTACCAATGCAAACGACCTTTATAGGTCTGATGAATTTGGACTGTATCATCATACTATCCATTGGATTTTCATTGCTGGACATAAGCCTCTCCAAGAAATGAGGTTTTTTGCCCATAACTGCCACACTGGGCAAGCGTTGCGTGCATTTGAGCTGCACTGTTCCAGATGGATATACCGTCATCTGTCGGTTCTGGTACTTTAGTCGCCTCTTACGACACCTGGTGCAGTGGGAGGTACTAATCTGCCAGTACCATACGTCACATGGACCTGGATTGTAATAATAACACAAAACTACTGTTGTGACCGTTGCTCAATCAAATGGCCATTGAACTGGTTTTACACATTCCTGTCACGTGACGGATTTCTCTTCTTTAATGGCAGAAGCATTTCCATTCAATGAATCAAAATGACGTGTGTCGGATAAATTGAAACAGATATATCCAATATATCATAGTCCTTTTTAATCAGAGTTAATCATATTAGTCATTGCCAAAAAAGGGGGGATTTAGGCCATAATTGATACGCCAATAAGCGTGGTGACAATATCAGAGAGCAGCTTTTGTGACGGGGATGGTGATGCCCATTCCCGCTCCGTGCACATCTGATATGTTAAGCTACACCGTTTTGGACTGATATACTGCCATTAGTATTATATTTATTATTATATATTATTAAATTGAAGTGGCAGTGAGTAGGGCATTCGGTACGCAAAACCGATGGCTGATGGAGTCGTATGGTTCTGGAATGGAGACCACGTAGCAAGCGCAGCGTAGGGCGTCCACCCGCAAGATGGACGTCTGTCCATGATGATCTGACCCGCAGGATCACGCTTAACACGGCCGCATACAACCGGTCTTATTGGATATTACTTGGGGAGGCCTATGTCCAGCAGTGGACGTCTTATGGCTGATATGGTGATGATGATGATACTGACACCTGTCGGTTCTGGTTTCTAGTCTCCTCTTACAGAGTGCTGTTAAAGTGTAAAACAGTCCGATTAAAGATGTAGTGTATATACTGCCTCGTTCGTCTCGCAATAACATTTGTCTTCTCATCCTTTCATCACTTCACCTTCAGAATGTGCCGAGAGTGTGACACGCACTAGATGGTAGGGCAAGCTTGACATTCATGAAACAACGCTAAATAAGTAGAGACTGCCTTCTTTGAAACTGAATTATGAAATTAATATCACGCCTACATATTTACCGTGAGGTACCGGCAGAGTAGAATAGTATCTCCCCTGTGCTAGGTGTCGTAAGAGGCGACTAAGGTCCTAGAACCGACAGATGGCGGTATATCCATCTGAAAATGTGTAGTTAAAATTCACAGGGCGGAGGTGGGCAGCAGCACCCCCGTTGTAAAGCTGCATCTTGCAATTGCCACCACGCTTGCCCAGCCTATGCCTATGTTCAGCAGTGGACTTCATAAAGCTGATATGAAGATAATGACACTTTTTCTTTTCACTTAATTTTCATTGTTAATTATTTAATTTTTTTCACAAATTATTTGAAAATTATGTCCTACGAAGTGCTTACTAGTTAGCCTGATCATGCTGTATAGATTCTGTTAATTTGGCAGAAGAAATAGTTGAAAGTGAGGTACCTAGGCAGACGACCTTTGTATGAGGTCTACCTCATGTATCTGAATATGCTTATCCTAAAACGGTGATATCGTTGATGATACGGTGATATCGTTGATGATACGGTGATATCGTCGATGATACTTCAATACCGCGTATGTAGCTTAAGTTAATAAGGTCCATTTCCCATCTTTTCAAATTGAATCTTCAACTTTATTTGCAACTGCTATTTACGCGGTATTGCACTATCATCGACGATATGTAAAATCTTCAATATTAAATCTATCATTGGCAAGATTAAATGAAGATGACTGTAATGTGTACTGATAAGCCCCCTTGTGTAGTATGAAGAGAGACAAGACGTCACAATGGTGGGAAATAGGTTACCTATTTGTAAGCAACCTTCGAACCGTGTGAGTTTGACTATAACCAAGCATTCGTACAAGCTATTTTAGCATTTAATATTATTAGCAATATGATCGGCCGTGTTCTGAACTAAGATAGAGAATCAAGTATCACGTGTCAGTTGAAACATAAAATTTGTAGAATATTTTCAATTTAATGATAACTAGCTGATGCAAAAGTTAGTCTTCACTATTGACGGATTCGATGGCGCAGATGGTAGTAATCCTGTCTTGTGCGCCAAAGGTCGTGGGTTCAATCTCCAACCAGGTCAAATATTTATAGTTAGTTAAATATATATATTTAAGTAGTATTTTTATTATTACCCTTTTTTCGAATTAAAAAATAGCCTATGTCCTTTCTCAGGGTCTAAAGATTGTCTGTGCCAAATTTCATTGAAATCGGTTTAGAGGATTAAGCGGGAAAGCGTAACAGACAGACAGAGTTACTTTCGCATTAATAATATTAGTAGGGATGTATATCATGAAAATCATTGCGACTATAAGATTAGATAAAAACCACTACCAGATACCAGCTATAATAAGTAGTAATTTAGTAATTTAACATTACGCTAAGACTAACAGAAGCGGAATATTGATCAAAATAACGCCAAATCGATCGAAAATAAAAGTATGTCGTTTAAAAGAAAATATGCTGCACAAAAATCAATATTTCACGCAGACAAAGTCACAGGCACAGCTAGTTTCTAATAATAGTTGGCATTTCAATATGGTCAATCACAAATGCACGTATATATTTGTTTTTAACTCGTGACAATTCTGCGTAGCACTCGTGAACCGTGACAGAGGCAGCACGGTATCACGGAATACCGTCACTGTCGCGGACTATTGTGAGAATTAACAAAGCGCTTTTTAAAGTAGCCTATTGTTATCGAATTTGCTTATGCTGAAGCCAAAATTCATAGAAATTTATCTGTAACATCTAGATGTCTAGAAATTCCTGATTCATATTTCGGCGTCACAAACTTTCCAAATAGTTGGACTGTACGGGATGAAACGATGTACAATTGGAATGGTGGTCAAATTTACTGTGTAATGGCCTAGCATTCAGTCACAAGACTGCTAATGCGAATCTATAAATATAAAAGAAGTTGACTGACTGACATATTAATGCTGGGCCTAAACTATAAGGGTTGCAATTTTTTAATTTTGCACAGGTGTTTATATTATAACGTTTAGCACTAAGAAAGGATTTTTGAAAATTCGTCCCTAATGTGGTAAAACAGGGAATGCAGTTTTTAAAGTTATTCAAATGAAATTCAGTATGTAGGTTTTTTATTGATTGTCATGAAATACGTGTAAAATATTCTTTCGAAAATCATCCCTTAATGGAGTAAAAGAGGTGCAAAGTTAAAAAGAAAGTTCTACTACTCAACGCGGGTGAAACCGCGTGGCACTGCTAGTAATTTATCAATAAGTTATTTCAATCAATTAGAAATTTGGAAAAAATATACATTTTCAAAATTTCTTTTATATAATATCATAAGTTGCTAAGCAGAAGTCAAAAAGAAACAGAAATTATTAAGCCAATAAAATTATAAAAATAACAAATAATAGTCACAAACTTTTTTATTTATTATATATACTTATCCTTAATTTAACAGTAGTTTTTAATAGCATTTATATACCTACGAACGAACGAAATAATAATGACAATTATTGTAGTAAAAGAGTAACTCCAATTATTACTTTTCCATTTCGTAGCAAAAAAAAAGTATATTTACTGTTGTAGTACATTCCATTTAAAGAGATAGTTTAATTAGAAAATTCCAAAATCTATCCAATTTAATTCCGGCAGAGTAGTGTCATTTTACTTTACTATTTCCGAATTAAATACTTTCGACAGGTATTTGCCGTCCATTTTAATTTCAGTTTCACTGCCCACTCGGACTTGTACCTCGTCACGGTGTTGGTCAAATTGTTTTGTTGGCCCAATGAAAGGGACAAAAACCAATGCTTTTCATCTCCAATGACAATCACCTCATTTATTGTATCGGCCCATCTGGGAGTGAAACTGTTTCTGTATTGTGTAATCGAATTGAACCAAATATTAATGGTACTTTAATCGTCAATGCTACTGCAAAATTGGCTTTTTATATAATTACTAGTGGTCATTCGGTGGTCGACATTCGACCATAACTCATTAATTATTATGTTACAAAGTTATTTTATTTCTCTTTCTTAATAGAGATTATAATCACTAAAGCCTATATAATGTATTCAATATTTAAGTATCGTCACATCAGCCATTGGAAGTCCATTGCTGGACATAGGCCTCCACAAGAAAGGAGGATTTTTGCCCATAATTAATTTTTGCGCTGGGCAAGCGTGTTGGCAAATGCAGTTTTCGCGACGGAAATGCTGCTGTCCATGCCCATCGTGTGCATTTGTGCTACACCGTTCCAGATGGATATTAGACGCCTCTTACAACTCCTGGTACTCTGCCGGTACATCACGGCTGTATTTAAATATGCTGTGTGTCATTTAAACAATTGAATATCTTCCTTTCTGTTACATTCAAAATAATCACACTACATTCTAGTAATAAATTAGGACTCCATAATTGTCTTGCACTCTCACATAATCGTTGAATACTAGAGAGACACTTTATACGAAGGTTGTATTCATTCGTACATCACTCTCACCAATGTCTACCGCCGAACCGTGTTCGCATTGCTGTTCCGGTTTGAAGGGTGAGAGAGGCAATGTAATTACTGGGTAATGTGACGTAATATCTTCATGTCACAAGGTGGGCAACGCGCTAGTAATATCCTTGTACATACGTCGGTTATAGGCCCGCGGTTACATTTAATACGAATATATATAACTAGGTACATACATCTAGTAGTACATCAAATGACACGTAGCAGCTTCGTTTTACCTGCTCTTTCCTCAAGATAACTATTCAGAAATGTGACCACAGTATCATGTTCATTACAATTTTATTTACCATGCAATAAGCAATCGGAAAAGTGTTATGCAAGCATTTTATTTCAAGCAGTATTCGTGTCAGACATCAAAATCAACATCTCCGGCAAAATGATTTCTTATTATACTATACTTTTATCTTACTTATTATACTATACTATATTATATATACTTTTTATCTGCGTAGTTCTCATTTTTATTAAATCCTATCTGAAGGGCCTGATGGCGCAGATGGTAGTGATCCTGGCTTGTGCGCCAAAGGTGGGTTCGATCCCCACCCAGGACAAATTATTATATGATGATATTTATGTTTGTTCGTAACACATTTACGCGACTTTATCATATAATTTACTAAATGTATGTATGTATGTAATCATGAAAAATGTACAAGCGATTCGGAGTTTCCCTCAAACAGACCGATGAAAAATTTTAAAAGCTATTATTTGAATATTACACTCAAATTTTTCTTAGATTTAGAAATTAGATAGATTTTGTTAAGATCGCAAAGTCCTAGATAGATTTCTGTGATATCGAGGATATTGGCGTTTTCAAATTGGCGACCTTTCACTGCACCAAGCAGCCAGGTGTCGTATGATACGCCTGACTTACCGGAACCGCCAGATGGCGTTTTATCTAACCGACACACCGTAGTTCAAATGTAACAGAACGGAACTGGGCAGTATCAACTCATCACGTAGCTCACTGACAGATTGCCACCAAATCCAGCTTACCAATTATAGTCAAGACTCCTCTGAAAGTCAATCTCTTAGGAAAATCATTTGCAGCTGTATACGACCCGCACCGATATAACACCATCATTTCAACCATTGGAAATACACTATTAGACATATGCCGCCCCAAAATGGAGGGGGGGGGGGTATTTTGCGCATAATTGCCGCCATCTGTCGGTTGCGTTACCTTAGCCTCCTCTACCGATACCTGACACAAAGGGAGGTACTATTTTGATTTGCCGGTAACCTACAATACCCCACACCTCGTGACTCCGGTCAATATTCGCTTAAAGCACACGTGTTACGGACATCAAATAACCAAAGAATCATAGTTACAACACCAATACATATATTAAACACTAACACAAATATTTATTAAGTTAATATTTGTCAGGAGTGTGGATCGACCCCACGGCCCTTTAAGATACCACTGAATGCGCCATCTTACCTACATTTAGTACAACAAGACAGTAGTTTTAAGCACTTTCCAATAAAGCTAAGAGTTCCTTAGAATAACTATATATATTAACGGCTTCAAATGTTCAATCATCATGAAACAAGCTTTCCGTCTGTGGAATGCGGTTGACCTTGCAAATATGCAACTGCAGAACTTAGCGAGGAAGTTTCTATATACACATATATATATATATACACACACACACACACATATATATATATATATGTGTGTGTGTGTGTGTGTGTGTGTATATATAATACCTTCCTCTGTGCCAGATGTCGTAAGGGGCGACTATGATACCAGTGCACAGGGATGGAGATGGGAAGTAGCATCCCCGTCGCGAAATCTGCGCTCTGCGATTGCCAACACGCTTGCCCAGCGGCATGGGCAAAATTCCTTCGTTTCTTGGAAAGCCTATGTCCAGCAGTGGAATGCCAATGGCCGCAATGATGATGATATTTATATATATAAAATACTAGCTGTGCCCGCGACTTCGTCCGCGCGGAAGTTTTTTTTTTTGGGTACCATACCTCTTTACCTTAACTTATATAAACTTTTAATGTCATGTTTATTTATATCGAATCAATAGCTTGAAAAATAAGTTTCAAGTTTCTAGCTCTAAAAATAGCGATATTTCCATACAACTTTTCATCCCCCTTTTCGACCTCTCATAACCCTTTTTTCGAATTAAAAAATTGTCTATAAAATAAAACGGAAAATCTAACATTGCTCGAAGTACATAAAAGTGATGACATCTACATATACTATGATTGTGTGGCAGATAACGATATATATTGCAGCTAATAGTTTATCACGTATGTATTGCGAGAAGTCTTTATGTATTGAAATTGAGAGTGATGCAACGTTTAGCGTGCTCCGTGATGTATATAATGTGGTACATGTTTTTTTTTCGGACGAATCTATTACTGGACTACTCAGACGTCAATTCCAGCGCCACCGAAAAAAGAGGGCGAGGCCTCTCATAGATGAGAGGTCAGATGCCCGTATTCATCCTGCGTGCCCCGCGGCCGCGACCGCGCGTTTAGCGGGGGACCGCGCGCTCGTGGGGGCAGGGACTGCACGCATTTGCCGGCGAACACGGTGCACTGCTCTGTTGTACAAATGCATGTGGAGTGTTAATGATCGTGTTGTGCCAGTAAGAGGGCGAGGAAGGGCTGCGATTTTAGCGGTAATCTTATCGGGAGGGTCGTCTAAGATGTGACGCGGTCTACGATGACGGACGTGATGCGGTACATTAGAAATGACGTGAAGCCATGTACATTGGCGTAATACACATAGATTTTTTCCAGGTCAGATCTACAAACAAACAAACAGTACACGTGATGGTAAGCGTCAATGCAGCGTATAGACGCTCGTAATATCACAAGACCCGCTCAGATCGCGCAAGCCTTGCGGGCGCGACCGTAGCTAAACGCGCGGTCGCGGCCGCGGGGCACGCAGGATAATTACGGACGTCGGATCTCTCATCCAGGAGAGGCCCCGCCCTTGTCTGAACAGTGCAGAAATAGGTTAGTTCGAAAAAAAAATCACAAGGATATCATTAGCGCGTTGCCAACCTTGTTACTTAAATATATTATGTCACATTACCCAGTAATTTCGCTGCCTCTACTATTTTTTAACAGCTAATTGTTACTATTTTAATGTAACGTAACTTTTTATCAGTCTGTTACTTATTACAATTAATAATGTTATATTATATTGTAGAAGGTAGAATATTTATTTCTTTATGTATTTTAATTGTTTCTAAATATAAATGCAGTACTGTATATAAATGTTATACATTACAACGGCGTATAAATTTGTGTAAAACTACATTACTACATTTTGACCTCGCGCATTGATATTTCCATTTTACTTTATAAAGACCTAGTTTATCTTCGGTTTACTACACTTTTGTAAGATTAATATAAAACTAGGTATATTGTGTCGATATTTTTATATGAATTGTCGGTTGTTATATTTGTAAAACTTTTTTTATTATATTTTATCATAGAATCAGCACGTGTGGATATTAATTTTTTATAATGTCTTCTTCATTACATTCCTTTCAATTGTATATGATTGTGGGTTATTCAATTATCCCTCTTAATCAACTTTAATTTCTCAATATAGATCTTAATTATCTACATTGTATGGTACGTGAGTAGGTACACTTAATACATTTAATAGAAATTGAATGGATGCTCCATTACGAACACGTATGAGTTAAAGATGTGTGACATTTTTTCATTCAGACTAAAATTACCCGCCGGGATATAATCCAATTATATTTTTTTAATAATAAATAAATTCGCACATCTAATAAATTGAACTGATTCCGTGGTAAGTCGCTTAAAACACTTGGGTTATGAACATGAAACAACAGAGGAATCACAAGTATATTACTTAAATACATATACATATTTAACACCCAGACACAGAACAAACATAAATATCATCATGTAAATATTTGTCCTGAGTGGGATCACTACCATCTGAGCCATTTTATATTAGATTAATTATTTTAATAGAATTTATTAAGTCACTTAGTAGAAAAGTATTTAACAAATCCACTTGCTTCATGACTAATATTTAATACCATTGAAAAAACACAATGAATGACGCAGGTGGCAGTGATCCTATCTTGTGTGCCAGAGGTTAGGCCAGGGTTCGATTCCCACCCAGAGCAAATATTAATATGATGATATCTGTGTTTGTTCTGTGTCTTGCTGTTAAATATATGTATTTAAGTTGTATATTTGTAATTTCTCTGTTGTCTGGCGTCTGTAACACAAGTCCTTTAAGCGACTTACCACGGTGTCAGGTCAATATATGAGACGTTGTGGGAATTTATTTATTTATTTATCACCTGGTTCGCCAAATCACTTACACGTAAATAACTAATTAAATATTGATTATACCATTACCGATCGTTGCAAATGTTAGCTAATAGATCAAAGTTTACGTAAACCAAAGAAAGTTGTTTTACCACAAGGGTTTACCTCCTTGCTATTTACAATTCGCATTTCAAAGCAAAATGTTTAGCACTAGATAAAATGAAGCAGTAGATTGAATATCATCACCACACCAGCCATTGGAAGTCCACTGCTGGACATAAGCCTCTCCAAGAAAGGAAGTGTTTCCCATAATTGCCGCGCTGGGCAAGCGTGTTGGCATTCACAGAGCGCAGCTATTGCGACGGGGATGCTGCTGCCCATGCCTGTTTTGTGAATTTGAGCAGCACTGTTTCGTATGATTATACCGCCATCTGTCAGTCCTGATACCTAAGTCGCCTCTTACGACACCTGGTACAATGGGAGGTACTATTCCATTTTGGCGGTACCTCAAGGCACATATTGATTTTAAGTAAAAAACGTATTATTTATGCATTCAAATAATGACATATGACAACTTGGAAGTGATCCTATCTTGTACGCCAAAGGTCGTGGGTTTGATTCCCAACTAGGACAAATATTTATAAAATAATGTTTGTTTGTTCTGTGTCTGGGTGTTAATTTAAGGAGTATATTTGTGATTCATTTCTTTAAGCGACTTATCACGGAATCAGGTTAATGTATCAGATGTTGTGCTTATAATGTGCACTAGACAAGTCACACCTGGTACAATGGGAGGTACTATTCTATTTTGGCGGTACCTCAAGGCACATATTGATTTTAAGTAAAAAACGTATTATTTATGCATTCAAATAATGACATATGACAACTTGGTAGTGATCCTATCTTGTACGCCAAAGGTCGTGGGTTTGATTCCCACCTAGGACAAATATTTATAAAATAATGTTTGTTTGTTCTGTGTCTGGGTGTTAAATATATATATTTAAGGAGTATATTTGTGATTCATTTCTTTAAGTTAATGTATCAGATGTTGTGCTTATAATGTGCACTAGAAAAGTCAGGTCTTTTATAATAGTAACTTCCTGCTGAATAATTCATAGTTGTATTATTAATGTGAAAGCTATGCCTTGTATATAATTTGAAACCTGAGAAAGGGCATATGCTTATTCTGATCCCATGAAACCCGAGGGACATGATATTAAGTGATGAAATCGTGGGCGGGAAGCAAGAATGTTAAAAAGTGTGGTATGATTTGATCTGATGTTTCCCGCTTAATGTTTGACCTTAGAGTAGTTTCGCGCAAAAACCCTATTCATAAACCCTATTTATAAACCTTATTTGGGTTAATATAAGGCTGAATCTAGTTAAGATCCTGTAAAAGTTGGTTTAGCAAAATGCTAAAAAAGAAATACACAATTAACAGCTTAAATTCCAAAATTGGCAGTTGTTATTTTGTTTCTACCTTCAAATTATCAGAGTATATGACAACGCCATTAAAGACCATAACTAATTCTGCATTGAGTTATGTGTAATTCAAACAAATATCATCATCGTCATCATCATACCAGCTATTGAAAGTTCACTGTTGGACATAGGCCTCTTAAGAGAGGAGGTTTTTTTTGCCCATATTTGCCGCGCTGGGCAAGCGATGGCTTCATCGCAGAGCGCAGCTTTCGCGATGGGGCTGCTGCTGCCTATCTTCACCCTGTGCTTTTGATCTGCACTGTTCCGGATGGATATACCGCCATCTGTCTGTTCTGGCACCCTAGTCGCCTCTTACGACACCTGGTGCACTAGGACTATTCTACTCTGCCGGTACCACACGGCAAACAAAGATTGGGAGATCTTAATTCATCGTTGCTGAAAAGCTATATAATAAGCTGTAAGCTATATATCAATGTCACTGACCAACATGCTAGTAAATAACTACACAGTGTAGGTTTACCCCTGCGATTATTTACATTCAAGTTTATCTTGTTTAATGGGTACCCTCGGATCCAACTAATCGAGTCGCCGAACCACATAACCAGTCCAGGTGAGTTAAGACAGAACACATACATTTATCCATACAAATATTATAAATCTAAAGAGTTAGTTTGTTTGAACGCGTTAATATCAGAAACCGTGGGTCCGATTTTAAAAATACCTTCAATATTGGATAGTCCTCGATGAAGTCCAGTCACAATTCTACGCGGATGAAGTCGCGGGCACTGCCAGGAGAAAAACGAAATTAACAAATCGCACCCCAAGATCAAAACAACTTTATTTCGCGAGAATTGACCAGCTTTGGACTCGCGCGCCCATTTGAAATGAGCTCAATTGAAAAATGTTTGCAAAGATTTGATATTTAGTTAAATTAACGAATAATGGGTTTGGTTAAAATAGAACATGAATGCCGTAGGGTGCTGGCAGAGTAGAATAGTACCTCCCCTGTACCAGATATCGTAAAAGGCGGCTAAGGTACCAGAACTGATAAATGCCGGTAGCTTGTAGCTCAAATGCGGGGATGGACAGCAGTATCCCTGTCGCGAAAGCTGCGCTCCGCGATTGCCACCACGCTTGCCCGGCAAGGCTATTATGGGCAAGATTCCCCCTTTCTTCGGAAGATTTATGTCCAGCATTCGACTTCCGATGGCTGTAATGATGGTAATGATGATGTCTTGTTCTAAGTTTGTGTTGATTGATTTAGGATTTTCGGCATAATAATGCCAAATAATAGAATCGTTGCGCAGCAATTGCTCTAGCACTATTTGATGCCAGAGTAAATCTAGCAGACCGCACCAACTTCATCCAGATGCATCCATTTCTATCCCTTTTTAACCCGGTTTTGTATTTATAATTAATTCTTCGTAGCTTTATAAAAATTACAGCCGGTACCGTCCGCAAATTCTTCACAATAAGAACCGTTTATTCTCATGCGAAAATAGCCTTGAAAGGCAACTAATAATGACAAGTAATACTACATGAGGTAGACCTCATTCAAAGGTCGTCTGCATTGGTACCTCACACTCCTCTAATTCTACCGACAAATAGCAGTGTTTGCGTTGCTATTAACCGGTTTATAGGTTGATAGTCAGTGAAATGGTATGTATTGCGACATCTTCAAGTCACAAGGTTGGCAACGCATTAGTGATATCCTTGTGATGTTACGAGCAGCTAGCTATAGGCTGTGATGACGTTAACTATCACGCGTACTGTATTCTTGTTTGTCAACCTGGCCTCATAGAACAAAATAATAGCAAATGAAAATAAAGCCTAATCCGTTGATCAATTTCCCAGATCTAGAGCTATGGTGGGGAAGATATTTTTTGGTCTTATAATGCCATATTAACTTCAACGATAAACTGTGTTGAATTGTGGATATATTGTAAAATTACACACTAAATTCGCACATCGCTCTGCTGTTTCGGGGTCGAAATAGGTGTCAGGAGTCTACCCATTATGAAGAGGTGGTCTTTCTATTTCTATTGTAAGAGGTCTGCCTTAGGTAGAACACTTGGCACCTCAGGTGTTGTAAGGAGTACACAATCGCAGATATAGCAATAGGTAAGAATGTAGTTATGTTTTTGTTATATATTATTACATTGCACCGATTGGATTCGTGTTAGTGTTATGTTCAATCGAATGGGATCCATTATTGTCCATCAACGCCTGTAAATGAGTTCTCGAATCAAAACCTAATTTTTTTTTTTTTGATATTTAGTTTCCAATAAGCTTTTTTTCGAAATGTTTAACTATCATCTATTCAAACAAGACATCGATTAAGTATGCACTCATATCATTCGCAGAAATGACTGCTCGGCTTTTTTTATAATGTGTAGCGAAGTTGAGGTATAGTATTTAAAACATAAACGTGAGCTTTTATAATTGTATTATCATAATAAAGATTTTAATAGAGTCCCTTATGTATGTAACAATTGCTCCATTTTCATATTATTTCTTATAAGAAACCGGACACGCGGTTTCGTCACTCCTTCACCGTTGACCAGGAAGTTTTTCAGATGTCTCAGTTAAGAGAAAGTTGGTTCAACACATTTGTCCCATTCATCCGAGCCACAATAGGCTTCCGAACATCCTAAAAGTGGTACATCGCCAGTAACATGTGTAATGAGTTAGTTTTCATATTGCGACACAATACATCTACAGGTTAAGGCATACCTATTTAGTTTCAAAAATGAGTCACTAAGGCCTTTCTTTGCGGACAGACAGACGTGACATTCTGAGGGGAACGGCAAGAGCGGACCTCATGCCAAGGTCATATAACTTGCTTAACACTCGATGCAATATAATTATGATAGGACTTGGCTATTCGGGCGCTGATTAAATGCCTTGCTGAGGTTTGCCGATGTTCCTATATAATTTCTGATAGAAACAACTGTTAGTAATTAAACATGCTATTAGTATTGTAAATATAAATCGTAATATCAAGTTTGAATGTTAATTGGGTACCTATACATTAAGGCGTGGATATACTCACTTTCCGGTTATATTCACAAAAATCACAGGTGACGCATTATGTTCCGATTCAAGAACAGGCTTTAATACACTTTGGTCTAACTTCGAATTCGTAACTTGAGTTCATGAGGTACCAACTCAATCCCGTTACTTATAAAACTTTGCAACATCACACAAAACACAAGAAAACATCCATACGCGGGTATTCACTCACTTTTGGATAAACTTGTAGTCTACATTATTTATTATGTTATGTTTTAAACGGTAATTCGCTTACTGTACTATTAAATAAGGATATCAGACTAACATAACCCACCACCACTACCGTGGAATTTAGTTCACAACTGACAATTTACATGTTTACGTTACGTTACATTGACACGACGTGCTCTGTCTTTTTCTTGCTTGCACGTTTAGTATAAGGGTAAGTGAGAAAGGTGTAGCGGTTCCGTAATTGCAATTTATGAAGCAAAGCAAGCGCGCCATGCGGCGGAAAAGTGAACTAACATCCTGTTTTCACTGCCAAAGAAGTACTTTAATTGACTAAAGTTTTGCTAGATGGCGCTTAAATACCTACAAAATTAATCAAATGTTGTTGTTAGTTGTTACTAGATGGCGTAAATTATTACTAATGCTAGGTAAGTTTCTGTAAAATAATTACATTTATAATTATATAAAACGTACGTCTCGTGATTTTAATAATAACTATAAAAATATATAGATAAATCTTAGTAGTAATAAAATAAAATGTTCTCTGGAACGTGTAAACCTAAGTTGTTATTGAATTAAAAAATCAAATCATTGCTTGCCAACGTCCATACCACGTTGAAAACACCGGTTCTCGTCCGATCACCGAAGTTAAGCAACGTCGGGCGTGGTCAGTACTTGGATGGGTGACCGCCTGGGAACACCACGTGACGTTGGCTTTTTGACATTTTATTCAAATTTAATAGATATAATAACTCTTTGTTATATATTATTGTTTTCTTTAAGGAACTTAAAATAAAAACGGCAATTATTTGGGAATGGTCCTATTTTTGATTTCCACTAACTTTAATTTTGGTACTAGTTATTTTTTATTACACATCTGTTTCGTCCGATGTTATTGAATGTATTTTCATACGAATAGTTAAATCCACTGCTGTGCATAGGCCTCTCTAATTAAGGAGGTTTTGTGCCCATAATTGCCGCGCTGGGCAAGCGTGTTGGCAATCGCAGAACGCAACTTTCGCAACGGGGATGCAGCTGCCCTTCTTACCCTGTGCATTTGAACTGCACTGTTTCGGATGGATACACCGCCATCTGTCTATCACTATTTAGTATTGATGGAAACTTTACCACCACCAGTTTCTGTTGATTCTATTCTAGTGGCTCGTGTATTGAACCTGCGTTAAACTTAATTTTAAGATCCGTCTGGTGCGAGCAGAATAGTATAAGGTAAGTCTAATTTATATTTGTGTTGACTCTTACGATCCCATAAGGTCATCCGGGTCATTAAAAGTATGAATATAATAGAATAAAGTACTACACATTTCCAAAGGAAAAGTGTTTTATATATAACTTTGGTATTCGAAGCGCGAAGGGACCTATTTGAAGAAATGTTGACTTCATTTGATTCAAATCTATCATCATCATAATTACAGCCATTAGAAGTCCACTGCTGGACATAGGCCTACCCAAAGAAGGGGGAATTTTGCCCATATTGCTGAGCTGGGCAAGCTTGTTGGCAATCGCAGAGCGCACCTTTCGCGACGGGGATATTGCTGCTAATCTCCACCCATGGATATACCGCCATCTATTGATTTTGGTACCATAGTAGCCTCTTACGACCCTTAGTACATAGGGAGGTACTAATCTACTCTGCTGGTACCTCGAATTAGAATCTATAGATCGACGTATAAGCGCACAGCTGAAAGCTATATCATCTGGAGCAACATACAATTGTACTCTTTGTGGTTTTATAATTTTTAATTTACTGCATTAATCTTATTAGTTAGTGTTATAAAGAATATTTTAATTTATTATTAATACGGTGATACGATATTAATACGATGGTAGTGATACTATCTTATGTGTCAAGGGTCGTTGGTTCGGTCCCCAACCAGGACAATTATTTAAATGACTAAAATATTTAATTTAGTATTATATTTGTAATTCTTATATTGTCTGATATCGGTAACACAAGCGTTTTAAGCGACTTACCACGGACTCAGGTCAATGTATGAGTTTAGTGAATTTATATTTGCTATTATTTTTTTATTAGACCAGGTTCACAAACAAGCATACACTCCCCTTGACAGTTTGCGTAACCGTAGTCTATAGGCATATGGAATATCACAATCCTATTACTTGAAGATATTATGCCACATTACCCAATAATTTCATTGCCTCTCTCACCACCTTTCAGATCGGAACTGCTCCTGAACCGGAAAACTGCTGTTTGGCGGAAGAAATGTACAGTAACAATGCAGACGACCTTTGACTTGATATAATCTATATGTTGACTTATAATACTATTGATTATAATGGGAAATAGCCGGGAGCAACGGAGTATAGTACCTCCCTCTGTACCAGGTGTCGTAAGAGGCGATTAAGGTACCAGAACCGGCAGATGGCGGTATATCAACCCGGAACAGTGTAGCTCAAATACTTAGGACGGGAATGGGTATCCCCGGTCCGATGGGAACGCGAATGGGTAGCAGAAGCCTATTTCCAGCAGTGGAATCCAAATGGCTGCTGTGATGAGGGAAGAGTCACATTTTTAATTTCAATGATGAATCCAAACGGGAATATCCAAGTTATTTGGAACCCAAACGTTTTACGGTCGACTTAAAATTAGTTAAGTAAAAAAGTCGACAGTTTCAGTACTTGCAGCAAGACCTAAAATCGTTTCACCGAAATCTAACTGTTTCTCTCCGCTACAGATCCATTCTTTCCTTTTTCTTAAAAGTTTTCCATCTGAACGCAAAAAGTGTTGAATAAAACAGATTTCATTACCTGAACCTTACTTCAAAGTGCTATAATAAGAAACACTATACTTTTCCATGACATCGTTTAATATTTGTCAAGTAAAATCTAAATTATCACATCAATATATATATATATATATATATATATATATATATATATATATATATAAATGAATACTCAAATGTCCATGAGATCTAATTAAAACCGAAAAATAGTTATCTGCATTGGTATCTCTCTCTCACCTTTTTCTCCCGCCAAATAGCAGTGATCGCATTACTGTGTTCCGGTCTAAAGGGTGAGGCCACAAGGGTAACGCTTTATACGCAAGGGTAATGTTTATGATATCCTTGAGATTTTCCGAGCGTCTATAGGCTACCGTGACGCTCACTATGACGAAGTTAGCGTCACCGCAGCCTGTATACGATGGTATTATCACGAGGACATCAATAGCATATTGCCAACCTTATGAATTGAATGTAGCATGTCATATTACTTCAAACTGGAACACAGTAATGCCAATACTTCAGTTTGGTGGTAGAAATAGGTGAGAGTGAGGTGAGGTACTAATACAGACGATTATGGTGTACAATAAAAAAAATACTTGTGTTTAAAGATCTTTATTCGCATACGAATCTACATTCATTTACAATGAAATTACAGTTATAGCAAATGATATACAAATTAGCCGGTACTCGACTCCAAATACAATTTCAGCCTATCCCGAAACATATTTATACTCTCACACTCCTTTATGTTGTTAGGCAGCTCATTGAACAGCTGTGCTCCTCCAAACAGTACAGTCTTGTTTCCATAGAGAGTTCTAGGTGCTGATAGTTGCACTTCATCATTAGTTCGGAGATTGTGGGGGTTGTCTTTTATAAACAGTCTTATATATCTTTTGACAGAGTTTTTAACACTTTATTAACTAATCTACGGGAATCTGGATAGAAGACATTTAAACAAGTCAAGTTCTTTTATTTATAAATGGTAAATTCAAAGGTAGAAAGGTGATAAGCAAGGATATCACTAGCGCGTTGCCAACCTTGTGACTGGAAGATATTACGTCACATTATCATGTAATTGTACTGCCTCTGTCATCCTTCAATCCGGAACGCAGCAATGCGAACACCGCTGTTTGGCGGTAGTAACAGGTGAGAGCAAGGTACCAATGCAGTCGACTATTGTACAGTTCTACCTTTAGTCTAAACATATACTATAACCATATCCATCATCAATCGAAGGTGGAACTATATCACTTTTTATTAATTCCCACAACATCTCATACATTGACCTGACTCCGTGGTAAGTCGCTTAAAGCACTTGCGTTACGAACGCCAGACAAAGGAATTTACAAACACAGATATCATCATATAAAAATCTGCTCTAGGTGGGATTCGAACTCACGATCGTTGGTGCACAAGATGGGATCACTACCGTCTGCGCAATCAGGCCCATCGTACCACTCTTACAGGAAGTTTAAGCCTCCTCTATTAACACCAAACTTTTTGCTTCCTCTTATATAATACGAACTACTAGGGCTTGAAATGCTATGCCTGCGTCTATCCGGGATTTTGAATATATATTCCTCGCCTACATTTATTAACTTTATAATAGCCTAATTAAAAACAAGGTTTGAAAATAATTATACTCTTTTGCAACATTTGAGACGAAGCTAACAGCGATAAGGTGTACATAACTGTGAATGTTTCGTGACAGCGCACCGGCGTCCGTTCACGAGGGCAGTCGAGTTACGACTGCGTCGGCACGGTGTTCCTGAGTGCGCACGCGCCGATGAAACTTCATTTCACTCTCTATAGACAGGTGTCGGAAACATTTTCATTATTGATTTGGATGAGGAAGTAAATACATTTTATACATATTATTAAAACAGCGCCCTGTTTCAGATAATTTGAAAGGTTTTATCCATAAAAAATGCTAAATTACATATGTCATTGAAGAAATGGCGCTAACTTCTCCACACAAAATAGAATACTAGGAAATATTCGACATGCCTGCCAAGGTCTCGGTGGCGCAATCGTAGTGTAGTTCACCGGTGGAGGAAAGTTGTTGATGCAGGTTAGAGTCCCGCCTTACACCTCAGACATTAGCAGAAAAATCTTTTTTCTAGTTAAAATCATAGTTTGGGTTTCTACATAATTATAAAAGAATGCATTAGTAATTTAATGATATAGAGTGCCTCTTTCTGTACCAGCAGTTTTAAGAGACGACGAGGTTTATCCATGACAAAGTCTATTTAAGTCTTAGTTATCATTGAGGAGGCCTATATTTATCAGTGAACATTAGTCTATTTGAAGAAATATCATCGTCATCATACTAGCAATTGTAAGCTCACTGCTGGATATAGACTTCCCCAAAAAAAGAAATTTGCCTATAATTGCCGCTCTGAGCGAGCTTGCTGGCAATCGCAAGGTGTAGCTTTTGCCACAGGGATGCTGCTGCCCATGCTGTTTCGTATAGGTATACCGCCACCTGTAGGATCCAGCACCTCAATCGCCATTTACGGCACCTGGTTCAGGTGTGGTACTATTCTACACTGCCGGTACCCCACAGCATGGAAGGAAAATACTTATCAATTAATTTATGGGTAAATGAACTTTATTTTGGAACACAGGCAAGATGTATGTATGTTCGTTATATTTTTACATATAAAAAATACGTGTCACAATATTCATCCGGGATGAACATTCAAACTACTGAACCGATTTTAATTAAAATTTGCTGACTGTGTACCGTTTGATTTAACTTGATAGATAGATTAGTGTATATTACAGGTTATAGTCGCAATATATATTTTTTATTGTAAACATATATATTTAAGGCAAAGAAACTTCTGTGTATATGCGGTTGGTCACCCAGGACAAATATTTATATAGTGATATTTATATGATTTGTTTTGTATCTGGGAGTTAAATGTATGCATTTAAGTAGTATATTTTAATCCTCTGTTGTCTGATGTCCGTATCCAGTGGTTAAATCGTCTTAAATCGGAATCAGGGCAATGTATAAGATGTTATGAGAATTTATTATTCCCTAAGCCTTCGGGCTGTGACACGAAATGTTGCGCGCCCCACCAATGCAGCCGCAACATTTTCCCAGTGGGGATATCAGGCGCCGGCGCACCGCGGAAAAAAGTAAAAACATAGTCAATAATAACAGAGCGCGCGGTGCCGCGCTTTTTTCGTTCCATTTCTATTTTGGCCGTCGTCGCGATCGGTTGCGGGGAACGTGCGCGGAAATTCAATATAAATTGGAACTTTTACCGCGGTAATTGCTTTTAAATATGAACGTTAGTGGTACAGGTGATATGTGCAGTGTGTGACAAGCTGAGAGAAATGTCGAGCGCGCGCAGTGTCGTCGTGGTCCTATTGCTTTCCGCGCTCTTGGACGTCGAAGCTTACAGTCCGAGAGGTGAGAATTTTATTGGTCGTCATTTTGTATTTGTTGATACCTTTATTTGATGTTCACTTGAAAACGTAACGTCATAATTTCTTTAATCAAGTCAACGGTGACATTGGGATCTTAGTTGTTATTTGAATTTGCTAGTGTAGATTAAACGTCCGTAGCGTAGGAAGTATAGATCCTAATTTATAATATTTCTTACATTTTCTATAATATGACATAGTTATGTCGTCACATGCATAGGTATATGGAAAAGCTCTTTGACACTATAAATTAATAGCATACACCAATTTATATTAATTAAACTTTTGGAGACATTTTTTATCAAAAGACATTTTAACTGACGGACTCGATGGCGCAGACGGTAGTGATCCTATTTTGTGAGCCATGGGTCGTGTGTTCTATTCTCACACAGAGCAAATATTTATATGATGATATTTGTATTTGTTCTGTGTCTAAATGTTAAATGTGTGCATTTAAGTAGTGTATTTTTGATTCCTCTGTTGTCTGGCGTCCGTAACACAAGTCCTTCAAGCGACTTATTTCGGAGTCAGGTCAAGTCACAATGTATGAAATATTGTGGTAATTTATTACTATTATTCATTTTAAATGTTATTCTAAATAACTGATGATAACTCTCAAAAGCTTTGTTTATACAAGTTATAAAATTTTTTTACAATACCAACTAATATAAGCTAATCTAAAATCTCCGAAGGAACTTCGAATATTGTAATTCCATGTCCATGGCCGCTACTACATTCCCGCAAGTGTTCTCGGCTTTTCACTTTTTATCGGATAACAATAATTCCTATAATCTCCATTGCCATCAAGTTTCCAACGAAATGAGATGTTTTCACGCAGATCATTGTTACTATCAACATTGAAATAGGGTATTTGCGTTCGTTGCAAGCTTTGGAGTCAAGACGTGAAATATTGAAATAATTACAGAGCAAAATAAAATAAATTTCAATGGAGATAATAAACAAGAATATAATAATGGCAAGTATGAAAAGGCTATCATTTATCTTTTCTCTTAAACTTATGAGATAGCAGATATTCATTAAATTGTACTAAAATGATTTGATAAACAGATTATATGAAAATAATAATAATTATAATGAATTCCAACAACTTCTCATACGACCTGACTTTGTGGTAATTCGCTTAAAGCACTTGTGTTCCGGACGCCAGACAACAAAGGAATAACGAATATACTACTTTAATATATATATATTTAACATCCAGACACAGAACAAACAAAAATATCGTTATATAAATATTTTTTTTGGGGCGGTGATCGAACCCACGACCTTTCTCGCACAAGACGGGATCACTATTTGCGCTATCGGGCCCATTATAATAAAATACCGTCAAAATGTATCCTTACATACATTTTGTTAGCTATGCAACCGACAATGCTTTTACATTGTCGGTTGTAATTCTGTGAGGTCAAATAATAATTGGTCTTAGAGTTACCTATCCTTGAATTTTACTCATCGCTCTCTTCTGGAGTTGTCTCATTGTTTTAACGTATCTGAAATTTCTTTGGCAAATATTTTATGATCCAGGCCATAAGTATTTAAAAACTAGAAGAAATCTTTCAAAAAGGTTGATCCGTGCCTTATTTCAAATTTCGGTGTGCACAAAGATGCATACATCACGCCTGTGTCTCACCGGGGTAGGTAGGGACTATGGATCTCCACATGTTTCGATCTTGGCATACCTCTCTTGCTTCCTTTACCCGAATTAGTCCTTTCATACACGCTCGTTTATTCTTGGTACTTCTGACCTGGCTCTTCTTTAGATCATTTATGTAATACATAAAGAGCATTTCAAGAAATAAGTGGATTGCTTTTCAAAGTTCCAATGACCTACGAGTACCTGCTTAGTATAAATGAAGATTTCAGAATAATTCGTAACAGAACCAAAGGTACAAACATAGTCCAGCAGTAAGTTGAAGTGACAGTGAGCAGGGCACTTGATACGCAGAACCGATGGCCGATGGAGTCGGGAGGTTCTGGAGTGGAGATCACGCACCGGCAAGCGCAGCGTAGGTCGTCCACCCGTAAGATGGACAGACGATCTGACTAAAACCTCAGGATCGCGCTGGACACAGGCCGCATACAACCGGTCCTATCGAAGATTACTTGAAGAGGCCTATGTCTATGATGATGATGATGAAAGACTTTGGTATTATTCATATCAGCTATATCAGCTACTAGAAGTCCACTGTTGGACTTCGGCCTCCCTAAGAAATGGAGAATTTTTCTCATATGCCGCGCTGGGCAAGCGTGTTGGCAATCGCATCCCCGCCCTGTGCACTGTAGCAGATGGATATACCGCCATCTGTCGGTTCAGTCGCCATTTCTACTATTTTAGCTTCTCTACTATTTCTACTCACAGTAGAATATTACCTCCTAGTAGACATATTATGTATTCACTAGATGTCTTTAAAATGTATTTCAAATCGTGCAAATTGTTTTTATTTTATAAATAACATCAAACCAATGGAAAAGGTGATACGATATAATAGTAATTACAATATTAACACTTAGTTTCCTAGATCAAAATGTTTACGGTAATTTTTATAATGTGTTAAGATGTGTGGTAAACGATACAGAGGATTTATCATCACTAGTGTGTTGATTACTGCATTTTTCCGCTTGTTCACCTCGGTTGTGTGTTGTGGTATTGTTTGTCGGTTAAGTAATCGTCATACGATAAAATGCATGTGTGCAACACACCTCGTCTGTGTCTCATCGGAGTAGGCAAAGAGTCTGAATCTCTACTTACTAAAACTTTGACGTACCTCTCCCGCTTCCTTCTCCTTTCGTATACCTTCGTTTATTCTTAGTACTTATGACCTCACCTCTTCTTTAATACCTCTTCTACCTGGTTAAAGTATGTTCACCTAAGTCCTATACCAACTCTCCCATTAACTTCTGCTCTGTATATTTGTGCAGTCATTTTACTTTCATCCATCCTTTTTACATGGTATAAGAAAGATAATGATGTTGTATTTGTCAACTGTTCGTTGTCCTGGGTGGGGTTTGAATCCACGACCTTTGGCGTACAAGATACGATCACTACCATCAGCGCCATCGGGTCCGTCTACGTATTTATGTTTAGTCTATCTGTGTGCGCTATAAACAACGTGAAAATGAAACTAGAAAAAAACAAAAAAGAAACGTTGTGCAAAGTGACGGAAAAGTTCTATTTCGACTTAAAAAAAAGCTATCTAAACAATAAGTCACAAACAGAACCGACCAATGTTACAAGTATTACAAAATAGACTTTGTCAAGAAAGCCAAAACGAAACACAAGCGGGGCCCGATCATAACAAGTTCACACCAAAAACAGTTATTGCCGATTTTCGCGATCTGGACCGCTTCACTGCGCGCCCGCGGCTTGCGCCTTTTTTATTCCACTTCTATTTCTTTTTATTACAATATTTTTTAGTACGATTGCGTTTCCATTGTTTCTTGGTAAAACACAAAGGCGTAACTGAGTAAAGAGGTTTTATTTTAAATTTCTAAATACTGCTTTTTAAATGAATAGTTTTAAGTCTTTGTTATTTAACGTCTTTGGAAACAGTTCACTGGAGTCTGTAAATTGCAAATACGATCTACGAGTTCTGGAATATTTTTTCTTAAGTATGAGAGCGAATGAATATATGATAGCTGATATTATTTGATGATAATGTAAGTTTCCATCGGTAAAAGAATTTTGGAAATCAGTTGCGCAGTTTTTGATTTTAATAGTTACAAATGTACAATAATATAAATCGTACCTCGTAACATTTATAATTTGATTTTATATAATGTAATGAAGCCTATATCGCTTTATAAAGATTTAGCTTTCTAATAGTGAAAGAATTATTTAAATTAGTTGAATAGATTTTCAGTTAAACTATACCAAACAAACGAACAAACATTTTCTTTTTATAATATTTTCCTTTTAGAAATAAATCAGTTAGCCCATAGTAAGCATATTCTAACAAACTAGGTTCTAGAAAATTATGATAATATAGTGTACCAACCGCAAACCGCCTGCCTCAGATAATCGAAAGAGAATTAGTCACGCGTCATTTCAGAACAGTGCCTATTATTATCACGTAACAGCTTTTTCTTACGTCATTCTGCGAAAACTCCGCAATATCGCCCCATAGTTGTTAGGTAAGACTTGTGGTTTGGCGAAAAACTAAATTTCATCATCATCGTCATATCAGCCATAGAAAGTCCACTATTGGAAATAAGCCGCCCAAACACAGGGGGATTTCGTGGCAATTACAGCTTCGCGATGGGGGTGCTGATGGCCATCCCCACCCTGTATTTCAGCTGCGCTGCTTACTTTGTCGCCTCATACGACACCTGGTACTACTCTACCGGTACCTGACGGCGAATAGCTGAAAATGATCGCGTCAAATTGGTCCTAAGTGGCACACAGCTGATGGCTGGTGGGTGGAATCGAATTCTAAACGTTTAGTTTCTAGTATTATTTGCGAGTGCCATTAACTCGCTTTCACGTATTTGCTTGAAGGTAGCCGCGTTCGGTCGAAGATGAGTTTTGTACGCGGAAATTATTTGACGCGACAACAAATACATTCACCGAAAGTTAGTCTACTTAGGCAAATTTACAAGTTACTTGAATTCAATTAAATTCAATTGATTTCAAAACAATATAGCGTTATAATATGATGAGCACGAAATTATTTAAAATAAAGATACAATATTTTACACAGAGAAACAAAAAAAAAATAAAGTAAGAACAATGATAATTTAATAAAAATGTCGATACAGAAACAAATTGGCTACTATTGAATTCTTTTTCATCATATCAGCCATTACAATTCAAGAATTGCCGCGCTGGGAAAGCGTGTTAGCAATCGCTAAGTCCAGCTTTCGCAAAGGGGATGTTGCTGTCCATCTGTGCATTTAAGCCACACTGATTCGAATAGTTACACCGCCATCTGTTGGTTCTGGTACCTTAGTCGCCTCTTACGACACCTGGTACATAGGGAGGTAGGAGTCAAACAATTCAAGTTTTGCTATAAAATAATATAATATTCGTACAACATTACAGTCACCTGACACCGAGGGAAGTCGCTTTAAGCACTTGTGTTACGGACATCAGACATATTTTAACACCCAGGCACAAGATTAAATATCATAGGAATATTTGTCCTGTGTGGGGATCGAACCCATGTCGCATAAGTTAAGATCACCACCATCTGCGATATCGGGCCCGTCACGGAATTAATCTGATGCGACAACAAATGCATTTATCGAAAGTTAAACTACTTAGGCCCTTAGGTAGGACAGGCCTTGATACTGTTTACAAATACTTTATACTAGTTTAGTTATAAAGCTATTTCTGATATAAAGTATTTTTTTCTTGATTTCATTTATTTTTTTTGTGGGTACAGATTCCGCCCTGCCTACATATTCAGCCCGGTGGTTTCATTTAAGTTGTAGAGCTTTCATACTACCTTTGCACTCTCCTTTTAACCCCTTAATGGATGATGTTCAAAAAAAATATTTTACACGTGTTTCATGATTCGCAATGAAACCCCTTTATACAAAACTAGCTGTGCCCGCGACTTCATCCGTGTAGAATAGATTTTGGGTGCCATACCTCTCTACCTTAACTTATATAAACTTTGAATGTCATGTTTATTTACATAATGGCTTGAAAAATAAGTTTCAAGTTTCTAGCTCTAAAAAATTGCGATATTTTCGACCCCTTACCACCCTTATTTGGAATAAAAAAATAGCCATGTCCAATAGATTATTCTTATATGTGACTGAATGATATATATATATTTATATGTGTCGTCACTCAGTAAAATTGACTAGCCTTGTTTCATCCCGTAAAGGATAACGTCATAACGAAGGTTGTGATGTCAAAGTTTGTTCTGCTTTCTCTTTCTAGATGTATATGTCATATATTTTTGGGAAATAAAACAAGAGAATAGAGGAAAAACTAACATACATACAACAACCTCATTCAAAATATCGAATATTGGTACCTCACTCTCACTTATTTCTACCGCCAAATAACAGTATTCGCAATGCTGAAGGGTGAGAGAGGCAGTAAATGTACTGGGTATTGTGGTAGTGATATCCATATGATATTACGAGCGTCTCTAGACTGCAGTGACGTTTACTATCACGCCGACTGTATGGCTTGTTTGTCGACCTGGTCTAATAAAAAAACACGGTTAACAGCTAACAATGTTAGCATTTTCGAAATGTGTAAAATCTACGTACATACTCCATTCTGGCTATTGTTTTAAGACCGCTAAGTGGTAGACTGTAATGAAAACTCTAAGAACTTAAAGCTTCTACGTATATATACGGAGAAAATACCAATTGCTCTACGAGCCTCCATTTCCACGAACTGCGAGACGTTTTTCAATACCTGTACTTATTAGGTTACTGTAATGCATAGGGCAGGGATGGGCAGTAGCATCCCCGTCGGGAAAGCTGCCAAGCACGGCAAGCGTGTTAGCAATCGCAGAAAGTAGCTTCTCGACGAGGATGCTGCTGTCCGTCCATTCCCTGTTGTTTTTAAGCTACACTTTTTCAGTTCCGGTACCTTAGACGCCATGTAACATTTGGTACGGGGAGGTACATTTCTACTTTGCTGGTACCCCACGGCTCATCAGTCATTAGAAGTCCACTGCTGGATGTAGGCCTCCCCAATAAAGTGGGAATTTCGACCGTAATGACCGTAATTCGACCGCTGGGCAAACGTCTTGTAAGTCATATTAAAAAAGAGTTCGGAGACTGCTATAAAACATTTTCCGGTTTATCTTTTCTTTAAAAAATCTTAAACTGTTGTATACGATTTAAAATGAAAATTTCTCTTTATAACGTCATAGTAATAGATTTTTGTTTAAAATTGCACACGCAAGCGTATGCAATACATACAAAAAAAAACAAGTTTCTGTAGTCTGAGACAACTAAACTGATTTTCACGGGACTATCGCTGGCAGATAGCTGACCATATAATGAGTTACTTATACTCTTTTAAGTATTGCTTGATTAGAATGACAGATGTAGTATCCTCATATAGTACAGTATATTTATATCGGTATTAAAGTATTTGGCATCGTAATTTTTCAATTTTGATGGGCCGCAATGACCCAGATGGTTGTGATCCTGTCTTGTACGCTAATAGGTGCAATCCCCAAACAGGACAAATATTTGTATAATGATATTTGTTTGTTCTGTATCTGGATGTATTTAAGTAGTTTATTTGTGAATCCACTGTTGTATAATGTCAACACCACGAGTGCTTTCAGCGATCACGGAATCAGAATGATATGTAAACTTATTAATTAATATTTATTTATCATTAATCTGTCCAGTACAGTCTGCCTGAACTTGTCGTTAATTTTCATACTCTTCCCGGGTTTTTGGCATTGAT
Source organism: Heortia vitessoides (assembly GCA_020976665.1). Taxonomy (NCBI): domain Eukaryota; kingdom Metazoa; phylum Arthropoda; class Insecta; order Lepidoptera; family Crambidae; genus Heortia; species Heortia vitessoides. The sequence goes on along the minus strand of JACJUM010001610.1, from coordinate 1,166,570 downwards.
AAAATTTTTTGATGGAGTACCGTAATATTGCTGATTTTTGACTTTCAATGTTTGTGTATTTTGTTATTTATTTTACATCCTTATTAAGTGATTATTACCTGTTTTTTAAAATATTAATAATTATGCACAATGTGGTTGTCTGTAATTGTAAAAACAGTTAGTTGATGTCTTTTGAAAACACACACACACACACACAGCAGTTTACAAAAGTATTGACTAGACTAGGCTAGGCTAAGCTGTACCTGGTAAGCTTTTGCGTGCGTGCAGAAAAAGTAAAAGTAACGTAACGAACATAACAGGGGGCAACCTTGACCGGCTGCGGGAGTCCGATTACTCAGGGCTGCCACAAGGATGTTAATGTTATATATTTACTTAATAAATTGTATTTTTTTTCATCATCATCATCATCATACCAGCCATTAAAAATCCACTGTTAGACATAGGCCTCCTCAAGAAAGGGGGTATATTTCTTATAATTGTTATATTAAGCTTTCGTGACCAAATTTTGTTTGAGTATTTAGATCCAGTAATTTTAATATGTTTTTTTTTAATTTAATACTGCCTGAAGATATCAAACATTTATTTTTTAATGATACATTTTTGGAGTGTACCCAAGTAATATTTGTAGACGATGACAGCCCTAAAGATTTCAAGTTCGCCGAAGATACGCAAAATTATTTGGTAAATCCACCACGCACGTAGGCAGTTTCACCGCCTCATGGTATACCTTTCACAGTTTCTACCGTTGAAGGTTTCCTCTTTGATCTTTGATATAGTTTTATTGCCCTCATTTTTCGCTTTCCTATAGAAATCCGTTGTTTGAAACATCTTTGAATGATTAGGAGAAAGTGAGACTTCCTTAACACTCTTTCTAGACGAACTTTATTCAGTTTAATAAATATTATTATCTTAATCTCTTCTCTTTCTACCCGTTACTGCAGCAGAAACTGATTTCTGAGAGTCACAGTTGCACGTTACCGGGTTATTTATTTACTTACTCAAAATTCAAAAGCCTTAACACAGCCCCCCTCATCCCTAAAAGTGGGAATTGGCTCAGAATTGCCACGCTGGCCAGATGGTGGCAATCGACGAGCGCAGCTTCTTGAAGGGAATGCTGCTGTCCATTACCATCCAATTGCATTTGGGCTTCACTACTTTGAAAGAATATACCGCCATCTCTTAGTTCCGATACCTCAGTCGCCTCTTACAGAGTGAAGTAATATTTTACTCTGCCGAGACCATTAATAAAGAAATAAAAACAAATTGTACATTATACTTAATTTAATATAACATAACATCTTCGAGCCACAAGGTTGGCGACTCGATAATAATATTACGAGCGTAAATGCTGCGGTGACGCTTACTGTAACGCGGACTGTATGCTTGTTTGTCGACCTGATCTAATAAAAAAAACACGCTAACCAGCTGTTATTTAAAAAAAATCCCGTGAAATAATAAGCGTTACTGTAGCCGTACAAACGTATTAATTATTACAAGAATAGCACTAGCGAGTGTCCAACCTTGTGACTTGAAGATAGTATGTCACATTACCCAGTCATTCCACTGCCTCTCTCACCCTCCAAATCGGTATATGAGAGTAAGAGTGAGCATTAACTAAGTTTGTATGAGGTTAAAGTGTATGATGACTTATCTCATACCCGAATCGTTGCCCGCCATGGCAATGTTATCATCATATAAGCCATAGAAAGTCTATTTTTTAAAAATAGGCCTCCCCAAGAAAGAGGGAATTTCGCCCATAACTGCCGCGCTGAGCAATCGCAGAGTGCAACTTCCGCAACAGATATGCTGCTGCCCATGCTCACCCTGTTGTATTTAAGTTGCGCTGTTTCGGATGGTTATACCGCCATCTATCGGTTCCGATACCACAGCCGCCTCTCACGACACCTGGTACAGTGGGAGGTACTATTCAACTCCACCGGTACCTCACGGGAATGTCAAAATACTCAAGCAGCAAAGTCATAGTTGTATAACAGAGCTATACCGTCATCAACAATGTTCCATGTAAAAAAGTTGCACGCACTCTGTCGCCAACAATACGATTCACATACAATTTCACTGGTATCCCATAAAAATATACACTCGTCATTTCCCTGCAAGAAAATATAGGAAAATCTCTTGACTGCACCGGAAAGGCTTTTTGCTCTGTATTGGTAGACAATAAGAATATTGTGCACTTTCAATGGTAAGCCGACAATATCACTTTTTAGTGTGAAATGTGTTTGTATATCAAGTATCAAATCATTGGCAAATAGGCAATAAGCAATGCTCTTTTTTATAAATAAACTTGTATTAATTACTGAAATGACTGATGATACTGATGACTTCATTTAGTAGTAAGAGTTATTTGAACTAATAGGTTAATGAGTGTCTTACCTTTAAACCAGTACTATGTTAAATTCCATAACATCTCGTGCATTGACCAGATTCCGTGATAAGTAGTTTAAAGCACAGGTGTCACGAACAAAAGACAACAGAAGAATCACAAATATTTAACTCCCAAGCACAGTACAAACATAAATATGATGATAAAATATTTGTTCTGGTGGGGATCGAACCCGTGACTTTTAGCGCACAAGACAGGATCACTACCATCTGCACCATCGGGCTGTCAGATTTAGGGTGTTCATTAGATATATTGGCAGGGTAACTTACTACCTCCCTCTATGTATAAGAGGCGGCTAATCTTTACAGCTTCCAAGTTATGGAGCTTTTACAGGTCTACCTAGATCTCATATAAAGGTCTGTATAGGTACCTCCCTCTTTCATATTGCTACCAAACAGCAGTGCTTGCATTGCCCTGTTTAAAGGCGGTAGAAGCAGTGCAATTATTGGATAATGTGACATAATATCTTCAAATTGATATATTCGTGGTATCTCAAGGTTCACAACATGCTAGTGATATCCTTGTGATGATCAAAGTGTCTATTGGCTGTGGTGACGTTTACTATCACGTAGACTGTATGACCCAGAATTTAATGTGCAATACCCTGACGACGAATAAAAAGTGAAATCATAATATAAAAATTGAGTGTCTGCTGGATTTTTATTTCCAAAAAAGACTGTTCTTGTATTTGCCTACAATTTCCTAAAATCTAGTCACCCAAACTGCTAGACTGCGAATATTTTTGAAAATAATTAAAACAATGTTTGAAGTCATCTAGTGTCTATTTCAGCCGTGAGGTGCCGGCAGAGTAGAATAGTACCTCCCCCTATACCAGGTGTCGTTAGAGGTGACTGAGGTACCAGAACCGACAGGTGGCGGTATATCCATCCGGAACAATGTATAATACAATGGGCAGCAGCATCCCGTCACGAAAGCTGCGCTCTGTGATTGCCAACACGCTTGCCCGGCATGGCAATTATGGGTGAAATTCCTCCTTGCTTAGGTAGGCATATGTTCAGCAGTGGACTTCTAATGGCTGATATGATGGTGGTCTATTTAAATTAAAAAAATGTATTGAAAACATATTTACGCTTGGTTATCTAGAATCTATATTTGTGTAGGTATCTTTTTACCTGCGATCCACTATTAACCATTTTCCATGGTTAGTTTGGCTTGCGTTCATCATCATCATTATAGCCGCCGTAGAACATCCACTGCTGGATATAGGCCTCCCCAAGGAAGGAGGAATTTTACCCGTGATTGCCGCACTGGGCAGGCGTGGTGGCAATCACAGAGCGATGCTTTGCGTCGGGAATGCTCTTGCGCATCCCAAACATTTGCATTTGAGTTACGTTTTCGTGTCGTAAGAAGCCGAGACTCCTAGGTCTCGGCTTCTTCTGACACCTGGTACACGAAGAGGTACTACTCAACTCTGCCGGTACTCCATGTGTTCAGTGTGATTCCATCAAATAACACAATGTGGGTAGAAACTAGATTTTTCCATTAGACGAGTTTCTAGTTTGCATCTTTATACCTAGAAAGCAACAAGAAATATTTTAAAAAGCCGAAATAAAATAAAGTAAATTATAAAAGTAGAAATGTTATCTGACAAAATGACTACAACAGTTATCAGTCAAGAATCGAACATATGTACCGCCTTAGTCCAAACTTTGTATCACTATATCAAGTAATAAATTACATAATGAATGTATTACCCACAATACAACCCGTGCAACGTAACCAGACACCGGATAAATCTGATCAGCTCATAAGGAAAATGTAATATCCGTACTATCCCCGGCAGTAATTCAAGATGGCATTTTCTTGACTTTCACCGCGGGGTCGCGGGTTCGATGCCTGCCCTGACACGAACGAGATGGCACTTCTGCGATGTTTTATTTGTAGCAAGAAACATGGATGCCTGATTTTGTATCAGAGCAACGTTGTATTGTTTTGTTTTCAATATTCTTAACAATATAGTGCATGACTCATTGTTTTACACTTTGTTGTCAGTGAAACAATTGTTATGGCTTTACAGTTGCGATTGCTATCAAATGTCTTTGTAATCGTTGTTACCATGATTTTTTATTAGACTCGGTCGACAAACAAGCGTCACTGCAGCCTTTATACGCTCGTAATATCACAAGGATATCACTAACGCGTTCCCAATTATGTGATTGTACAATATTATGCCGCATTACCTAGTAAATTCACTGCCTCCCTCACCCTTCGGACCGCTTTTTAAACACTGCCAATTGGCGGTAGAAATAGGTGAGAGTGAGGTACTAAATATATACTGCCTTTGGGGGTTTCGTGACGGGGGCTGTAGAGCTCATGATAAACATATACAGTTTGGACAGGACAACGTCTATCGGATCAGCTATTCTTTTATATATCATATTTATTTCATAGTATTGAAACAAACAACATTAAAACAATTGATATGTAATTTATTTACAATATTAAAAAATACATTTAAAAAAATATTTTAATGCTTACATATTTGACTACAAATTATAGCGTTATTTTTCCATGAAACTCCGCTATGGTATAGATTAGCCCTTACTGCTGAGACATTCGTCAACAAGACAGTCTCGCGCAGTTACGTAACCAAGAAACGGTGCGCCCGCGCACGCACGTGCAAGCATTCAGTTTCACTGCACAGCAAACTGTTTGTCTTTTTAGTGTTGGCCACAGACCGCGGAGCGCGGTTCACTCACCATGTTGTATCAAGCTGTACTTGAGTTTATTTCTATAAATATGGAAAGGAGAATTTTGAAATTACGGCAATAATTGCCGGGCTGGGCAAACGTGTTGGCAATCGCATAGCGCAGCTTTCGTGACGGGGATACTGCTGCTCATCCCCGCCCTGTGCATTTGAGTTGCATTGTCTCGGATGGATATACCGCCATCTGTCGGTTCTGTTACGTGGTCGCCTTTTACGACATCAGGTACAGGGGAGGTACTATTCTACTCTGCCGGTACCTCACTCTGAAATTACATACACGCTTATTATAATATTATAACAAATATCATTTATTTAGTCATATTCCCACGATATCTTAAATATTGACCTGACTCAATGTTCAGTCGCTTAAAGCACACATGTTACGGCTGTTAGACAACATAGGAATCACAAATTTATTACTTAAATACATATTTTTTACACCCAGACACTGAATAAACAGAAATATCCTTATATATCAGTTAGAAACACCATATGTGCCATCGGGCGCGTCAAATTAAATAATATTATACATTTATCTTACCTAAGAATACAAAAAAACGACTTTGAATGTTCACTTATATCGCCTCTTCAATTATATCCTTAATTTAAGATTTTATAATAATAAAATACACAAATGATTGTAAACGTCAATCCTCCATTGATTCCCTCTGAAGTGCATCCTAATGGCTTCTATTCAAAGCTTTTTAAATTTAATATAGTTAAATGGTATTTTATTACATACATATAAAACTACGTACGTACTATACATATAAAGCTACTAATAGATAAAAAATTATAAAACTCCTTTATCACAATTTGTTTGACACTTTTTATGCCATTAAAAATAACTTAGAAATGAATTGAGTTTAGGAATGAGAAATCAAATATTTAATGATTGTTCAAAAAGGAATAGATTTGCGATGTGTCATAAATATATCTGGAATGTGATGTGATGGGATGAACACAGAGCAATAATCAATTTTGACTATAAAGCTTTCTACTCGCACTCTCCCGTTTGTACTAATCTTTTTGTATGTCTCGAATAATGAATATTTTTTAAATTTTCTAAATCGACGAACGACTCGAACGACGAATACGGTCCGCACTAAGCGTCATGACATCACTAGCGTATTACCAACCTTATGACTTGAAGATATTACGTCATATAACCTGTGCCGTGAGGTACCGGCAAAGTAGAATAGTACCTCCCTCTGTACCAGGTGTCGTAAGAGGCGACTAAAGTACCGAAACAGATAGATGGCGGTATATCCATCCGAGACAGTGTAGCTCAAATGCAGGGCAGAGATGGGTCTTGGAAGCTGCTCTCTGCGATTGCCAGCACACTTGTCCAGCGCGGTAATTATAGGCAAATTTCCTCCTTTCTTGGGAAGGCCTATGTCCATCAGTGGACGTTCAATGGATGATATGATGACCTAGTAATATCGAAGAAGAGATTCTCGAAGAAACAGGCTACATTTCTAAAAAGCTTTTAGCACGCAGGCAAGTATTCTGAAGTCGCAAGTGGAAAGACTGGTTGCACAAAGTACGCGTACCACAATGTAGAGCATAAAGATGTGAGATGTGTTAAGTGTTCCCGCCGTAATTGTCACTGCGGGAACACTTAACGTCAAGAAATGCTATTAAAAGGTTCATCCCGAAAATTAAATTTGTCTAAGACACGTCAACTCCAATGATCCTTAAATAAAAAAATTTAAAACATTTTAGAAATATATCTCTATATATGTTTTATCTGATAACCGTAACGCAAGTGCTTTAAACGACCTAGGAGTTGGGTCAATGAGATTTTGTGTGCATTTATGTATGTATTTATAATATTTATTTAATATATAACCGCGTTAAGTTGTAGAATAAGCCTAGCGTCATTTATGCTCCGTGATGTTATATGGTCTATAGCCTTCCTAGATGATTGGACTTTCCAAAACTAGAAGAATTATTCAAATCGGACCAGCGGATCCTAAAATTAGTACGTTTAGACAAACAAACAAACAAACCTTTCAACTTTATAATATTAGTATAGATTCTACTATGCGTATACATGTCACCGAATTCCAAAACGACTGGACCAATTTTAATGACTTTATGTATGCGTTTGGGTGGCAGCCTGGATGGTTTAGATTCACTAATCCACCCGGTAGATGGCACTGTAGTCGGTATCTAAGTTATTTATACCAGGACGACTAACAAGCATACAGTGTTAGCAATTGACATTTAGTGTATGTAACTCACGTTCTCACTGTAGAATCAACATATGAATAAGCTCACCACAAATCTTATACATTATCCTGACTCCGTGATAAGTCATTTAAAGCACTTGTAACGCGAATATATAAATTAAAGTGATAAGTATACCTTAAATAGTAATTTTATTTCATCTGACTAGGTTGACGAACAAGCAGACAGTCCGCGTGATAGTAAGCGTCACTGCAGCCTAATCACGCTCGTAATATTACAAGGATTGCTAACGCGGTGCGAACCTTGTGACTTAATTATATTATGTCACATTTCATCAGTAATTTCGCTGCCTCTCTTCCCTTACACACACACATCAATGCCAATAGTGCGGTAGAAATAAGTGAGAGTGAAGTACAAATACAGACGACCTTAACCTACTATATAAAAGACGATCAAGCTATGTTAAGTGCGGTAACCAAACTTAGGACTTTAGTCGAAAAGCTCACTCACTTCCATTTTATGGATTATTGGTAAATCTTGGAAGTCTAATTCCAAAAATGTACCAAAATTCCTAAGAGGCGACTGAGGTACCGGAACCGACACATAGCACACAAGAGTAATTACCCAATATGTAAATACTAATGGGCAGCAGCTTGCCCATTGCCAAACCACGCTTGCCCAGCGCGGCAATCATGGGCAAATACCGATTTGTTTAGGTAGGCCTATGTCCTACAGTAAGCGTTTTACGCCTACTGTTTGTCCGGGAGGACCTTTTAAAATACTGAAACGTTTTAATATTCTCTTTGCTTTTTAATGTACATTTTTATAAAACTTGCGAGGTAAGGTAGTTTAGATCTCATTTTATAATTGTTATATTTTTTATGGTCTATATATTTTAGTTATTTGACTTGTAACATCCTGAAAGTGCTGATGATGTTTCTTTGATGTCTAATGGTTTTTGTGATCGTACGTCTAAAACGTTTCTAGTATCAAGGAAATTGATTTGCAAATTAAATTGTTACTGAATTTCCTTTGGTCTTATCGATTAATTGAACAATATAATTGTTAATTCATTTTGCAACTATGATTTCTATACTTTTATGTAGTTTGAAATAATCACGTTTATCAATTTCCAGTCTAATTATATGGATCGTGCAGGAAACCTGTTTGATTGTGTACAAGATTAAAATGCAAATTTGTAATACGCTATTTATAATTGTCCGCTCCAAAGTTGCTTAAGGTAAATAGGAATGAATATTGACTGATTTTTTTTATCGTTATTGTTTTATGATTATATTTCAAAGCGGCGAGTTCAAATGTTGCGGTGTATCACTGGAAGTAAAAGGTACCGGGATCAGTGTTCGCCGGAAGCGCGAGAGCGGGGTAAATTACGTTCCGTTGCACGTTGTTGCTGGAGTCGATGAACCGAGCAATATCGAGAGCTCGTAATCGATATAGTAAATCGATATGATTACGTGTTGTATATTATCTAGTATCGAATGATGTTGGAGGGTTAAGGCTCCCGATATAACAGCTACTCGACAAATACAGTAGAGAAAATAGTAGCTGTCAAGATTTAACATGCAAGCTTTGACAGGCCTGATGGCGCAGATATCATATAATTTATTTATTTAATATGATATGTATTTAAGTATTATATTTTTAATTACTCTCTTGTGTGAAGTCCGGTACACAAGTGCTTTAAGTGACTTATCACGGAATCAGGCCAATGTATGAGATGTTGTGGGAATTTAAGTCTTATGAATTTATCTATGTTACGTCTATTTCTTAATACTACCATTCAGTCCGAGACTTCGTCTGTAAGTTTTGATTCCCGCCTTTAGGAAACTCTCATTTTCCTAGGTTCATATTTCCTTCTTCTTTTAAATTATCCGCGTACTAAATATGATCCAAATCGCTTTACCATCTAAAGCGTGAAGTTGTTATAAAGACAAAAAGGTAGAAGCAGACATATAACTTTATTTACAAATTAGTCAATAACATCAAGCAACCGTAGAACTTCCGCTGCGGAACATGGACCTCTTAAGAAGGGAGAATGGACTTCAGGATTTGACCAAGCCTTTTCGGGTAGATATATGCTATTTATCGATCCCGGTACTTCAGTCGCCTTTAATTCCAAATTTCAATGCAATGGCTCTTGCTTAAGCTAGGTACCTACCCTATAACCTACTCTATTACCTCACCTACGACCTACCTTACTACCATCCCGAAAACCTACCTACTTCGTTACTGGAAGCAAAAAAGGGTGGTATCTGAAACAGTATTCAATTTCACCATTGTGGTAATGGATAGCAGAATCCCTAATGTACATCCTGAAATTACCAACACCAGCGTACAGAGTGGCAATGATGGAAGGAGATTTCACAAAATTACTCTTCCGGAGGCTTGTGTTCAACAGAAGAAGTCTTCATGCTAATATTTAAGTTTCATGTTTGGAGAGACTTTCAAATCTGATTGATAGGGAATAAAAAGTGTTTGCGAGTCAGGTCCAACCTATTGTACTTTATTCTACCCTCAGGCTGAATACTTTATTGTCTCAGACGAGGTACAATTACATTGGAAAGTTACAAAGACGTTGTCATAACCGACTTGTAAAGAGCTTTTTTTTAAAAGTAATTGAATTATTTACATGAGGTATTATAAATATTTGTGAACGTAAACACTTTATTGATGACTAGCTGTGCCCGCGACTTCGTCCACGTGAAATAGTTTTTTTGGGTACCTACCTCGTTACCTTAACTTATATAAACTTTGAATGTCATGTTTATTTATATCGAATCAATGACGGGAAAAATAAGTGTCAAGGTTCTAGCTCTAAAAATAGCGATACTATATACAACTATACCATACAACTTTACATCCCTCTTTTCAACCCTTATTTCGAACTAAAAGCCTATTCTCCTTTCCTAGGGTCCTTAAATCCATAAATCCTTTCTTAGGGTCTAAAGATTGTCTATGCCAAATTTCATCAAAATCAGTTGAGAGGTTTAAGCGTAATAGATAGACAGAGTTACTTTCGCATTTATAATATTAGTAGGGATTATATTATTTCTATATTGTACGTTTATCTATTTACGTACCTCTTTTTTTGCCAACTGAACCATCGTCATCGTTATTATCATACCAGCCACTTGAAGTCAACTGCTGGACATAGTAGGTTCTCTTTACTAAGAAAGCAGGCTTTTTTCCCATAATTGCCGCGCTGGGCATGCGTGTGAGCAGAGCAGAGCGCAGCTTGAAAACCACGGGAATACTGCTTTCCATCCCCGCCCTGTGCATTTAAGCTGCACTGTTTCGGATGGATTTACCGCCATCTGTCGGTTCTGGTACCTTAGTAACATGTTACGACACCTGATGCAGGACCTCCCCTGTTGCTATTTTACTCTGCCGGTACCGCACGACTAAAATATCATACTTAAATTGGCTGACCCTACAAACGCTGTCCTGCATGATGTTCTGCGCACACTTTAATGGATTTACAAAAATCATCTCTGTCGCGAAAACTGTGATCTTCGATTGCCAACACGCTTACCCGGCATTTATGGGCACAATTCCCTCTTTCTTGGGGGGTTTATGTCCAGCAGTGGATTTCCAATGGCTGATATAACGAATATAGAAACATAGAATCAATATGTGCGCCTACGCAAAATTTGCTCGTATTTATAAGTTCAAAATTATGCAGTAGAAAGAATTTTTAAACCATCCGTTAATTTTCTATTTTAAAACCAGTACATTTTTAAACATATGGTATAATGCCTACAATTTTAAAAGCCTATTCAGTGTTCACGTAAATGATTGATTGATGTGCTCTTCTTTTATAGGTATGTTCAGTTTTGTTTGCATACTTCTTTTCAAGTCTTTACATTCCACTCTTTTCGATTTGTATTGTAAAAGAGTTCATTCTCCCAAATGTATTGTTGTCACTGACCACACAATAGCGAACCTTGGATTCTAATTAGAAAGCTTTTGAGTAAATGTATTTTTAATGGTTTCCTCTGCTAAGGTGTCGACCGTTTTCTGAAAAGGAAATTCACTTTCTAGAGATCAATTAAGATACACTCCTTTAGTAATTGGTACTTGCATATATGAGTGTTTGACAAACCTTGGAATCAAATAGAATGAAGGAATCATTGTGTTGAAGAAAGCCGTGAGGTACCGGCAGAGTAGAACAGTACATTCCCCTGTACCAGGTTTCGTAAGAGGTAAGGGAACCAAGATATAGCGGTACCACTTTACATACGTGCAATCCTTTATTGGCTTTTTTTATTAGATTATAAGAGTTGTAAATCTTGAATGAATAATTAAATTCAACTTGGAGAGGACCTGCAGTTGCCAATGCGTCTGCGCAGCGCGGCAATCAAGGCCAAATTGCTTCCATTGGGGGATTCCTCTGTCTAAGAGTGGACGTTCTTCTATGACCTGAAAATATTCCGAGCTTCAAGAGAAGTGAAAGAATCGAAGTAGGTATTAATAAATACAAAAGCCATAGCTATGCATTACTGGTTTATGGTACATAAATAGAAAGAGAACAAAGATTCCAATATCATTTTAAACTATAGAATTTTGAATAATAGTTATTATAGAAAGGCCAGGTCAGAAGTACTAAGAATAAACGATTGATAATAAAAGAACTATGCGAGTAAGGGAAGCGACAGAGGTATGCCAAGATCGTAATAGGTAAAGGGATCCATAGGCGTCATGTATGTATGTAATTCTGAATAAGATACAACTTGTCCCTCGCAAGCTACATTTAGTCTTATCTTCATATTACTGAACAGGTAGAGATAGATCTCATGCATAGGTCGTTAGCATTGGTACCTCACTCGCACTGTCTTTTTCTACTGACAAACAGCAGGGCCCGCATTGCTGTTTGAGAGTTCCGGTCTGAGAGTTTCTTGGGGCAATGTAATTACTGGGTAATCCATTTATTATAAACGCGACAGTTGATAAGTATGGACATATGTTGGTTCTTCTTTCACTCCATAATCTGGAGTAACACAGGCTACTTTTTATCCTGAAAATATGTCCCCTTTTGATAGATCTGGTTATTATTTTTCTCGACGGAATCGTCACGACTTTTTTCATAATTTAGCTGACGGAGAGTGACATAGACTTTATCCTGGAATAATTAGGATCTCTTATTATTCTAGGATAAGATAGAAAGTAAAAAGAAAGTAGATAGCATATTTTCAAGACACAAAGTGTCACACAAAAAAAACATAAGCCCATAGCCGCGGGGTACCGGCAGAGTAGAGTAGTACTTCCCCCTATACCAGGTGTCGTTAGAAGCGACTGAAGTACCAGAGATGATAGATAGCGGTATATTGCAGTGTAGTTCAAATACAACAGGGCGGGGATAGCCAATAGCACTCCCGTCGCGAAGCTATACTCTGTGATTGCCACCACGCTTGCCCCGCGCTGGATTAATCGGCAAGTTCCCCCTTTCCTGGGGAGGCCTATGTCCAGCAGTGGTTTTATTACGTCTGCTATGATGATGATGGTGTCAGGTGCATAATTAAACGATCATTATTAGTTGTCAGTTTTTTACATAATAAAGGCAAATAAAATACCATTCTTATGTTATTTAAGGCAAACAACATTTTTTGCACGTCGGTTTTTTTCAACCTTTTTAAGTATTCGGTTCTGTGTTCTGAGCTTTAATTGTCAGTACGTTTTCGTTCTCCTTTAAAATAAGCATCTCTCATCTCATCTCATTTTTGTAAGGTGGAATGTTAGTGATATCCTTGGGATATTACCAGCGTTTACAGGCCGCCGTGACGATTAATATCACGCGGAATGAATGAGTCTACTAAATCTAATAAAAATATAGTTATACGTTATTTAAAAGCATTAAACTAAAAAGTAAAAACCATTTTTATAGTAAAAATAATTATGAACAATAAATCCTAGTAGTATTTATTAAAAACTATTTTATTATTCACTTTGTAGGTCGATTTGTTGTTCATTAATAATTAATAGATTAGAGTACATAAGCTGTAAATTATGTAGACGGGACGCATGCGCGGGCTGCGTGGTCTAACTGGCTCTTATGCAGAGGAATTTCTTTAATCCTAAGGGTCCTTATCAGGATAATATTGTATTAGCACACACTCCTGATATGAGTACAAAGTTTCGAATAAATATGTCCGTCTTAAGTGGGTCAAAATCGACATCGAATGAGTCGGTTACAAATATACACATAAATAGAACTGAAGCTAATATTACTGCGTCTTGAAACGAATCCGAATTAGAAAATTGGGGTCAAGCTTTACACTTCTAGTATTGTTAAAGCTATGTTTGCATTATTTAGACAAAACGAACTAAGAGAAATCATAAGGGACAACAAAAACTACGAAGCTACCACAAAGGCTCATCCGACACGGAAAAGGAGGGTAATGGTTTTTTAGTAAAAGTGATTATGTGGATTACAAGTGTACTGTCGTAACTTGCTTTCTTCGCTCGCAAAAACTACGTTACGTTTTATCGTTGTGCTGCCAAAATAAATGTACCACTTACTGTTTCCACTTGGTCAATTTCATCTGTGAAGTAATCTGTTTTAACATCTATTAATTCATCGTCATCATGACCAAGCGTATTCGTCCACTTCTAGACATGAGCTGAATTCCCCAGTTTTTAAAAGGATTGATTGCATTTAAAGTCAGATTGTTTGTATTAGACCAGGTCGACAAACAAGCATACAGTCCGCGTGTTAGTAAACGTCACTATAGACCCTCTTAATGTCACAAGTATACCGTGAGGTACCGGCAGAGTAGAATAGTACCTCCCCCCTGTACCAGGTGTCGTAAGAGGCGACTGAGGTATCAAAGCCGATAGATAGCGGTATATCAGTGTAATGCAGTGTACAGAGCGGGGATGGGCAGCAGCATCCCCGTCGCGAGAGCTGTGCTCTGCGATTTCCAACCCGCTTGCCCCGTGCGGCAATTATAGGCATAATTCCCCGTTCATAGAGAGGTCTATGTCCAACAGTGGACTTCCAATGGCTGGAATGATGATGATAATGATGAAGATATTATACCACATTACCCAGTAAATTCTCTGCCTCTATCACCCTTCAGACTGCAACACAGCAACGCTAACAATGCTATTTGGCGGTAGAAATAGATGAGAGAGAGAGAGATACTTATGAAGACGACCTTTTGTTGCATTGGTTTCTCATTTATTGACACCCTGGATGCCAGCTCGGCTTATATCATCCATGAGCCTTTACCACGATTCACACAAATAACTAGCATAGGCTTAAAGCACTGGCGAGTGCGTGATATTAACTCTCACACAGCACATACAGACCACATTAGTGCGACTGGGTGTACATCGTCATGAAGTCTTCCCAAACGATAGGGATCTCCATTGGTAGTTATATAGTTCCATTCCCGTTAAGTTTGCTCGCCGAAATTAATAAGCGGCCTGACCTGTTTTCTCCTGTGAAGCTCAGTCAACCAGCATTATCATCATCATCATACGAACCATTAGAAGTCCGCTGCTGGACATAGGCCTCTCCAAGGAAGGGGCAATTTAGTTTATGGGGCAATTTAGTGCATTTTAGCTACACTGTTGTGTTGGTTCTGGGACTTAGGGAAGGTAAACTATTCTAGCCTGCCGGTACCTCACGGCTTATACATTAAAATAAATAATTTTCACATATAATTTACGTTTAATCCTCACTAATATTATAAATCCGAAAGTAACTCTGTATGTCTGTCTGTTACGCAATAACGCCTAAACTACTGAACCGATTTAATTTAAATTTGGTAAACAAATAATCCAAAGCCTTAGAAAGGGGTCGAAAGGGGGGATGGAAATTAGTATGGAAGTATCGCTATTGTTAGAACTAGAAGCTTAAAACTTATTTTTTAAGCTATTGTTTTGTATATATAAATATATATACATTCAAAGTTTATATAAGTTGAAGTAAAAAGGTATGGTGCCTAAAGAAACTACACACACACAGGCACAGCTACTAAGATATATCTCTCATTCTATCAACGATTACCAAAACCTATCAGTGCGATATGGCTCGCATATTGTCCGACAATCATTCACGTACCTTCTCACGCAAAAGCTTGCGTAGTCCCTCCACAAACGTTGCTCGAACAACATTTGGCGCTATATTCCGATCGCGGTTACGTGCCTAATTCGCTTGGAGTTGCGCAACTGGTAATGAGCCGTGTGTTACGTGGTGTACGTCCGCTTCCGGCTCCGTAACGGAATCTGTGGTCTGTTTGATTTATTTTGTCACTGTTGTAACATTAACGACACTATGTATATCAATATTGTCTGTGAAATACTTGTGGAAACGCATTCAATATTACATCATGAATATATATATATATGTCTTTATTTTGTTATTCAGTCTTAAACGCCGATGGATAGTCTTTCAGTTACAATGCCTGCATCTATTTATTTATTTTAAGTACTCTGACAGATTACTGTCACACTTATTAAATATAATATTAACAAGACGGTAACCTCGGAGATGTGGACACGACATGTTTTATTTTAAACAAGACGCAAATGGTGATAAATACAAGCAAAAATTGGAGTACCGACAGAGTAAAATAGTACCTCCCCTTGTCACAGGTGTCGTAAGAGGCGACTTAGGAACCGCAACCAACAGATGGCGGTATATCCAACCAAAATAGCGCAACTTAAATACAACAGGGTGGGATTTGGTAGCATATCCTCGTTGCGAAGTTGCGATTGCCACCACGCCTGCCCAGTGCGGTAATTATGAGAAAAATCCCCCTGTCTTGGGGAGGCTTATGTCCAACTGTGGACTTTCTATAGCTGATATGATAATGATGGTAACGAGGTGAAGAAACTAAACATACTGTATGCATTTCCTATTAACCGTTCTATAGGTTATTCTTACAAAAATGTGACGCAGAATATTTTTAAGAAACAATTTTTCTTTTGATTATATACCTACTAGAGTTTATATATATATATTGGTATGTTTGAATTAGAGCGAAACATCATGTACTTTTGTAGCAATAAAACAATTTGAATAAAAGTTAACTAAATTTTAATAGAATTTTCCAAAGACTAAGGATAAATCTGATGTAGGCCATCAGTGAGGCGTTGTTACAATCAGGTAAAAACAACACGCACATCTTTCACATTATTGTTTGTACTAAATTGATTCTTACACTCATGTATATAATCTTAACAAATAAATAGAAAATATTTGTATTTAGCAAGAGTTTACTGTTTCTTTCTATCATGCACGCGTCTATAACGCTCATCTATGTTACTGCAAAATCTAACGATTATCACAATATTGCTACTGAACAAAAAACAAGTGCTAAACGACTAAAGCATTTTTACAAATAATTCTTTTTATTATTTTTTTAATTCTGTTTAATACCCGTCGCGAAAGCTGCCAACACGCTTGCCCAGCGCGGCAATTATGGGCAATTATCCCTTTCTTGGGGAGACCTATGTCCAACAGAGGACTTTTAATGGCTGGTATGATGATGATGATAATGAATTCCGCTTATATTTGAGAACTGTATTAATTATTACAACATTTTTCACAGTAGATGATATCGGTAGATTCATTGATCGTGATAGAAGCCATCAGAATTTTCCACTAGTTATTTATGCACGATTTTCAATACAAGAAAATAATCCGTCAAACATGAATAAGACTGAAAATCACCTGTATTGTAAAAACACTATAGAGTATCACAGGGCGGTACCCAGGTACCGCTATTATATACATATATATATAATAGCATTCCAATCTTACAATGTTGGAAATATATATATATATATATATATATATTTCCAACATTGTAAAATTGGAATGCACAGTTGAATGCCAACTGGCTATAAAACAACAAAGGAAAAACAATAGTTATCTAACCTAACCCTCGGATCGACAGAAGATCAAGTGAAAGTAGATTGGGTCCCGATGACCCGAGATATCAGAAATGGACGGCGTTTAGTTCAATTACGTTTAAATAGATATTATCTCGGCCTCCGGCGCCGCGTGCGGTGCGCGCTTCTGTGCTGAGCAATTTCTCAATTTCTTGGTATTTGGCCTTCGGATCAGATTTGACTGTCTTGTTTGATGTTTTTTGTAAATCTTTTGTATAATATACACGACATCTTAAGCCTGGTTTTAAATTATTCTATCCATGGAACGTTTGGTTTCCGTTTCCTTAATACTTACAGATTTTTCTCTTCTTTTTTTATATTTTCAATATTCACAAACGGTCGCCCTGACTTCGTCCAGGCATTGATTCCGTTACGTTGCAAGTTTTTATTTGTTTTGTATAGATTTATATTAAGACTTTGCGTCAACTGTCTATAAAATTGAAAGAAAATTGTTGATTTTTCAAAACTAATATAATTTAAAAAAATCAGTAAATCAAGTGTCACATAGAATAATTATTTTAAATCACAGATTTTTTATCTTAATATTCCGTGTGAATTAAGGAAATTAAGAGAAATTAAATAAGAAAAAATTGGTCTTAACTTGCGCTTAGCAACTCCTATTTTTGTTAATATTTTCGGCAATTGTTTTTCTGTGTTCCAGCAAATGCAAAAGTAACTACAGAATTATATATTTTTTTATAAAACTGCCATAAAAAAGATCTCATACAAGGAGTTTTGTTGTCAGAATCGACTATATCATTGGCTTACTTTCTTTTGTTTAATATTATTGTTATTATATTATTGGCGATCGAAATAATTTGTAATAGGCCTACTTGAATAAAGAATATTTGATTTCAAGACAGTTTTAATTTTGTTTCTATTGCCAGTTCACAATGGTCAAGTCTTAACTTGATCATAATCCAATCTCGCCTCACCGTGTTAAGACGTGACATTGGAATTGCGACTTCTACCGATATCGACATTAAGATGAAAGTGAAGGAAACTCTTTCTTTGGTTGTTCAAAACATTAACTTAATGCAGATAACAGTTGCGATCAACATCTTGTCGTACTTTCCGAGTCTTCTATCTTATCAATATCTCAGTGATAAAATTTGCTGTATCATTAATTCCTAATCGTCATCTTTTTAATACTACTTTAAATAGCTATTATAATAGTTATTATTTTTTAATATTTACTACTATATACTACGATATATAGTAGTGTATAGTATACTATTTACTACGATACTGCTGGGAATATTGTAATAAAGTGTAATGGGAAGAAATTGATCAATAATGTTGCTCCACGATCACAAAAAAGTTAGGCATTAATTTTATTATATAGATAAATTAGTTGCGCCCCGTGGTTTTAACCGCGTAATTTCCATTCTAACTTTGCACCCCCCTCTTTTAACGCTTTAAGGGATGATTTTATAAAAAAGTATTTTATACATGTGTCATACCTTCAATAGAGAACATGCATACTGAGTTCCATTTGAATAACTTCAAAATCTGCAAAATTTCATGCTAACTTTGCACCCTCGTTTTACCCTCTTTGAAGGTGAATGTACAAAAAATATTTATTAGTGCTCCTTAACGCTATATATCCCTTATAGTTTAGGCCCACCGTTGATTTGGCAGTCACACAGCTCCTAAAGTCCACCTAGAACAAATATTTAAATGATGATATTTGTGTTTGTTCTGTATCTGGGTGTTAAATTTATATATTTAAGATGTATATTTGTGATTTCTGTGTTGTCTGAGGTCCGTAACACAAGTTCTTTAAGCGCCATAGTATGTATTCAGGTCAATGTGTTAGATGTTGTATGTAAATATATAGTAGTATAATAGATCTATTTGTTACTCAAAAGGCAAATCAAATAAAATTTCCGATTGAGTTCTCAAACTTTAATATGAAACGACATTGTGCGGCGGAGAATGAACTCCATCGTACAATTGACCAGAAGCAAGATAGTACAAATTGACCCACAAATGTTGTTTTGTTAAATACGTACAGATAAGAAATGCCACTCACCTGTCCGACGTTCTTAACGAAACACGTTTTTGCCTAGCAGCGATCGATCAAATGGTTTTATAAATTTCAAAATTGGTACCATTACTAGTTTCTTCTTGTATCTTGTCTATCATACTCTGTTTTAATGACGTTTACATACGAATTTCCTTCCACTTTCTATCGTTTATATAAATCATTTTAAATCGAACACATATTCTTCGGGAAAATTTTATATATCTCAAAATTCATTGCAGCCATAGGATGTTCATTGTGACATAGTCTCCGCTATAATAAAACTGCAAAACGGCCACCGTTCTCAAGATGTTAAAGATGTTAAAAAACTGCGTTTTAAAGCCGTTAAAACGCAGTTTAATTATTATTGGTGGCGTTAATAAATAGTCAAATGTGAAGCACTTTCAAATCGTTAATGAAATAATAATATCGCATTTAATAACAACATTAATATTTCCAATAATTATGTATGCATAATTATGGATAATACAGACCGAAGGGTCGAGAATCATACAAGTCATCTAACACATAAATAATTTAATTAGGCCCCCCTTAAACTAGTCTACCGGCACCAGGCGAGTCTTAAGACTATGTTTACTGCAGGTTCATTACGCCCCCCACCAGGAAAGAACCTGCAATAAATACTGGAGTCGATAAAGGTACTACGAACACCAAATATAAATAAAGTAATATTAAAAAATAATCATCTAAAATAAATATTAGGAAACAATTATCATTATCACATCAGCCATAAGACGCCCACCACTGGACATAGGCCTCCCCAAATAACCTCCAATAGGACCGGTTGTGTGCGGCCTGTGTCCAGCGCGATCCTGCGGTTTTAGTCAGATCGTCTGTCCATCTTGCGGGCTGGCATGGGCTTGGCAGGAGTGTTAGCTATCGCAAAGCTCAGCTTTCGTGACTGGGACGCTGCAGCCCAAACCCACGCGTTTGCAATTACACTGTTTCGGATGGATATACCGCCATCTGTCGGCTCTGATACCATAGTCACCTCTCATGATACATAGTGAAGGGGGAGTTAGTATTTGACTAAGCCAGTATCTCACAGCTGGATATGTTGGTGGAGGTTTCTTGTTGAATAATTGTGATTTTAATAATGTAAGCATCTAATGATGTGAACATTGTATCAGCTGAAAATTTCTTTAGATTTTCTTGG
This sequence comes from Heortia vitessoides, assembly GCA_020976665.1. Lineage (NCBI taxonomy): Eukaryota > Metazoa > Arthropoda > Insecta > Lepidoptera > Crambidae > Heortia > Heortia vitessoides. Next base: position 1,146,121 of record JACJUM010001610.1, on the reverse strand, counting down.
GAATCAAGCTACTGTTTATAATAGAATTAACATCATCATCATCATATCAGCCATTGAAAGTCCACTGCTGGACATAGGCCTCTACAAAAAGAAGGATTTTTGCTCATTTTTGCTCATGCAAATAGATTTTTTTGGGCAAGCGTGTTGGCAATCATAGCTTTTGCAACGGGGATGCTTCTGCCCATCCACGCCTTGAGCATTTGAGCTGCACTCTTTCGAATAGATATACCGCAATCTGTCGGTTCTGGTACGTTAGTCGTCTCTTACAACACCTGGTGCAGTGGAAGCTACTATTCTACTCTGCCGGTACCTCACGGTAAATAGATTGGCATAATAGAATATTACTGGGCATTATTAAACAAATTGTCATTTTTTTAATTTAAGTATACATACTTAAAATTTCTCTGTTCACGTCGATTATATCTTCCTAAACAACTTATCTATTTTCACTCCTTTTTTCTATTGTATAGAAAAAAATCTTAAGTATTCAGGTCACCGGCGATGCTATCTTAGTGTCGGAATCCGACTAATTGCTTTACTAGATCAATCAAGTCAAGATAAAATAACATTGTACAAACTAAGGCTTCGGACACAAATAACATTAAATAATTCCGTTGATGAAAGTTGTTATTATTATAAGAAAATTCATCATTATCGACAGCTATTACAAGTCCACTGCTGGACATAGGCCTCCCCAAGAAAGGGGGAATTTTGCTCATATTTGCCGCGCTGGGCATGCGTGTTGCCAATCGCAGAGCGTAGCTTCGCAACGGGGATGCTGCTGCCCATCCCCGCCCTGTACATTTGTACTACAATATTCCAGATGGCTATACCGCCATCTTTCGGTTCTAGTACCTTAGTCGCACATGTCTCTTACGACACATTGTACAGGCGGAGGTAACCTCACCGCCCCATGGCCTCATAAAAAAATGACTTGATGTAAACCTCTTGGAAAGGTTATCTGTAGGGTTGCTTTATTCTAACTTATTCACTTAGATTAAGCAACATAGCTCGTAGTTCCGTGTTGCGAAGGGATTAACAAGGAGATAACTACGCAGTAAGTTATAATATCAAATTGCTAGCATCTGCAAACTACGCAACAGTAAACAGTTAATTTTTTTGATGTGACGAATAGAGTAAGATATATTTGTATGTAGATATATATATATATGTATAGTTAGACGAAGTCAAGCAATTTCTATGTTTTATGAATCAACCAGCTGGCTCGGCAAACATCGTTCTGCTATACAAATTAATGTCATATAAGATATATATATAATTTGCAATAAAAACTGTTACGACTAGAAATTAAGTTATAAACTCTCCTATTTCGGGTTCAAAAAGTAATTTAATATAGTGTGTACATCTTGTAATATATATATATATTATATCATATGTATTTATTGCGTTTACTTATGCATATATGTATGTAACATTTATCTTTTTGGCATATATAGTGTCAGCACCACTATATATATTTATATATAATTATGTTTCGTGTAATGGTTGACTTGGAGATAATGCCAACTTGAATTAAGTCCGCCATTTGTAATTTTTTTTTAATATTTTGTGCAATAAAGTCCAATAAATAAATAAATATAGGACTGCAATGATCCAGTTTTGTATGTCTGAGTCTTAACGATGTCTGTGAGGTCCAGAACGAAATCATTTGAGACAATGATTTGCTACTTGATCCGAGAACTTGGTTTCTTGCTTTTTTTCCGTGCTATGAATTTTATTGTATTTTATATAAGATGGTAGTTAGTAGTAGAATGATTGAAATGTTTCTTTAGCCGTGACTGTAAATCTTCTTTTAGATCTGTCATATTATTACTTTTTTTTATTAAAGTGGTTTATTTTTGAAGTGAAAATCAATGAAATTTTGACTGAACTATGATCATACTAGATATTTTTTACTAGCTGTGCCCGCGACCTCATCCGCGTGGAATAGATTTTTGGGTACCAGACCTCTTTACCTTAATTTATATAAACTTTGAATGTCATCATCATTATTTATATCGAATCAATTGCTTGAAAAATAAGTTTCAAGTTTCTATCACTATAAATAGTGATACTCCCATTCAAATCGTCATCCCATTTTCGACCCCTTACAACCCTTATTTCGAATAGCTTATGTCCTGTCTCAGAGTCTAAAGATTGTCTGTGCCAAATTTCATCAAAATCAGTTGAGAGGTTTAAGTGGGAAAGCGTAACAGACAGACAGACAGAGTTACTTTCGTATTTATAATATTAGTAGGGATTGCTAAAGTTTATCATAGATCTCGGCCTGCTCGATCTCGGTCATGTTAAGAAAAATCTATTTTTAGCCTACATAGCCTTTTTATTGCAATCGCAACATATAATGTGTCAAATCAAATAATGTCATTTCTTTGAAGTATAATCTGATGCCAATAGTTTATTTCTAAATTATAAAAATAATAGCTTCTCGTATGTCAATTTGTTTATTTTATTTAGACATTACTGTGCAATGCAACTTGCAGGAACTTTCTAGAAAAGAAAATAGCAAATGTTTGTTTTTTAGGGTTCCTAGGGTTTAGCTATCAAGATGCCGAATGTCAATAACTATTCTATAGTTAATCTGTGAAATCTTAGCGAATAGACATTTAATGTATTAGCAATTTTTGGTTTTGTTAATTTAATACCAAAATAGTTAATTACCAAAGAATCAACATACTTTTAATGTTGATAAAATATGTACTACTAGCGGTGTCCCGCAGTTTCAACTGCGTTAAGTTGTTGAAATTTTGTAATACTTTGGCACCCGCCCTTTAGGGTTGATTTTAGAAAAAATATTAAACACATCATTCATGACTTTCAATTAAGAATCTTTATAAAGTGTTCATCCGAATAAACTCAAAAACCTCAAAGCATTTCATACTAAATTTGGCCCCTCCATCTACCCCTTTGGGGGTGAATTTATGTAATTTTTTTTAATTCCATATCTCATACATTGCCCTGACTTCACGGTATGTTTCTTAAAACAATTGTGTTATAGACATCATAACAGATAACAAATATACTACTCAAATACATATTTAACACCCAGACACAGAACAAATATAACATTCATCACATAAATATTTGTCCTTGGTGAGGATCGGTACATGTGTAATGACAACTAAAACAAAACAAACCAACTCGGAAGCCGTTCACCAAACTTAACAACTTGCGACATAGAAAGCAAATGGACCTGCAATCAAGCTCGACAGAAGATCTAAGTAAGATAATTGTTAAGTTACAATCTTGTTCTGAGCAAGCATAGGGTTAATGTCTTAATAAAGATGTTTTCGCAATTAAGATAGTAAGTCGTTAAGATCAATTTTACGAGTTGGTGCGTCGAGAACGGGAAAGGATTACTTGCTACTGGTGCTTAGCTATTACGAGTTGACTTCAAACTATTCGACGAAACTGCTTAGTCGTGACCATTACGCCTGTTTTAAACTGTGATTTGAGAAGTTTTATAACTGTTATGTTGTTTTTGTACTTTGTACTCCGATGGGCAATGAAATTATATTTGTTAACAAATAAAAAGCGAAGCCATTATTATTTGTATTCATTAAATTTTATTTTGCGGATAATAATAATCTGGCAGATAGAATTTACGCATCGTTATACACACATATACAGACATAAACAGACACACAGACTTACACACACTTGGGTTTTTAACTTCTTCCTTAAAATTTTAATAAACTTGACATAGTTATCCGTTTTGCCATAATACAAAATTGTATATCGATTATTTTCCCCACAGGAGACAAGCTATGCTTATCTGGAATTTAAATAATTTTATAGTAAAACTACATACGGAAATAAATATTTAATAATTATTATTTATTATAACTGAAATTTACGATGTATTTTGTAAAATTGTTTTCTCCGATAAATATGTTTATAATTAGCAACTATCATATCTGTTACATATATACTAAACACTAAATCAGCCTTAGAAGCCTTCAATGTCGACAGAGTACAATAGTACCTCCCTCTGTATCAGGTGTCGTAAGAGGCGACTAAAGTACCAGAACAAACAGATGGCGGCTTATCCATCCGAAACAGTGTAGCTCAAATGTATAGGGTGGGGATGGGTAGCAGCACCAGCGAGGCAATTATAGGCATAATTTTTCGTTTTTTGGCGAGGCTTATGCCCAGCAGTGGACTTCTAATGTCTGACATGATGAAGTCGCAAGCACTGCTAGTACAGTACAAATAATACATGTTCAAGAACGTGTTAGAACACACAATCCAGATACATTTGTGGGGGTGGACACTTAAGATAAAATCAATAACTTAATCAATTACGGGCCCGGTGGTGCAGATGGTAGTGATCCTATCTTGTGCGCCAGGGGCCGAGGGTTCGATGCTAACCCAGAGCAAATATTTGTATGATGATATTTGTGTTTGTTCTGTGTCTGGGTGTTAAATATATGTATTTAAGTAGATTCCTCTATTGTCTGATGTCCGTAACACAAGTGCTTCAAGCGACTTACCACGTAGTCAGGTCAATGTATGAGATGTTGTAGTAATTGATTATTATTATTATTAATAATGATAATAAAACATAAGCATAATATGAGAATTAGCATATAATATAAGACATAATCACTTCAGAGAAACCGTCGATTAGATATCAAGCTGGACCCGTTTAACTCTCAAGCATTGTCATTAACCGGAATCGAAGTCGGGCCATCGACATTGCATCCATACATTACGGTGCAGCGACACTGCGGTTGCAAGACATCAGCATCCCATCAACTAACGAGCACTTTCTCCATGACGTAACGTGGACTATGGCCTGTTACGACAGATCGAGTAATTGTGCTGCTTCGGTTTGTCGTGTAGGATTTGGTAACGTCTGTCAGCTTAGTTTTGACAGTCCCTCTGCCTTGAGGAATGTTAATGCGGTCTTTGACTTACAAAGAATCTAAATAAATCAATGGGATCTTTCAGATCATTGTTAGGTTATTGCGAGAGTTTGCATTGTATTTCAATTTAAATGGCAAGACTAGATCACAAGTCGCGGGAACTTCTTGTAACTACATTTTGAACTACCGTGTTGACGGTGGTCGATTTGGAATACTTTTTTTATAAAGGATATAAACGTCGATTATTAATTAGATAAATTTTTACATAATGATTATTAAATATCGAAACAATTTTACAAACTGTGTAGTCAGTAAACATAAATAATTGGAGTGTCTGTAATATTAAAACAACAATTTACTAAATACATCCGACTGTACTCGTATATACGGTAAACATACGTAATCTCTAAAACGGCTGGACTCATTTTGATATGACTTCCACTGGTAGAGAGCTGATATAAAGAGGTAGAATTTACACTATTAAATATTACGCTACGACTTATAGGGGCGGAGTAGCAGTCAAAAATGTAGCAAAAATATACGTTTTGTGAGCTTTTGTTGTATGCGCTGCGTAAATGGTTGATGTTACGCAAAAATAATGTAAGAACGCAGACGAAGTCGCGGGCATAGCTAGTAAGACATGAAAAAGAAGAAATAGCAAGTGTTTTTATTATATATATATATTATATAATATACGATTATTACCAATTATATTGGTATTTAAGTGTGTACACCAGAACATTACAAGTGTAATTTTATTTTAATAATATTTTTCGTCAGTGCAGCACTTACATGTAATATATAAAATACACATATAATTATCTTCTATTTCTGTACTCCTAATTTTAGGACAAGTATCACTAAAACAAACCAACAAAGGTCTGGTTGTCGCTCTAAGCGATAAGGCCGCCATTTGTCTTAAATTTGTAAGATTTATTTTTTTCTTTATGTAATTTTCTGTGTATAGTGAAGAGGATGTTATTAAACTTTAAAATTATACGTATATTTATAAAATATGCACATGTAAATAAATTGATCGAACATTTATATTTTATTGTAAAATTATCGCTATTAAGCAAATTCAGGAAACAAAAACACTTCAACAGGAAACTAAGCAATCAAATAAGTCAAACTATTGCGTGACAAAACATCTTACATAATCTGTAAAATATAAATAAAACCAAAACGTATGCTAATGTTAAGAATAGATAAGTGGTTATTTGTACAAAAATATAGGTTTAAAATGAATCTATATGTAAGTATATTACCAAATGTTAATAGATGCTCCTTATATTTTAAAACTAAATGATATGAATTAAAAAATCATTCAGTCGAATCACCGGTGAGATGACAATTGCTGGACACAGATGATAGAGGACCCTAGATGTTAGGAGATAAAATAAAAGAAGGAAAAGTCCAATATTTCATTTGAGTTAAACTGTTTCGTATATTCATCATACGATATATACATCAACGTCTACTTAAAAGATACTACTCTAATCCAGATGAAGACATTACTTACTAATTAAACTTATTAATTACATATACTACTTAACTACTTACTTACTTATTAATTACTACTAATTAAATTAATTAAACTTATTAGACAAAACTTATTAATTCAAATAGAATTAATTTTACTTGAGATCGTCCTTATAAAGTTCGTTAGTATTGTTAACTTATACTCACCTATTTCTACCGCCAAATAGCAGTGATTGCATTGCTCCGGTTTGAAAGGTGAGGTAAAGCACAGAAATTACTGGGTAAATATGACATAGTATCTTCAGTTCACGAGGTTGTTCAAGTATCAAACAGACCGTACGCTTGTTTGCCGACTTCATAATAAAAAACAAATCAATCAACATTAGGAAATTCCTACTAATATTATAAATGCGAAAGTAACTCTATCTGTCTGTCTGTCTGTTACGCTTTCCCGCTTAAAGCTCGCAACCGATTTTGATGTAATTCGGCACAGACAATGTTTACACCCTGAGAAAGGACATAGGCTATTTTTTAATTCTAAATAAGGGTTGTAAGGGGTCGAAAGGAGGATAAAAATTGGTATGGAATTATCGCTATTTTTACAGCTAGAAACTTGAAACTTATTTTTTAGGCCATTAATTTGATATAAATAGACTTTAAAAAATTAAGGTAAAGAGGTATATGAAGAGGTATAGAGAGGTGTACGAAGTCGCATGCATATCTAGTCATATATAAACCGATGAAAGGCAAACAGCAATTAACGATTAAAAGATACAACTACACATAAATCAAATGAATATTCAACGTAAAATATTGCAAATCGTTAATCGTCAATATTGTCGTATCAGATTACCTGGACATTATGTTCATGTGACAAACGACACCCAATTAAGGAGAATTAATCACATGTGTCACGGAACAGAAGCGTTGATGCGACGCCATCTGCATAAGCATGCATGCCTGCATATTCGCACTTCATTACGCCGGCGCATAGATCATTCCGACTTCCTATATGTCAACACGATAATTTCATGAAAGTGAACCGGTAGCGTCTTTATTAATCGGCTTAAATTATGGAACTGGGAAAAAGAAATTATATTTTTAAAATATTATCTATTTTATTTTAAATACTTTGAAAATGTTTAAGGCTTACATTATAGGTTCATTGAAATTTATTACAATCGTGTCCCCTTTTAGAAGAAATATTGCTCAAATTTTTGTTTATCTACATTATTATTTTTTTATTTTTTCTTTTATCCATACTAATTTGCATTTACTAATATTATTCTGTCTATCTGGTACAGCTTAACTGGTAATCCAATTTTAAGGGTAATTTTGCCAGGTGAAATACATCAATGCAATACATTGTTATTAATATTCTAACGTTGCTTAAGTGTTTTTTGGTATTTTAATGACTGTAATGTATTCAGGCTATATAAGAAATATGTATTATTTTTAATATACACCAGTTCAATAAACATGCATATAGTTCCCGTCTTGGTAAGCGTCGCTGCAGCCTATAGACGCTCGTCATATTGCAAGGATACCACTGTAACCAACTTGCAGTTTGAAGATATTATGACACATTACCCGGTAAATTTACTACATCTCTCAAAATGATTTATCTACAAAATGCATTGCGCATTGTAGAGAAATCTGTTAGCAACATTTGATGATTATATCCTGGATTGATTCCATGTGGTTTAACTTTCCTGTAGTTTACTCAATTTTGACTTACCCACTCTTCGAGCTTCACTTGTGTTATGCTGTTTTCTATCCCAGGAAATATCCCGCATCATCTCATATATTGACCTGACTCCGTGGTACGTCTCTGAAACTTGTGTTACGGACACCAGACAACAGAGGAATCATAAATATAATACTTAAATTCACGTTTTAACACCTAGATAAAGGACTAATACAAATATCGTCATGTAAATATTTGCCTTGGGTGGGGATTGAACCCACAACCGTTGGTGCACAAGATTGGATCACTATCAACGGCGCCATCGGGCCCGTCAATTCAGCTAAGCAAATGTCTAATTTATCGTTGCCATGTTGTTAGAAATTTCTGTAAATCTTGTCTGAATTCAAATATGGTTTATTATCCAGAAGTGTTATGAATTATAAACCCGTTATTAGTACATTTCCGATGTTGAGGACTAGGACACAAAGCTTGCCAACTCGGTTTACCTAAAAAAACTACATCATCATCATTAATACAGCCATTGGAAGTCTACTGCTGGACATATGTCTCTTCAAGAATGGAGGTTTTCACAAGGAGGCAATCACAGCGTGCAGCTTTCTCGACGGGGATGCGGCTGCCCATCCCTACCCTGTGCATTTAAGCTGCACTGTTTCGGAAGAATATACGGCCATCTATTGGCTCTAATACCTTATTCGCCTTTTACGATACCTAGTGCAGTGGGAGGTAATATTCTTCTCTGCCGGTACCTCACGTCAAACATCATCATATAAATATTTGTTTTCGATGGGGATCGAACCCACGGCCCTTGGCGCACAAGATAGGATCTCTACCACCTACGCCATCGGGTTAGTTAATTCAGCAAATCCATTGTCACTAATTTATCGTTGCCACGTTGTTAGTGATTTATGTAAATCTGTTATGATTTATTGACACGCTTCAAGTACAATTCCAATGTTTAGGACTAGTTAACAAAACTTGCCTACTCTTTATACCTTAAGGAAACGCATTGTGGCATCGTGTCGGAATTCAGAATACACAATTATCTAATTGCCAGACAGCCGTCCACGACATCAGTATTCATGCTTCCTCTTTACAAGGTATTAGGAAGGACTTGTACACGTTACGTAATACTTGCGACACTTCAAACGTTGTACGCACAAAAGGCACATCGGAATGTCGAGTGAAGTGAACCAGTTGGTAAGAGTTTGTTTGTCAAATCTTATTCTGCAGATAGTGATTTTGGGCAGCATATTCTCCTTAAATATTTCGCCAAATTTTTGATTGATACTTCGCTCTTATTAGTCGTAAGCGTGATGTTATAAAGCCTAAGTTACTCATTATTATATCAGCTATCTGCCAGTGAAAGTCTTGTCAAATCGGTTCAGCCGTTTCAGATTACGTCAACAAAATATTATTTTGTTATATATACTGTGTGTACATCTGAAGCAGTATAAAGTTATTTTGGTTCAAAATGTAAAGTTATTTTGGTACGAAATAAATCAGTTGATTTGGACATGTAGAAAGTATGGATAAAAATAGAATGACTAAAGAAATATATAGAGCAGAAATATAAGTGAATGAAAGGAATAGCATACGACGACCGAGGCGAACATATATAGAAAAAGTATTAAAGAAGGGCCAGGTCAGATGTACTAAGAAGAAACAAGCGAGTATGAATTGACAAATGCGGGTAAAGGAAGCGAGAGAGGTTTGCCAAGATCGAAGCAAGTGGAGATCCATAGTCTCTGTCTACCCCGATGGGACACACGCGTGATGTATGTATGTAACATATATTATCACTTTCGTAACTGTAAATTGTACATGGAATTGTTACTGTTATGTAATTCTCTGTAGAACTGGTCAAGGAAAGTGCTAACCTGTCATCTAGTTAAAATTATCTAAGTGGTCAGCGAGTGCCGGCGTGGGCGCGGCGGGAAGCCGGTGTTTCAATATTGAACAAGCTATTAAAGTGAAAATGGTTACCGATACTTGAAGTGTCTTATAAGTGGCTGAGAAATTAACCGTGAAATTCTAAATAATAATGTCACGTGATCGTTAGAACTTGCTAATATTTTATTGTTTTAATGTTTGCGTGCATATCGGATAAGCCGTGTGGTACCGAGTAGATTAGTAAGTCTCTCTGTACCATTAATCGTAAGATCTGGTTGAGGCACCGCAACCGGTGTATATATATATATGTATTTAAGTAGTATATTTGTGATTCCTCTGTTGTCTGATGTCCGTAACACAAGTGCTTTAAGCGAATTATCTATTTTGTATATATATTGTCTGCACCACTATATATATTTTTTCTGTTTCGTGTAATGGTTGACTGGGAGATAATGACAACTGGTATTAAGTCCGCCATCTGTACATTTTGTAATATATTGTGCAATAAAGTTCAATAAATAAATAAATTATACATATCTGGTCGAGTTGTAAAATGGTTTTGTGATAAAGATTTCTATGTATGGTTTTTTCAACAACAAATACTTAAACAGTAATTTATGTGTTAATAAATTTACTTAATAACTTTTTTCATGAGATAGATTCGCAAAAACAAGATTGATTGCATTTTAATAGCCTCTCAATTGAGCTCTTTACTGTTGAATGATTATGCAAGATCTATTTATGGAGGTCATCAAGTAAATGTTAACTCATAGTAAGTACTTCTTGTATTTCCATATTGTATTTATACTAGCAACGCGTTAAGTTGTAGAAATTTCATATTAACTATGCACCCCTTTTTACCCCCTCAGGGGATGACATTCGAAAAAAAATTTACTCGTGGTTCGTGACTTTTAATGAAACACCTCTTTATACTGAATTTTATTCGAAGACCTTTAAAACAGCAACGTTTCATACTAACGTTGTACCTCCGTTTGACCCTCTTAGGGGGGAATTTTCAAAAATCCTTTCTGAATGCCCTCCTGCGTTATAAAAGAATGCAAAATTTCATGTTTCTTACCCTTATGGTTTAGACTCAGCTTCTCCCGTAATATATATAGATAGAAGATATGGGTTTGATTAACTTTATTTATGCATTTTCGTAATACTGATATTTGTATAAAGAAACGTTTCTTCTACCTCAATAATAATTAGTACCCTGAATTAGCCCGAGAGGTAAGACCACTCAAGAAACACAAGATTTGTTTAGGTAGTTCATACATGGTTAAAAACTATACAAAATTCCGTCTTGGAACTCCACCGCTGGACATAGGCCTTCCCAAGAAAGGGAGAATTTCGCCTATAATTGCCGCGCCGGGCAAGCGTAGTGGCAACCGCCGGGCGCAGCTCTCACGATGGGAATGCTGCTGCCCCTCCCCGTTCTGTGCATTTGAGCTGCACTGTGGATGGATATACCGTCAGCTGTCGGTTCTGGTACTTCAGTCCCCTCTTACGTCACCTGGTAGGAGGTACTATCCTAGTCTGCCTATACTCACGGCTTTATTTTTTACTGTAACACCTTTTTATTATTACCATTACCCTAGAACACAAATTAATGGTCATAAATTTTCAATCAATCAATTTTCGTAAGGGAAATTTGCAGGTAAAAACAATTATTCCATTAAAAACTTTATTATTTAAAAAGTTATTTTTAATTATGTTTGAGTTGTTTTATACAAATATTATTAAAATTGAGTCCTATTTTACTAGAAATTATTAACAAAAGTCAGTAATAAATAAATACAATATTTTTTTATGCCATTATTTATGCCAAATTAATTTTTGACCGTCGACATGTGTTAAGTTTAAAACCGGACAGTTATTTTGGTTCTACACAATTATATGACTGATGATGAATTTAACACATAACAGGTGTTATTTATGACGTGCTGATGCATATAAAGAATAAACAATTACTTTTTACGGCAAGCAGTAACAAGCGTTGTACGTTACGAGATTGTATAATTTGACATTATACTAGTTGTAAATATTTATTGTTCTTTTTAATAGGCCGTTTCTTATATTTAAGTTTCACTACAAGCTTTAAAATCTATAGTGGTATGATATATAAGTGATTGAAAGTTGTGTTGATGAGAATATATTGAGAATCACCAGATTTTCGAGATATAATGTAATTTAAGTGATATTTTAGGTATTCTCTGCGGACCTATTCTAGGCCCTTTTATGTTATTGGTACTCTTGCTGAATTCGTGATTAGGAAATATTATATCATTGAGGTTTCATTGTATGATATAAAAATAAACGTAGCACACGGGGAATGCCGACAGAAGTGAAAACACAAGGTCTTTAATTTTTATCTCATCCCTGAGGATCTCTTGTTATTCCGATAGAAAGTGCGAAACTCCGAGCCAATTCTATATAGTGAAAAAAAGCAGATCTATCCTACGGGAACATGTTTTCGGGATGAAAAGTTATCTATGTATTCAGACTATCAATAAATCTCTGAGCGAGATTTCATTCAGATCTGTAAGAGTAACAAACATACGTCCATGTATATTAGAAAGGATTATATATAAAAGACTGCTACAAATATATTGCAATTATTATGAGGTGTCGTTAGAGGTGACTGAAATACCGGAACCGACAGATGGCGGTATATCCATCCGAAGCAGTGTAACTTAATCCAATAGAGCGAGAATGGGCAGCAGCATTCCCGTCGCCATGCTATGCTCTGCTATTGCCTCTACGCTTACCAATTACGGGCAAATTCCCCCTTATTTTTCATCAATTTCATCAATCGAGCTATTGTAGGTAAAATGTGATATGTGATCCTTCTATTTTTTACTATCTTATTGCTCAATGTCTCCAAAGAAGTTGGTGAATCGAAAAAAAAACCAATTAAATTTATTGCCACATGTCCTATTCATTGTTTCAGAATGTGGAGTTCCGTTGAGGAGGCACACTCGGCAGCCTCGTGAGCGATCTGCTGGCCAGCTCCGCATCATCAAAGGCAGAGAGTCCAAGCGAGGAGCCTGGCCTTGGCAGGTACCCTAGATATCGAAATATTCATCTGCTTTTTTAGGAACATTTAACGGTCCCCATGGCGCCTATTGGTGATTCGGTAATGTCTCCATTTTATGCGACAAAAGTCGTGGATTCAATCCCCACCCAAGAAGAATATTTGTATAATAAATATTTGTTTGTTTCGTGTCTGGATGTTGTATTAAATTTCTAATTTCTCTGTTGTTGAATGCCCGTACACAAGTGCTTTAAGCAATTTATCTGGGAGTCGGGTCAACGTATGATATGTTGTGTGAGTTTATTATATAGTTATCTAGCTTCTTACAAAGTCACAAAGTTAGTAACACGCTGTTTATATCCTGTGATCTTACGAGCGTCTATAGGCTGCGATGACGCTTTCTATCACGTGGATTCTTTGTTTGTTGACCTGATCTGTAATAGAATAACAAATACAGGATTGCATATGAAGTGTTTGGTCATCAAGTAACATTACCAAAGATGATTCATAGACGGATGTTCTTGCTGGTTCCAGGTATCACTACAGCTTCTGCATCCAAGCTACGGTCTGATCGGCCATTGGTGTGGTGGGGTCCTGGTGCACCCACTGTGGCTGCTCACCACAGCGCACTGCATACATAAGTATTACATTTTCACTGAATTTTGAAGTTAAAAATAGTACTTTCATAAAGTAATCTATTAATTGTTTCTATCGCATACATATTAAAGATCAATAATGAGGATTTAAAACATTGAAGATCGCATGATTAGTTGTTTGTTAATAATTAAGTATATCTTAAGCCGTGAGGTACCAACAGAGTAGAATAGTACCTCCCTTTGTATCAGGTATCTTATGAGGCGTCTAAGGTACCAGAACCGATAGATGGCGGTATATCCATGCGAAACAGTACTGCTCTGATGCACAGGGCGGGGATCGGCAGCAGTATCTCCGTCGATAGATAATGATGAAGTTTATACTTTATAATGTTATACTGTGAGTACGCCGATGTCTAGAAGTTAAGTTAGATGTCTATTTAGTTTTAAAACAAGAGTGAATACGCCGTCACTGATAGAGGCTCTGTCAATGTGACCAACGTGACACTGGGCCTTCATCACCACCAGTTTTTTAGGCAGAATGTTTTCTGATAAATCGCATAGATATATGTCAGTAATTGGAAGTCCACAACTGGACATAGGGAGACCTATGTTCAGCAATAGACTTCAAGAAAGGGGGAATTTTGCAATTCACAGTCACAGTTGGATATATCACCATTTGTCGTTTCTTGACCGTTTGACCGTTGACCTTAATCGCCTCATACGACACCTGGTACAGGGAGAGGTACTATTCTACTCTGCCGGTACCTCGCGATTTAAGAGAATAAAATAATTCTGAGATATGGGTTTGGAATATTCTATGAACAGGGAAAATTAACTATTGCTTGAGACAACAGACGTCTGACAAGAATGTCTCAAGTCTTATATATATTACTTACGCGTCTTACCAATTACATGAACTTATGTGTCCTCTTATCGAATTTCAGTGAGTTGTTTAACTTGCCGGTACCAGCGCTATGGACCGCGGTTTTGGGAGAATGGGACCGCGCCGAGCAAAGAGGAGCTTATGTGCCAATCGAAAGAATCGTGCTACATCATCGATTCCATAATTACCAGCACGATATAGGTGGGTTATCAACATCATCCTGATAATAAGTTGAGAGGAGTCCCAAAAAGAGTGTAATAGATTTATTATTTATTTTAGTATGGTATATTACTGTAATCAAATAATAGTAATATATAAATTATTTTTGCTGGCGTACGTAGATGTATCAATTAAAGTGAAGTCGATAATTAGTTTTTGAATATCCTATTTAGTATATTTTGTATCGTTGTACGTATTTATATATAAAATTTTGTCATGACGTATTTGTCCGAGATGATCTTTTAAATTGTTAAACCGACTTATTCAATTTTTCCTGACTGTGTACAGTTTTGATCAGACTTGAAATATATAACTCAATTTAAAGTCTCAATATTTTATTCATTAGAAACATATAAGTATAGTTTAAACAGGTCAACATCTTTTAAGATAGCTATTGTATAATATGCAATAATTAAGATTTAAAAGTTTCTATATACATTTAACCATTTTTATTTTTTGGTTATGCCATGCCATATGGACTTAGCATGATAAAAAACTTAATAATAATAATTTCACATTACGACACAACTATGAAACTATAAAAAATATAGACATCATTCTTTTTTGAAATATCCACTTTTAATTCAATTTAAATATCCACTCAAATTATTATACTCATAAAAGTTTATTTGTTATTTAACCTCTTCACATGATTGTCTAACTGGTCAAAAACTTATTGTTATTTCAGCCTTAATGAAGATGACAAAAGCAGCAGACGTTAGCGCGGGTAGTAAAATCAAAACAATATGTCTGCCCCCGTTCGAACCACCAGTGACCAATTACAAAGGATCCCCATTTTACACGAGACCCACAACCGCAGAACCAGTTCGAAGAAAAGCGAACAAACCGCCAAAACCAAATCCAGACACCGCCACTAAATATCTAGAAAAACTTGGCAATCTCACTAAAAACATCTTTACCGGGTTTATGAATAAGAAGCACAAAAATATGAGATATAATGTCAGAGTTTCTAATGACTCCAACAGGCAAGCTGACAAGAAGAATATTGAGGAGCTCCACAGGAGTGAAGATGAACTGACTTCCAGTGACTTAGTATACGATAGTGCAACTTTGGATAGTGTTGTGAAACTAATAAAAAATCAACTAACAAAGGACGTGAGAGTCAATGTAAACGATAGAAGTGACAAAAAACTCATGTTCGGAGAAGAAATTGATCCGTTTATTGATGATAACAATGGTTTGGACTTCAAAGATGAGTGTTACACCACTGGATGGGGGAGAGAGCAAACCAATGGTTCACTGACTGATGTGTTGTTGGAAGCCGAGGTGCCAATTCTACCGTTGAAGATTTGTAGAGATAGATACTCTTTGACTTTGCCCTTGAATGAAGGACATTTGTGCGCTGGCAGCACAGATGGCAGCACAGGAGCTTGTGTGGTAAGACATATTAATTGTATAATCTGTATTACATCTTTACCATGAGGTAGACCTCTGACAAAGGTGGTTTGCATTGGTAAATCACTCTCACCTATTTCTACCGCCAAATAGTTCGCCTTGCTGTGTTCCGGATTGAAGGGTGTGAGAGGCAGTGAAATTAATGGGTAATTGTGACATAATATCTTCAGTTCACAGAGTTGACGAGTTTGTAATGGCACAAGCGTTTGGGTAGGCTGCGGTCACGTTTACCATCAAGCGGACCGCATGCTTGTTTGCTGACTTCATAATATAAAGAAAAACTAGTGTACAATGAAGTCATTTCCGCTGTCTGTTCACTCAAACTCTTTGAGACTTTAATGCCGTATTTAGTCTATATCTAGAAGGATTATATAATTATGATTAACAGTACATAAAAACAACAAACATATTTTTGTGTGCATAACTTGCAAACGCTGGCTTAACCTCCGATACAAGATAAATGAAATTAATGAACTACGGTTTATTTATACCCAAGGACATAGTAACTAATTTTATGTAAAAACATATTACATAAAACTATGAGTTTTTTTTATTACAGTATTATCTCTTTATCAAATTCATCATCGTCATTATACCCGCCATTGGAAGGGCAGAAGCCTCTCCAAGAAAGAAAGTCTTTTGCCCCTAATTGCCGCGCTGGGCAAGCTTGTTGGCAGAGCATTGTATTTGCGACGGGGATACTGCTGCCCATACCTATCCTGTGCATTTGAGCTACACTGTTTCGGATGGATATACCGCCGGTTCTAGAACCTTAATCGCCTTTTTCACCTTAAAACATTTTTATATATTCCATATACATATATTTTCTTAATTTCTTATCTAATTAAATACTTTATGTCAGTCGAAAGTCGAACTATCAATCAGTACGCTGCGGCTAAATACGTTAGGCTTGAGTGTGTAAAGAAGCTACAAAACCATTGTTGTCCTTTCGCATTAACAACAGATTAATTCCAACGCGTAAAACATATTTAATCTACCTATGAGTTATATTACCAAGCAATACAAGCGGTAGCTTTTTTGTATCATATCTTAAGCAAGTAACTGAGAGAAAATAAAGATCGAGTAGATAAGATGTATTTGAAAGTGTACTCGCGTTAAGTTGCTAATAAGAAAGGAATCTTTAATATGTCCACATCAAACGAACGTTGCATACATTGTACATACTATTTTTATTTATCGCAGTCGACAATCAAATGCGTCGGTATTCGAGAATCAAATTTCGACGTGATATGTTAGTTTTGTATCTGAATGATCGTCGTCTAATAAAATATGATCGGTTGTCTATCTGCTTGTTTTTTGTCTATAGGGTGACTCATTATCTTCCTTTCTAATACTTACAAACATAGTTTGAATACGGACAGTGAGACTTCGTGTTAAAAGTCACAGGCGTCGAGGAATCCGACCAACTCCTCGATATACTTACTATGTAGAAACGTTCACTAAAAAAATTAAATAATGTAACCATCATCCTCATATCTGCCATAAAAAATCCAAGATAGAGGGATATTCACCCATAATTGCCGCGCTGCAATAGCAAGCTGTTTTGGATGGATATACCGCCATCCGGTACCTCAATCCTCTATTACGAAACCTAAAGGTACTATTTTACTCGGCCGGTACCCGGTAATTATTATTTTTAAGAATCAATTCAATAATGTTAGTTTTCATTTAAATTTTTCATGTTTATTGAAATTAATTGAATCTTTGTCAACGATATCACTATGATGCTACATAATAATTAAAATCACCACGTGGATCTTATCTCATCTGTCAAGGTCATCTGCATTGATACCTCACTCTTACCTAATTGACATACGAAGACACAATATAGTTACTAAATAATGTGACATTATATCTTCAAGCTACAAGGTTCGGCAACGCGCTTATGATATCCTTCTGATAATACGATCGTCTATAGACTGCGGGGACGATTACCACCACGTGGACGGTATGCTTGCTTGTCTAATATTATAAATGCGAAAGTAACTCTGTCTGTCTGTCTGTCTGTTACGCTTTCCCACTTAATTCTCTGAACCGATTTTGACGTAGTACCGCTATTTTTAAAGCTAGAAACTTAAAACTTATTTTTCGATTAAATATTTCGATATAAATAAATATGTCATTCAAAGTTTATATAAGTTAAGGTAAAGAGGCATGGTACCCACAAAAACCATTCCACGAGGACGAAGTCACGGGCACAGCTAGTATATTATATTTTAGAAATAGATGAAAGCTTTCAGTCGTGTCTGTCTATCTTGCTTTTGCCAATAATGATGATGTGAATGTTACAGGGTGACAGCGGAGGGCCACTCCAGTGTCGATCAGGAGGTCGCTGGGAGTTGAGGGGCCTGACATCCTTCGGTTCAGGCTGCGCTAGGAGAGGAGTACCTGACGTCTACACGAATGTAGCTCACTACGTGTCTTGGATTTACGCTCATGTGTATGCCACTTAAAATGGCTTACTCAAAAGGTTGGACATAGAGGTAATCTAAAAAGAAAACATTTAATGATGATGATAAATCCCGTTTTTTAATTAGAAGTATCACAGGATTCAATTTGAAAGTTACTAAATCAAATAAGGTACAATACACCAGATGAAAGTTACCAGAACGTTTGTATTATTATATGTTGATAAGTTGATTACTATTTACAATTTACCTGGTCTTACTTCAACGTGAACTGATGGAGATAGTGTATTTATGATTCGCAAATATGATTACTAAATATTTATATATTACTAGCTTCGATGTCAGAATAAGTGACAGAAGTTGAGTTGATACAAATAGTCGCTAAACCATATCATGTAAATGTTAGGACCCGACCATTATTTTTAATTGATATTTATTGCTAATTCAGAAGTTTCTTATCTTAGTTATTTAATTTAATGTAATAATTCAGAGTTTGTTAGTATCTTAATTCGGAGTAATTAGCTCGGATTTTGTACACTTAATTAGCTAAAACACTAATTGATGGAGTTCCTATATCATTAATTTTGAGAAGGTCACCTTCATGTATGTAGGTATACATTTCAAAAAAGTATAAACCATAGACAATTCATTTGTACTTCCTATGTCAATGTTTTTTTTCGAACATTATTTGTTACTCACTCCACCATAGATATGGAAAATTACGATAATGCATGCATTTCGAATTGTATCGATTTGTACAACGATAAACAAAATAGTATCTATGAACTTGTATTTTTACTACATTCATGCTTCATGTTTAATAATAGCTACCCTGTTAATAAATGTTACCATTATGTCATCCAAGAACAAAAAGAAAGGATTATGGAATAAGTTGATTCGACCATCGACCATTATATTGAATAGGTATACCTTTATAATAAGTGCCACTGAAGGGCTGAAGTGGAGGCTATAGTTATGCTGCCAGAGCAGATTAGAGTTATCAAAGCTTGATCGAATCTTTGATTGTAAAATGTATACAATGTTGTCGATAAATTCCCGAATGAAATTACGAAAAAAAGACTTTCTTTCACAAATATTGCAAGTATGATAAGAGATTGATGTAATGTAAAAGATGATTGTTGTGACTACATTAGAGCAAATACGGAAGCAAATATACTGCGAAACATATATATAGCGGAAGTGAATAAAGGGGTTGGGTAGGACGAATTAGGCAAGCATAATTTAACGGGTTAGATGAGGTATTAAAAAAGGGCCATGTCAGAAGTACCAAGAATAAACGAGCCTGCAATTACATGCCAAGATCGATGCAAGTGAAGATCTATAGCCTTTGCCTACCCTGACGGGAGATAGCGTGATGTATGTATGAGATTAATCACTTTTAAAGAACCTAAACCTAAAAAGAATGTTATTGATGTAAAACATAGATTTAAGCGAAGTCAAACTTCTTCTACCCTTCACCTCCAGGGAGGTAGAGCCTTGTATTCCGTCCCAAAAGGGCTACGGTTTATCTGAGGTAATTGTGCAGAGATACAGCATGATATTACAAGTTTGTGTGAAGTTGTTAAATATTAGTGTTTGAATAACACTGATGTTCTCAAATTTGTTTAACATTAGAGTTCTTTACGTTTTGGTAGCAAATGTAGCCTGCTACTGTGGTCTGTGGATTACCATTTGTAAATATATTTTCTAGTCTTTAATGAACTGTTTTAAGTTACTTTAAATTTAACATAATTTATTTTAACAGGAGCAGCTGTAATATTATTGCTTCATTTTTATAAATATTGTTAAGTGTAAATTATTTTTTGTTAAATTCTATCCATGACCACTCAAAGATCTGTGATTAATTTATTTGTACATTGATAAAAGTATTAATAATTCTATTTCTTAAGATATCTGTTTAAGTTAACAATCTACGAATATTATAATATCTATTAGTATAATAAAAACTGTGGGATGTTTATCAAATGTTTTATTACAAATAATTATTAATAATTAAAAACTTAACACCGAAATTCTTAAATAACTATTTACAATTTAAATATTTACAACATTGTACTAACATACATTATTGTAGTTAACTTTATAATACAAGTACTTATAGTATCACAATCATATAATATTTAAAGTATATAAAATATAAAACCCGTGCGTTCCAGATCTATAGACCCCAATGTACTAACAAAGAGGCAGTAGTTGCTCAGCGCATGATAATTGAAGGCAACAACACAAATCGGATGCAATCACAACAGAATTAAAAATTGTTGCTACGAGTACATTTTTGTTGAGCTTATTTCAATACTCTTAAATAGTTAGACAAAATAGTAGTTATAAAATTAAGTCTCAAGACTAACATATACATAAATATTTAACGTTATTTATATAAAAGAGAGAGGTTTGCAATATGAACGAGCGTTAATATACGTTGAATTGACGATCATGTCGTCGTGCTGAGTAGTATCAATAGTTTTCAAAACAAAGAATTTTTATATACGAGTTGAAGCTTTCTGGCCGAAAAAGGCTCGACAAGTGCGGTCGAACATGAAGGTAATGCTTACGGTTATGTTCGATTTTAATGGTATAGTGCATCATGAAGTCTTGCTACGCAAATGTGCAAAAGTGTAAAGAACGCCCGGATTTGTGAAAAAATGGTACCATGATAATGCCTAAACTTGGAGGTGATACCAGGTCGTGACTGTAAATGGTGGTAAATGGTAACAATTCGTTGCTTGTTCGTGAATTATTTGCCAAAAACAATACTGTAACAATGCTCCAGCCTCTATATTCGCCAGACACGGCTTCGTGTGACTACTTCCTATTTCCAAAAATAAATAGAACCTTAAAACGACATTAAAAGCGCATCGCTTAAAGAGGCTATCTAAAAAGTCGAATTTGATTTGTGTTTCAATGATAGGAAGCACTGTGGAGTGTGCATCATAATTGATGGGGACTATTTTGAAGGCGACAAAATTAATGGGGACTATTTTGAAGGTGACAAAATTAATGGAGACACAATAGATAAATATTTTTTTCGAAAATCGTAATTTCCCGTTTTTTACTAAACACATTTCATATAAACTTTTGTTTGACGTCACTGCATGTTGAGACACGTATTCAAAAAAAGGACGTATAGAGATCAAACCATCTACTTTGTTATAATACTATAACACCGGACATTGTGACATGTGTGTTGTTGACATATGAACCTAATTACAATACATTAAGAACTATTTTACGCCGTCACAGAATTTATCTTGCTAAAAATACTGCAATTTGGACAACATCAATTCAGAAAAAAATCTGATAATCTTATTCAGTTATATTTATAATTTATAGCTATGTACACTCCATGTATTTTAAGAATTAAAAAAATATATAAATACAATCTATAAAATAAATCTAATAGTTATACCATAACAGCCATATAAATTCCTCTGTTGGATATACGCCTGCACATAATAGGGGTATTTATGCCCATAATTGCCAAGGTGGGCATGCGTGGCGGCAATTGCAGAGTACAACATCACAACTGCGCTGTTTCAGATGGATGTACCGCCTTTTACGACACCTGGAACTGAGGGAGGTACTATTCTGCTCATCTGGTACCCCACAACTTTCTGCCGGTACCCCACGGCTAGAATCTAATACATATGATGTAATGGATTCCATTTCTTATCTCTGAACGATTCAGCCAAAATTAAGTGCAGAATTTTATATATATGCTTTTACATACAGTTACTAACACTACACTAGTATATAACAAATACATGTCTAATTAACAACTCCTTGAGAAGTAACCAACACTTTGTATACAGTAATATAAAAATATTACGAAACATATTTTAACCTTAACTTTGAACTTTGACTTTGAATTAACTATGATTTTAGTGTCCAAGCTGACCTTAATGAAGGTCATCTTGGACACTAAAACACGTATTTTCATGAGGTTCATAATTGTGATATGTAAATTGAAAAGATCATTATAGAATAAATATGTAACAATACAGACAAATATTTTTGATGTTTCTTGAAAAATAACCATGTGGACAAATGTCATATTTTTGTGACAAGTACATCATAGTTTTTTACTAAAAGTAGACCTCTTACAAAGGTAGTCTGCATTGGTACCTCGCTCTTACCTATTTCTACCGCCAAATAGTGTTCGCATTGCTGTGTTCCGGTTTGAAGGACGAGAGAGGCAGTAAAATTAGTGAGTAAAATATGACATTGTATGTTCAATTCGCAAGGTTTCTTTGTGATGAAACAAACGTCTATAGACTGCCGGCAAGTTTATCGTCAAGTGGACTGTATATTTGTTTGTTGACTTCATAACATAAATTCTCATTAATCTTGTCTTATTGTTTGTAAAGTTGAATGTGAAGCCAAAATATAAGTTATTTTTCTACATAATGTCTTCTAAAATATACTTGAGAATATCATCCTGAACTTGGTAAGTACAAATGTTTGAAGGTTCACATATTTTTTGTACAAACATACAAAATTTTTTCTACACTTAACGTGTTGGTACAAATTTAAATCACCAACAATAAGTTTAGAGTAACTTACGCAATGTTTATGCTAGCTTGAACTCGTCACGTAAATAGTCAATTAATAAGAATCATGGATACAAAATAAACGTATGTATTTCAAATTGGCCCGATAGCGCAGATGGTAGTGATCCTATCTTATGTGCCAAGGGTCGTGGGTTTGATCCTTATCCAGGACAAATATTTGATTATGTTTGTATTTGTCCTGTGTCTGGGTGTTAAATATATATATATATATATATATATATATATATTTATATATTATATTTGTAATTCCTCTATTGTCTGATGTCTGTAACACAACTGCTTTAAACGACTGACAACGCAGTCAGGTCAATATATGAGATGTTGTGTGAATATTATAATTTAATACATTGCGTGAATCATAAAGTCGTAATTATTTTGACAATATTACAAATTAAGGTACCCAAAATAACAATCTAAATTCGCTTGAATAGATTCGTATCTTAAATAATAATACTTAAAGCATATATTACCCCATTCAGCTACAAGTCAATTTATATGTTACCTACGTTAACATATTAAAACATAAAAAATAAATAAAAAATCACAATTCAAAATTTTACCATTACTCAAACACTTAGGAACAAAACACATTGGAACGTAAAAACGGTAAATACTCACACACTCACGCGCGTACACACACACCTACACAATCAGCTCACACACACACTTAAAGGGTTATGGTCATTTACATTCTACTTAAACCTTACACTAGGAAAACATTGTAATAGTTATTAAGCTCGCTATATTGTGTATATACCTACTTTGTGAAATTCTTGAAATGGTTTCCACGATACAAGCTTGTCCTAGTGTGGCAATCATCGGTAATTGTATCTATGTGTTCTATATTATATGAAATCAGTTAGTACTATACTAATGTTCTATATTATCTTTGCCTACTATGGCAAGAATCGATAATCCTTGGAACAGAAATGTTCCATTTTCTACACAAAAATGTCCCATTCTCTACACAGAAATGTTCCATTTTCTACAAAAAAATGTCCCATTCTCTACACAGAAATGTTCCATTTTCTACACAGAAATGTCCCATTTGATATACTCACTTAACAATCACGTATCAATATATAAGTCAGGCAATTCTATATCCTCCTCCCTCATAGAAAGAAGCGAAACGGCCTCCTTTGCTAAAATCTCTTCATCGTTAAAAGCAATATTCTCAGAAACATTTAAATTTTCTACATTTGGTAT
Organism: Heortia vitessoides; assembly: GCA_020976665.1. Lineage (NCBI taxonomy): Eukaryota > Metazoa > Arthropoda > Insecta > Lepidoptera > Crambidae > Heortia > Heortia vitessoides. The sequence continues at coordinate 1,121,777 of JACJUM010001610.1, read as the reverse complement.
GCATTTCTTTGTATCATCATTGTCAACTATAATGTATTTCGGTCTGATCGTGCGATAAAAACCTATGATGCCGATGATGACTCCAATCACTAAAAGGAGGACTTCAATCGTGATGATCAGTGGCGGACCGATGACGAGGCGAAGGCGTAATAGACTGAGGACCTTCGGAGGAGGTTCTTTGCAGTACTGAAAACATAATTTTGATTTCAATTAATAAATTTAACTTGATCATTATCATCAGACTAGGCGTAAAATGGGCCCACCCAAGAAATGAGGTTAATGTTTTTTTGACAGCGGTGTTTAGAACAGTCAAAATAAAAATAAACAAACATAGGTACTACTGAATTTACGAAGCTCCACTGCGCAGACAGATACATATATCGCACCTGTCATCTTGCAGCAAACCTGCAGATTCATTACGTGATCCATCAAATAAAAGCCTGCAAGAAACTGCAAAGAATTGATGGCGATGAAGGTCCCGTGTCACCTTGGTCTGGTTGACAGAACTTCCATCAATGACGGCGCTTTCGAAACCTTTATCTTAAAATTTGCTTTCCACCCTTAATTGCCGCCCTGGGTGACCGTGGAGGTAATCAAGAGCGTAGCTTTGTGACGGGAATGCTGCTGTCCATCCCCGTCCTGTTGCATTTGAGCTACACTGGCTCGGTTGCATATACCGCCACCTATCAGTTCCGGTACCTCAGTCGCCCTTATGACACCTATGCAATAGTACCTCCACCTTATACAGGGGGCGGTACTATTCTACTCTACCTGTTCCACAGCCACATGGCCAATTAAACTTAAGTATTTGTAATATTACTGTTGTCACTGTATTAATCTGTCTTTTGTCGTCTTTTTGTTATACTGTTTGTATACTGTTTATATTTCTTATATTTTTCATGGTGACCTCTAAAAAATGTAACGTAATTGTTACTTAAATTTTCTAATAAGAATATATCAGCTTACCAGTGATAACCAAAGCATCGGAACCATTTTGTCCTTGAACGGCCTTGTGATAGGATTTCCTGCGGACATTCTAACGGCTAGGTTTACTTGGATCTTAGATGACAGAGCCAATGGTACTCCAATAACCTAGAAAAATATAATTTTTAATATTATTTATATTGCAACATTCAGGGCTATTCAACAGATAGTTAATTAAAATATACGCTTTACTGTACATTTTAAGATTACAGACATAAAATATTAATAGTAAGTACCTAGTAAAAATATTACAAATAGAGGCCTTATCACATACAGCGATTTATATCAAGCAACATTTATATGGAAAATATAACGAAAATACACGAGGTAGTTTAAAGTATACATATATATTTAGTACCAAATTATAGAAAGCACACACACTTTAATACTAAAATAAAATGTAATGTGATATCTAAATATACACAAAAATATTACGCTCTTCGAATCGAAATAATTGAAGTCATAGATACTCCTGCACTATTTTCCTAAATATTGGCAAAAACCACGGATTGTTAAAGGAAGTGCATCCCACAAACGAACAGCATAAACTGAAAATTTTACTGTAGTATGTTGTAGATTGACACAGACATCCTAAACTGTATACTCTCTGATGATCTAAGGGACCTCTTGAGGCTGTCGCCTAAGAAGACAAAACAATTTTCAAGGTAAAAATAATTGCATTGCATTGTAAGAACTGTATTCATGGTAAATGTGGACCGATATTTAAAAAAACTATATATCCTATGAAAAGGACAGATAAAAATTACCTGGATAGCTCAATGCTACTCGGATTGAATACTAGGTTTCCAAACATAGTTTATAAACAGCGCTATTACTTAAGTATTTTTTTATATGTGATTATTAATGTTATTTCCAATATGACTGGCTGTACGTGACCTACATATTCGCGGTTCTATCAGATCATTAATCCAACTTATGGATAGATATTCACGCTTCGCTTGCCGATGCGTGGTCTCTGCTCCAGAACCTCACGACTCCATTAATCATCAGGAATCCAAGGGAATCAACATTGGTGTATGCTATGAGTCTGGGTGTTAAATATGTATCTAAATATTATATTTGTGATAACTCTGTGGTCTGATGTCCGTCACATAAGTGCGTTAAGCGACTTACAACAGGCCATGTATGAGATGTTGTATGAATTCACTTATTATTAAAGAATATACTTTTAAAAATAATATTTTCGTCAATTCACTTACCGGCTCGATATCGAGTGCTGATATATGCTTTGAGGGATCAGGTTGCATTCCTTCATAAAACTTCTTTTGTTCAGGATCCGTGTCCAGAAAATGAGGCTTCGACAGCGCAATAGGGAAGCCTACAAATAAATAAATATATATATATATATTAATGTTTGAATTGTCTTCAACTCGAGACATAATGTGTTGAAATTAAGAAATAATTCAAAAACGAAAGGACTAGAATTTATCAATATATAATTCACGTCCAATTAACATAGTATATAATCGATGCCATGTAAATTATAGTACAACTAAAAAACCGTAGATTCGTATGGTTAAAGATTGATCTCCCTAAACTGTGTAAAGTCTTTAACAGTGAACTAAAAGAATAAGAAATACTTTCGAAGTAGGTTTGAGTAAGTCTCGTCATTCTTTATTATATGTTAATTTAAAAACTCTTGAAAACATCTATCTCCGAGTATTTTATACTGTAACGATAAAGTGAAAAACAATTTCAATATAATAATCTGTTTTTTTACCATAATTTTTAATTATCTTGATGTAGGATACTAGCGAGGTAGAAAGAAAACTACTTGACAAATGAGGTTCAAAACCGACAGATGGCGGTATATCCATCCGAAACAGTTCGCCTAAAATACAAAAGGCTGGGAATGGGCAGCAGCACGTCTGCCTCGCCTATTCTTGGGGAGGCCTATGTCGACTTGTGGACTTTCTACAGCTGATATAATGATGATGATCTTACCATAGTAACAGTTGGAGACATCGACAAACCCGTCCGGCAAGCAGTTGTACTTGCAATCACACGCATATCGGGAGCTCGAATTAAAGGAAGACTTCTCCATCACGAACCTGATGATAACGATATATATGAAGGTGTTACGAGAAGTCCTTTCAATATCTTACCAATAAACATAAATCAAACAATATTAAATAAATGACTGCAAACATGTGCTATGTATATACAGAAATTATATAATGCGATGTATTTATTATAATTTAAAAAATATATTTATAAGTTATATAAACTATAAATAACTACGATAAAGTCAAAACTATACTTTTTTCAGGCCAGGTCGACAAACAAGCACACAGTCCGCGTGATAGAAAGCGTCACTGCAACCTATAGACGCTCGTAATATCACAAGGATATCACTAACGCGTTGCCAACCTTGTGACTTGAGGATATATTAGATAACAAGTTAAGGCTTAAAAAACTATTTTCTCATAAAATATTATGAATATGACAAACATGTTTTACAAATACAGGAAAAGAAATAAAGATATCCAGTTTATATGTGTAATTGATATAAATCATTTGAAATTTAAAATATACACTTCAGATCTAAGCCCTTCACAGGGCCGGATATTCGTAGATGTAAAGGTCGAATAAATTTAGAACGTGTTAAATCACTTTTGTATATATATTGCCTGCACCACTATATATATATATATTTTTTTTTTTTCAGTTTTGTGTAATGGTTGACTGGGAGATAATGCCATCTGGCATTAAGTCCGCCATTTGTACATTTTGTAACATTTTGTGCAATAAAGTTAAATAAATAAAAAAAAAATCAGTGTAAAGAATTATGAAGGGCTTAACAAAAAACAAAGACTTTTGTACAACTAAATAAAGTTACACAATATCTCATAAATTGACCTGACTCCGAGATAAGTCGCTTAAAGCACTTGTGTTGCGGACATCAGAAAGGTCGTGGGGTCGACCTCCATCCAGGACAAATATTTATATAATATTATCTTTGTTTGTTCTGGGTCTGGGTGTTTAATATATGTATTTTAGTATTATATTTGTGATTCCTCTGTTGTCAGATGTCCATAACACAAGTGCTTTAGGCGGCTTATCTCAGTCAGGTCAATGTATGAGATGTTGTGTGAATTTATTTATTTATTATTTGACACCCAGACACAGAACAAACACAAGTATTATCAAATAAATATTTGCGGATCACTACTATCTGCGCTATCAGGCCCGTCAATGACCTCACAATTTCAACTCTCTCTAACTTCTCCAAAATAAGTAGCTTCAAGCACTTGTATAACAGACATCGGGAAACTTAAGTATCACAAATATGATACACAAATAGACAAATATAGAAAAAACACAAATGTTGATATTATCAACGAACATAACTGACCTGTAATAACTAAAACCGTATTTGTCATTGACTTCTTCCTGATATGCAAAGGGATAAACCCTGCACGCTTGTCTCCTGAAGATGGGGATGACTGAGTTCTTTGGAGTGTTGGGAGGCACCATCAGGCCCTCGTAAGCGCCTCTAGCTCGGTTGCATAGTGTACTGGGAACAAATAGTTTTTTGCTTAGCACTATATTGATGAACCTAGAAGTAGCTAAATTATTCATACAAAGAGTGGTCTCTACTAAAGAAAGGCCTCCCCTAAGAAAGGGGATGTTTTACTCATAATTGCAGTGCTGGGCAAGCGTGTTGGCAAGCGCAGAGCGTAGCTATTGCGGCGGGGATGCTGTCATCTTGTGCATTTGAGCTACACTGTTTCGGATGGATATACCACCGGCTGTTGGTTCCGGTACCTTAGTCGCGTCTTACGACACCTATCAAAGGGGAATACTCTAACGGTACTTCGCGGCAATCAGTAAGAGGCATATGCTAATTCATTATAATCGCTTATAAGCCTTACATAAACGCCGAAAGCCTAATTTCTAGCGAAAGATAATTTAGTTACTAAAGCTCGTTTACCCTCCAGCCTCGCATGTCCCATACAAGTATTTCTACCACCTAATTCTCAAAAGAACTAAACTAGAAATAAATATTGCCACGCTGTCTCCGCTTATACAGTAGTAAATTTCTTGATATTAATTTGTTTAAAAACTCTGTCAATACCTTTAAATATATTGAACCAATAACTGATGCACTTCGTGCTTGTGTATTTATGTATGTGTCTTTATATTTGTCTTCAATATTTAAAGTTACTAATGTCGTTCATATTCCCTTTTTGTTAAAAATTTTGATCGTATTGTGGCATTTCTTGAGCAACCCTAGTCTATAATTGTCATGTATTGTTTAAAGTATAAAACATTTATCGCAATGACTGTTCATGCCAAAAAAATGCCATGATGTCAGAGTACAGGTTCCTTACGTCAATTTGACGTTTCACCGTACACACCACCGTTAAAATATTCACCTTTGATCTCTTTATTGTTTTTATAGCCCATTTGGTTAATTGTGTAATTACATTTTTCTTAAATTTAACGTAAATGGAATTTCCGTTTTCAAGAGTATTCAAGTAAATTTTGACTGTTTATAATGCAATTGACCCCAAATGATGGCATCATTGTAACAGCCATTGGAATCCACTTTAGGACATAGGCCTCCTCAAGAAAGGGGAAAATTTGCCCATAATTGCCACGCTGCGCGAGCGTGCTAACAATCGTAGAGAGTAGCTTTAGTGACGGTGATGTTGCTGCCTGCCCATCCACTCTAAAATCTGTCAATTCCGATACCTTAGTCACCTCTTACAACACCTCATACAGGCGAAGGTATTATTTTAATCTGCCGGTACCGCATAGCAATATTGGCATATCATCAATGATGATGATAAGGGCTCAAAATTCGCATTCTTATTCGGAAAGAAAACTTTTCTGTGCATGTCTGTTGAAATCTTTCTCAAGGTATTCGGATATAAGATTTCACTTGCGCGTTGCTAACCTTGTGACTTGCAGATTTCATATAACATTACCCAGTAAATTCAATTTCACTCGCCTTTTAGACCGGAACACAGCAATGCGAAAACTGCCAATCGGCGGTAGAAATAGGTGAGAGTAAGATACCAATGCAGACAACCTTTTGTATGAGGTCTACCTTTCTTAGGGACACCAGTTTTAAGCAGCAGACGTTCTTCAGCAGCTGATGATAACTTACCTAGAGTTGAGGTCTGTGAATCCTTGCTCGACAATTCCCGGGGAACCGTTCCAGTTTACGATAGAGAACTTTTTGCTCGCATCTCCAATTTCAACTTCGGCGCTTTCGTACTTCTGGGCGTAGAACTAGAAATAAAAAAAATTAATGTACATCGTAGAGCAATTGACTGACATAAATATATTAAAATACCAAGAAATATTGAGTATATAACATGCTTGGTACCGGCAGAGTAGAATAGTATCTTCCTCTGCACCAGGTGTCGTAAGAGGCGACTAAGTTACCAGAACCGACAGATGGCGGTATATCCATCCAAAACATTGCAGCTCAAATGCACAGGGCGTGGGTAGCAGCATCCCCGACGCGATAGCTGCGCTCTGCGATTGCCAACAAGCTTACCGTGGTACAGTGCGTAAACAATAAAAATGATTTAAGTAGGAGAAATTAGTACAATTATTACTTACCCGATCCAAAATTCCGATTTTATCAAAATCTATCCATCCCGGCAGCAGGTTTCTCGCGACAGTGACTATGGGGTCTTCGTAGCCCCACAGCATCTCGTCCACTGTTACGTTCCTGAAGAGTTTGGAGCCCAGAGCATTGATGGAATAGTACGCGCCGGTATTGGCCAAGTAGCCAAGCTTGTCTGCTAGAAGTGTGCTGATAGCCTAAGGAAAGAGTAATAACCATCTTACTTGATAAACAAAATAAAATCCCTACTTATATTATAAATGCGGAGGTAACTCTGTCTATATGTCTGTCTGTTACGCTTTCCCGCTTAAACCGCTCAACCGATTTTATTGAAATTTGAAGAACATAGGCTATTTTTTAATCCAAACAAGTACTTTGGCGTACAAGACAGGATTACTACCTTCCACGCCATCCAGCTCGTCTCAAATTATAGTCGTCGGTCCCGCTCCGATCGGACATATGGTCATTTATCAAGGAACTGTTTCACCTGTTAATTCATCTTGATACCTGAGTAGTCCAGCACAATTAGGAGTAACCTTCAGATGTTGCAATGTTTTTATAGTGTCAAATTTTGAAACATCAAATAGTTAATAATCTAGATTAAAAAAGCTATTACACGTTTTCACGGCCATTTGTTCCATTTGTAAGTTGCATTTTTTTTGTTTGCCTATAAAATATTATAATATAGGTGACTTACTGAATGACTATGAACCAAAAAAACTTATGTCGTTCCAAAATCACTTACAAAACGTTGCCTTAGTAGCGTTCTTTAAAAATTGAGCATTTTATTTGACGAACTTTGTGACGATGTAAATCTATTTATATAAAAGAAACTAATTGACACATCAACGCAGGGCGTAAACTATAAGGGTGAGAAACTTGAAATTTTGCACAAGGGTGCCCTGTGAATGGATTTTTGGAAATTAACTCCCTAAAAGGCTAAAATGGGGGGCAAAGTTAGAATGAAATTTCGCTGTTTTTGTAGTTTTTAGGATAAAATTCAGTATGATGGTTGTTTGTTGAATGTCATGAAATACGTGTAAAATATATTTTTTTAATATTATCCCTTAAAGTGTATTGGTACGAAAGTTAATGTAATAAAATGTTACATAAATATGTATATATGTATATATATCATGATCATCATCATATCAGCCAACGGAAGTCCAAGTTATATAAGATGCTAGTAAATAATGATGTAAAATGAATCAGTGACTAGTTAGATTTGGTAATTAACTACATGTTAAGTCACTAAAAGTGTTATTTCCTATTTACCATCACAGGAGGTACACCTCTTACAACGAACCTCTACTTTGGAACCTCACTCTCGTCTATTTCTACCGCCAAATAGCAGTGTTCGTATTGCTCTGTTCAGATTTGAAGGGTGGGAGAGGCAGTGAAATTATCACTGGGTAAATGCGATATAGTATCTTCAGTTTACAGGGTTGGCGACACGCTGGTGATATCCTTGTGATCACACTAGCCTCTATAGCCTATGGATATGTTTATCATCAAGTGGACCGTATGCTTGTTTATTGCCTTCATAATACAAAAAATAAAATAAAAATATACATATTAAAATAAATAAATCATCATCATCATATCAGCCGAGAGATGATGAGAACACTGCTGGACATAGTCTACCCCAAGTGATGAAAATGTGACAACAATAGAGAAAAATACTGAGATAGTTTGAACATGAAGCAAGGATGTATGTTAAACCAAGTAGGAGAGGTATTAAAATCCAGGCTAGTAGTCCAAGAGTAAACAAGTAAGTATGAAAGGACTAATGCAAGTAAAGGAAGCGCGAAAGGTATGCCAAGATAGCAAGTTAAGATCCGTAGTCCCTGCCTACTCCGATGGGACACAGGCGTGATGTATGTATGCATATTATAGAGTATGTAAAATATTATAGAGTATCGTCAAAGAAGGATGCATTTTGTTAATTTATTGTATCAACAATTTTAGCAATCTTTACAAACACCTTGTAACAAGCTACCAGGATGAAACGTGTGCATGTTTCTCCGAACGATACGTTTGCAATATTAATCACGATAACAAGAATACCACCAAGATCTAGTGATACAAGAATAATAGAGAACGTGCAACAAGCAAACACGACTTTGAATCATTGGCGTCAATTCCAGCTAAACTGAATGCAGAAAAACAAAAAGTACCTAAAATCCTTCATTTAATGATAATGAGGCTTTAGTATAGTAAATGCAGCTCACCTTGTAAAACAGTCGATTCCCTAAATCATTTGTACCGCAATTTTCTCTGTTCTATGCTATTAATATAATTTTGGGTAATTTGTCATACCAAATAACAGCCTCACAAGTTCTAGATCTTAAATATAGTTATCAACGAACACCGTCAGTATTATGGTCTAGAACTTTACAGTTCATTGCCTTCAATATTAACTTAGGCATATTCATAAAGTTTTACATATTCAAGTGTACAATTAAAATAATTCAATATCCTTCAAACATCGTAAACTTTACAGTAATATGTATAGACATGATAAAGCTTTTTTAATATTATAAACAAGTAGTTTATGTTTGTGTATGTTAGTTACTCTTTCAAGCTGGAATAGCTGAACAAATAAATATTTGATAAAACTCATCATAAAGATTATTTGATAGTCTGGAATGACATTTAAGAATCTTTTTATCCCGAAAACATGTATGTTTTGGGCATATGGCTTTCTATTTTTCTCTGTAAAATTGAATTGTCTTTTTCGGAACAGCTTAGCTGGCGATATATACTTCTTCTCGGGACATCTAGAGTTCCTTAGAGATGCGATTAAGGCCTCGCGGACAAAGCTGCAAGCCAAAGGCTCTATATACACATAATAATTATTCAATATATATATATTTTATTATTAGACTTGATTGACAAATAAACGTATAGTATGCATTATGGTTAACGTCACAGCAGCCTATAGACGCTCATAATATCACAATAAATAAATCATGATTATCATCACCATGACAGCCATTGGAAGTCCACTGTTGGACATAGGCCTCCTCAAGAAAAAAGGAAATTTTGCCTATAATTACTGCACTGATCGATATGCCGCCATCTGTCGGGACTGGAACCTTAGTCGTGGCTTACGACACCTGGTGCAGAGGGAGTTACTATTCTACTCTGCCATATTCACTAAATACATACACACATAATTATAACCCAGTAATTTCACTGTCTCTCACAACCTTCAAACTGGAACATTCTCAAAGATTTAATTCAAAATATTTTCATTAAATTCAATTGTCGTATAACCAATTGCTTTTAAGAACAAAACATTATTAATATACACATGGAATACAAATTAACCAAACCGTCTCACATGCAAGCGTCCTCTTGAATCGTCACACCATGACTTCAAAGCGGCTTAGGAGCTATACAAACAGCCTGGAGTGAAAAACAAGCCACTTTGCGTGTTTTATCTATAAATTCTAATTTGTGTCAATTAACACAAGGCCAGAGGTCTTTCCCAGTGTAATTTACTTTGAAAACATGTGTATCTTCCTTTTTTCGTTTAACATAATGGAGTATTTTGTAATAATAATCTTTTTATATTCTAAGCGTAACACGACTTTAAATGTCCACTGACTAGATGAATTAGAGATTGTGTGTGATGTGTGTGGCAGACCTACACACATCGAAGATGTCTGCGTCAAAAAAAGCTTGGTGATTTTGTGTCACGATCGCTATCGGTGTTAACTATATAAGGTAACGGCACAAAGATTACAAGCTTTAGTTAAACTCACCCAGCATGGTTGTCCTAGGATATGTGAGTATTGATAATAATTGACGGATCCGATGGCGCAGATGGTGGTAATCCTGTCTTGTGCACCGAGGGTCGTAGGTTCGATTCCCACCCAGGACAAATATTTATATAATTGTTATTTATAAAAGATGAGATTACTACCCACTGCGATTACGGCCACGTCTGCCCAGCACGACAATTATGGGAAAAATTCCCGCTTTCCCAGAGAGGCTTATATCCAGTAGTGGACATTATACGACTACTATTTTTTATTATTAGACCAGGTCGACAAAGAAGCATACAGTCCGCGTGATAATAAGCGTCACTGCAGCCTCTAGACGCTCGTTATATCACAAGAATATCACTAACACGTTACCAAAATTGTGAATTGAGGATATTACCCATTAAATTCACTGCCTCTCTCACCCTTCTCCGGAACACAGCAATGCGAACACTGCTATTTGGCGGTAGAATCAGGTGAGAGTGAGGCACCATTGCATTGAACTGGTCTCTCTGGAAACTCACCAATAGCGCGATATTAGGCACATTAATCCGGACATCTTTAGTGTCAGCAAACGACTGGTTCCTGAGGAACTCCAGGGCGATGTGTGGGATGATCCTCATCACACCCCGCTCGTTGTCTATAGTGATATTTCTGTTGGTTCGGAACTCCCTGCAACATAATATTATATATATATATATATATATATAAGAATACATAGTATAAATGATACGACACAGCGTAACATAAGGAATCAGGACAAGTAATGCTCTTGTAATCTTTAAGTTATTGATGAGATATAATCCTAAATCGTCATCATTAATTTTATTATGAGATCATCATATAAGCCATTAAAAGTCCACTGCTGGACATAGATCTCCCCAAGAAAGAGGGAATTTTGCCCTTTTTTGCGTAAAAGTTTCGAGCGAAACTTTCGCGACGGGAATACCGCTGTCCACCGATCTGTGCGTGTGAGTTACACTGATTCGGGTGGATATACCGCAATCTATCGGTTCTGGTATCTTAATCGGCTCTTACAACGCCTGATACAGAGGGAGATACTATTCAAATCTGCCATACGGTATGAGAAGTTGTTAGAGACGACTGAGGTTTGATTCCCCGTATCTTAGGGAGGTCTATGTTCAATAAAGAAATTTCTCTCGCTGGTACATTTAATAATGCTAAATTTTATATTAAACACTAACAGTTATAAAAACGTAATTGTGCCAAATAAAACTATATGACTGATATAGCTATATTTAAATAGGGCTTGGTGGTAGTGGGCTGTAATTTAGGGTTTTAAGTAGTGCCACATCATAAAAACAATAAATAATTTGGTCAAAAATAAAGAGGTCAACTTGGAACAATTACCCTTATCACATAGAGGTAAAAAAAAGTTGATTTCAATTATTAGCTGTTATTATTAACAAATGACTCTTTCTTGGTCACAGATTTCATCATCTTCATCGTCATACCAACCATTGCAAGTCCACTGTTGGACTTAGACCTCCCTAAGAAAGGGGGAATTTTGCCTATAATTACCGCATTGGGCAAGCGTGTTGGCAATCGCAGAGCGCAGCTTTCGCGACGGGGATTCTGCTGCCCATGCCCACTCTATGCATTTGAGTTACGTTGTCTCGAATGGACATACCGCAATCTGTCAGTACTGGTAACTGAGTCGCCTTTTCGACACCTGGTACAGGAGGAGGTACAATACAACTTTGCCGGTACCTCATGGCATGCCGGTACCTCACGGCATCTAGTCCAAAGTCAATTACTGATTGAACATTGCTCCATACCATTAAACTCCATCGGCATTGAACCATAAGCAATGTCGCATACAATGTTTACAGATCAAGTATAATTTTCAATCGGGGCCAACTATGAAAATTATTCATGGGTGCGGAGAACTAGAGAAATACCCTTTCTTTTCTTATATAAATAAATTGACAAACAAGCATGAGGTAGACCTCATCCAAAAGGTCGTTTGCATTAACCGCCAAATAGCAGTGTTCGCATTGCTGTGTTCCGGTCTGAAGGGTGAGACAGGCAGTAAATTTTCTGGGTAATGTGGCATAATATCCTCAAGTCGCAAGGTTCGTGATAGTGCTATCCTTGTGATATTACGAGCGTCTATAGGCTGCAGGTACGCTTACTATCACGCGGACTGTATGCTGGTTGTCGACCTGGTCTAATAATAATAATAATTATAAAAATCATACTCCGCGCTTTATAGTAAGCGTCACGCAAGCCTGAAGACGCTCGTATCACCACTAGAACGTTGCCAACCTTGTGACTTATTACGTCACATTACCTGTTAATATCGCTGTTTATCTCACCCTTCAAATCAGAACACAGCAACGCAAACACTTCTGTTTGCCGGTAGAAATAGGTGAGAGTGAGGTACCAATGCAGGCGGCCTATGTATGAGGTCTACTTCTAGTTTATCTATCTCTTGCCGTAAGGTAGTGTAGAATAGTACCTCCCTCGCGACTAAGGTACCTAAACCGACCTATCCGAACAGTGTAGCTCAAATGTACAGGGCGGGGAAGGGCAGCAGCGTCGCCTTCACGAAAGCTGCGCTCTGCGATTACCAACACGCTTGCCCAGTGCAGCATGTTTAGATATGGACTTCCAATTGCTGATATGACGATCTAGCTCATTTAAAAAACAATGTTTATCTATTAACAGACTTAATAAACTAAAGGATTTCATTGAAAGGCCGCCTAGAATCAATCCTAAATGATATCCATCTAGGTGTTCTAATAGTTCATACAACATGTCTACTAAATAACTTTCGAAATTTAGGGCATACTTACTGATAAAGAAATGGGCCAACTTCTTGCAGCTTCAGAACTGACTCCTCCCCATTGAGGTACTGGGGCACGTTGGTATAGTTGTATACCCACACTTCAGCGAACAGCTGGTAAGGCGGCGTCTCCCACATGTTGTACAGAAATGAACCCTCTTTCATTTCTAATATCTATAAAGAAAAAAATGCAAGTAAAAATTATGCACATTGTTTAAAAGTGCTAGTGGACGTGGATATAATTTAATAAAAAATATTAATAAAGGAAGCCGTAAGGTACCGTAAAGTAGTGTAGTACCTTCCCCTGTACCAGTTTTCTGTGTGTGTGCGTAAGTGAGTGTTGTGTACTGCAATTACTGTGACATATACTATATTATTACTATAATGATTTAGAGGAGGCGAAACAATCAAGCATTAAAGAACATGTAGGAGTCTTCATCATCAACTTCATCATACCAGCCATTGAGAGTTTACTGCTGGATGTAGGCCTCTTCAAGAAAGGAGTTTTTTGATTATAATTGCCGCGCTGAGCGAACTTTTAGTGAGGATACTGCTGCCCATCCTCGCCCTGTGCATTTGGACTGCACTATCGAGAACGGGTATACCACCATCTGTTCGCTCTGGTACCTTAGTCGCCTCCTACGACACCTCGTGCAGCGGGAGGTACTATTCTACTCTGCCGGTACTTCACGGCAAAAATAAAGATTAGTAATAAAACAATTGTATTATAGTTATAGAAAACTAATAAATACCATACTTAGTTTCAATTAAAAATTTCTTATGAATGTATCATTGTATCAAATATCAATCCAAAAAATTTCACTTTAAAATTTAATATTTGTCTCATTTTAAAATAATTTTGATTTCAATTTCACACTTACATAACTCAAAATAACCCAGATCACACATTAAACGCAGGGCCAAACATTAACCGTCATATTGATAATAGTGATCTGCATAATTTGTTGCGTAGTTTTAATAAAAACGCTATAAAATTATGCCACAAGTTCAAGAGCGGGCCTTGACGAGTTTTATTGTTACGAAATCTTTTTACGTAAGTGCACATTAAGTTGTTTTACTTAAATATACGGAATGTCTTGATTTTTTTCTACAATTGTCTACAATATCCAATGAATAGAGTGATACAATACGATTTTTAAGCGTATGTTTCGTGATGTACCTATATATATATATATACTACATTTTTAACAAGCGTCGTAAGAAGCGACAGGTGGCGCTATATCTACTAACAACCACCATGATACCAGCCACTGGAAGGTCACAGCTGGACATAGCCTTCCCCAAGAAAGAGGGAAATTTGCCCACAATTGCCACGTTGGGCAAGCGTGTTCGCAATCTGGATTACGATCGTTTTGATACCTAGTACAAGGGTGGGGGGTACTATTGTACTCTGACGGTATCTCACGGCTAATCGACACAGCGTGGCTCAAATTCGGCTGAATAAAATGAAAAATTAAATGAGCAGCACTATCTTCGTTATGAAACCTACTACGTTTTGCAATTTCTCCTAAGCATTCCTGTAGCAATAAGCAGAAATCCCCCTTTCTTGGGAACACTTGTGTCCAGCAGTAAAGTTTTATGGCTGATGATTCTATGGCATGTGATGATGATGACTTGCATAAACAGGTTTAAGATGTTGATTGTTCCATGATGTTTGTTGATCATGTTAAAAATAATAATTTGTCTAATCTTTTCGCGCAAAACCCGAAAGTTTGCAGGTATGGATGTGTGGGATATACTTTTATGTATGTATGTCTGTAACTCTTTCATGCCGGAACGGCTGTACAGATCTGAATGTAATTTGGTGCAAGGATTATAAATAGACTGGATTAACAAATAAACTACCTGTATACGGAAATATGTAGCTTTTTTTATGTATCGGTACGACAGCTTGCACAACTGTCAAGCGATATAGATATAGACGTTCGGTATATCAAGAGACCTAGAGAAGAGAAGAGTATTATTTTAAACTACCAGGTCAGTAGACCCTCGCCAATGCACTACTTACAAAGTTGATAAGCAAGATTGAGAAAGAGTAAGATTACTGAGCAATGAGACATTGTCGCATTGTAATACCAGTCATTGAAAGTTTACTGCTGGACATAGGCTTACCCAAGATAGGGGGAATATTTCCCATAATTGCCACGCCGGGCAAGTGTGTTGGCAATCGCAAGCGCAGCTTTCGCGATGGAGATGCTGCTGCCTATCCCCGCCCTGTGCATTTAAGCTGTAATGTTTTGGATGGATATACCGAAATCTGTCGGTTCTGATACCTTACTCGCCATTTACCACACCTGGTACAGGAGAAGGTGCTATTCTACTCTGCGGGTACCTCACGGCATTAATCATTAAATTTACTGTCTCTCTTTCTCTCTTTTCTTTCAAACAGGAACGTATTCTATTCCTGTTACTTTCCGGGAGAGAGGTGAGCTGTGTAAGACTTCTAAGTTCTATTTCCAGGTATAATAAGGAACGCGGTAGCCGAAGAGTGAGCTAACTTGAAAGGTCATCCATAAATTGAAACGAGCATATAAACATTTAAGAGCATTTATATGATAACATAAAAACTATATACTAAATGCATATCCACGTACGATACATACATCTGTGATCACGCCTGTGTCCCACTGGTGTAGAGAGACTATGGATCTCCACTTGTTACGATCTTGTTATACCTCCCTCGCTTTCCTTACCCGGCATTAGTCTATTCAAACACGCTCATTCATTCTTGGCACTTCTGACCTGGCCCTTCTTTAATACCCCTTCTACCTGGTAAGATATGTTCGCCTCAGTCTTCTTATACCATCTCTTCCATTCACTTTCATTCTATATATTTGAGCAGTCATTCTAATTTCATACTTATAGTAATATAATGAATATTTTTGTATATTTATCTGTCTTTGTGTTCTAGATGATCGCTTAAACGGTTGGAACGATTTTGATGCGCTTGCGTCTGGTAGAAATTTGGTTTTATACGGAGTAACGAAGGTAAGTGTTAAAGTCATGAAGATATAAGTTTGACATCCTCTTTACTAAGATTATGCGCTGTATAAATAAAACTTGACTTGAATTATGAGGTAGTAGCGTCACACGAGCTATTTCCAGACTCGATTGCGCAGATGGTAGTCATTCTGTCTTGTATGCTAGAAGTCGTATGTTCGATCCCTGTCCAGGGCAAATATTTTTATGATGAGTGTTTGTCGTTGTTCTTTATCTGTATATAATCTATCTACATCATTATAAGAAGGAAACGATGTTTTTTTTATTTTTCTGATTTATGATCTATATTCTCATACAAAATTACATTTCATTTACAAAGAGTTATTATCATAGTTCCAATAAAAATATACAATTAGCCGGTACACGACTCGAAATACAATTTTAACTTACTTTAAAAAATTCAAATATATTTAATATTTTTTCTAATACCAGTCAATGAAAGTTTACTGCTGGACACAAGCCTCCCCAAGATAGGGGGAATATTTCCCATAATTGCCGCGCTGGGCAAGCGTGTTGGCAATCGCAGAGCGCAACTTTCGCGACGGGGATGCTGCTGCCTATCCCCGCCCTGTGCATTTAAGCTGTAATATTTTGGATGGATATACCGAAATCTGTTGGTTCAGATACCTTAGCCGCCTTTTACCACACCTGGTACAGGGGAAGGTGCTATTCTACTCTGCGGGTACCTCACGGCATAAATCATTAAATTTACTGTCTCTCTTTCTCTCTTTTATTTCAAACAGGAACGTATTCTATTCTTGTTACTTTCCGGGAGAGAGGTGAGCTTTGTAAGAGAAATAAAAGAGGTAGAAAAAGGTGAGATTGAGGTACCAAGACCTGATGAACTGAGTAAGCGTTATTCAACAAAGTACGTTTTTTAGATCTCAATTAGAAAATTAAATTTTCAAACATGTGGTACCGCCAGAGTAGAATAGTACTACTCCTGTATCAGGTGTCTTAAGAGGCGAGTGAGGTACCAGATCCGACAGATGGCGGTATATCTATCAGTGACACCGTAGCTCATGCGCATGCCAATGATTTCAGGTGCATCCCCGTCACGAAGCTACAATCAACCAACTCGCTTGCCCAGCGTGGCAATTATGAGCAAGATTCCCTCTTTCTTGGGAAAGCCTTTGTCCAGCAATTGATTTCCAATGGCTGATGTTATGGTTATATTATAGTACTAGATCACATAGATATCTTCAATACTAAATACCATTTAAATCAATTAAAAGGCCAGTTCATGACTGACGAACAGGAATCTTTCACGGCAGGAGGATTATTGCATATATGATGTGTTCCTTGACTTATTATACGTTGTTGTCGTAAATCTGCGAATGCGAAAGGACGCCGTCTATTAAGTATGAATATTTCACGATGCTAGAACTTATTTTATTATTCCCCAAAAATAGGACACACAGATATGTATATATACTTACATAAACGCGCACATATATATCTATGTATGTGTATATATATATACAACTGTACTGGAGCGGATAAAAGTGGAATGATTGCAAGAAGAAGAAATAAATAAAAAATATAAAGATATTTTGAAAGAAAAACTTGAATACCTGAAAATGGTTCAAGGAGGTCCAATAGAATGCGTGTGTAAGTGAATGCGACAATAAATGTGTGTGGTGTTTGTAAGAGAAACAGTGTTCAACAAGTGAGGAATTCGTGGTGTGATGAAAAAGTACGAATGCCTATGTGTAAGAAGAAGAAGCCCTGGCTAGACTGGTTATCAGCGAAGACTAACTGTAGAATGCAAGGTATTATTTATATAAGCCTGAAAAATGGGAGATATAAAGCGAGAAAAAGCGCGTTTCCGACCCTACGATTTAAATATTCACATCTCATCTATTGACCTGACTCCGTGATAAGTCGCTTAAAGCACTTATATTACGGATATCAGACAACAGAGGAATCACAAATATACTACTTAAATACATAAATTTCACACCCAGGCGCAGATCAAACATAAATATCATCATATATATCACAAATATTTGTCCTGCACGGGGATCGAAACCACGACCTTTGGCGCACAAGATGGGGTCACCACCATCTCACCCGTCTAAATTTAAAGATATTCCGTCATATAACTAGTTATTTCACTGCTTCTCAGACTCTTTTAATCAGAACACAACAATGCGACACTGCTGTTTGCCGGTAAAAAGGGAGGAAAGGTAGGTAACGATACGGAAGAGCTTTAAATGATATCTATCTTTAAAATAGGAAACCTACCTGAAGGACCGTAAAGCAATGCATAACTACCTAAATGATATAAGAAAAATATAAGCAGGATTCTAACTACCACAGTCATTTAAAACACTTGTGTAATTTCAAACATTCAAAATTATAGATATATACATATAAATAAAATAAGAGTGTCTGTTTGTAATATAAAATAACCGCCATATATATGCATATTAGTGTATATACATAATACATACCAACATATATTTCTTACAATGTTTGTCTCTCTGTCTGTTTTTTCCGGTTAATACCTAAAATGGCTCGATCGATTTAGTCGCGACTTTCACTGGCAAATACCTTATGTAATAAGAAATAATTTAGGCTATGTAACATCACGCTACGACGAAAAGGTGTGGAACATTAATCGAAAATGTGGCAAAAACGGGTGAAAATACATGTTTTAAGTAGAAGATGTTGCTGTCAGAAAGCTACACACTCCTCCAATGCAATCACGCTTAGAGCGGCAATTAAGGACAAACTTTTTGGGAGCCCCATGTCCAATGTAGACGACGGGCCCGATGGCGCAGACGGTAGTGGTCCTGTCTTGTGAGCCCTAAGGTACAAGATCCGACAGTTGGCGGTATAACCATCCCCCTCGTGAAGCTACGCGCGGCCAACACGCTTTCCCAGCACGGCTATAATGGGCAAGATTCTACTTTTTTTGGAGTGGCTTATGTGACCACCAATGGCTGATATGATCATTAAATTATATATCGTGCCTCCGATCTCCACCCAGGACTAATATTTATATGATGAAATTTATGTTTGTTCCGTGTATGTGTGTTAAATATATGTATGATGTCTGAAATATAAGTGTTTACCATGACTTATCACGGAATCATGTCAATGTATGAGATGTTGTGGGAAAAAAAATTAAAAGACTTGCTGATATGATCACGATAAGTTCAACCAAACAACTGTATCACTTTTATCAACACTATTCTGTCCTATGCTTAGTGTTTAGCTTACAGACTTGAAATTTAGTATGTTATTGGGCCTCGACCGTTTCTAAGCACAATCTCTGTACATTAACCTCAATGAAGCGATTAAGAAGTAACCTTGCTGTGTTGAAACTTTGGATTTAATGGAGTATAAACATTATATGAAATTGGTATGATTAAAAACAAAGCAGTTGAAAGCGATTACCAAACTCAGGGGCATTAGAGTGACATCTAGATTTGAAAACAGTTGACATACTTCTCTCGCTTCCCTTACTCGTAAAAATCCTTTTATACACGCCCATTTATTCTTGGTAGTTTTGACCCTTCTTTTATATATCTTCTACCTGGTTAAGATATGTTCGCCTAGGTCGTCCTATACCAACTCATCCATTTACTTAAGTTCTATATTTTTGTGCAGTCATTCTACTTCCATCCATCTTTTT